>JAHGAU010000018.1:600000-1147662 GCA_019925105.1 Niebla homalea
ATTATAATAATAGGAAACGGGCGGGTCCGCCAGAATCTTAATAAGCTTAAAGTTAAAAAAAGTAAATTAAAAATATTTATTTCTTTTCTTATTAAGATAAAATAAGAATAAACGGAAAAAAAAATTAATTTTATTAATATCCCAGAGGTTAACTTAAGCGGGTATAAACTCCCGCTAAGTATAAAAGAAACCGAAATTAAAAGGATTTAAAGAATAAAAGTTATAACGATTATTTTATAAGTTACGATAAAGTAAACCAAGCGTTAACGGAGGTATAAAGATTTTATATTTTAAGGTTATTATTATTTAGTTTTTAATAATAAAAAGATTATTAATAAATATTTTTATTATTATAATATTATAAGGAAGGATAATAACATATTAATAATTTAATTCCGGACGGGTAAAAACGGTTTAACTTATTTTTTATTTATTATATATATTAAGGGTCGGATAAACGTTAAATATAAATATAAATAAAGGAAATAAAATATTATATATATCTTTATTTTTTATCTTTTATTTATGGAGGTTAAATTAAAACTTATCATAAAAGTTAATACTTATAATTACCGTTAAATATTATTTATAAAATAAAATATCCGGGTAACCGTTAAGTTTATAATATTTACCGGATTACTATTATAGTTTAATTTTATTATAAAGATAAATAAAGTTATTAAAAATTTCACGGAAAAAACCCGTTATTAATTAAGGAAGAAAAAGAAGAACGGAAATTAATTATATTAATTATATAAACTGGAAAATATCTTTTATAGTTGTAAAAATATAATAATAAACGCTTATTAAAAATTTTTAAAAAAGTTAATAATAATAATAATATAAGAAGGTATATATTAAACGTATAAGTATTAATAAAGATATTAAAAAATATTATATAAGATTAAAATAATATAAATATATAAAGGAGCGGAAAAGTAATAAGCTTAAAAATAACCCTTATAAAAATATAATTATAATATTACGGATTTTCTTAAGGGAATTAAAATATAAGAAGTATATAAATAGATTATTACTTTTTAAACGGCCGTTAATATCCTTTACCTTAAAGGATAAAGGGTAGAAGCCTGGTAAACGCCGGTTTTTACTTTAACGTTATAAGTATCAGGTTTTTACGGTTACCAGTAAAACCAAAAGGCCACGTATTAAGGAACGCCGGAATTAGCTTAGCTAGACCCGTAGTATAAATCAATCAATCAATTAATCAATCAATATTTTAAGCGGAGTAATTAAAGATTAAAATTATATTTACGGATTAAATTATAAATAAAATTATTAATGAAAATATAAAGTATTTTAATAATTTTTAGAAAATAAATTCTTTAAACTTAATATAATATTTTAATTGAATAAGCCGGAGTTAATATTAAGATATTAATTTAAAAGAATAAAACCCTTTATAAATATTATTACTCCGGGAAGCGGGACGGGATATATCCCATGGGATAGGGACGGGATAGGGACGGGACGGGGATAGGACGGGATGAAGTGAATAGAATCCCATCACACACTAGTACGGGATGGGATGGGATAGGATTGGGATATATGAAGATCCCGGTAGCGGATAAAATAAGGGAAAACCTGGCCAAAACAATAAATGAATAGGTAAAAAAGGGTAATTATTACAAAGATCATTATAAATATTTTTTAGTGGTTTATCGATAACCGGATTATGGTTTTTCCGGTTATCGATAAACCACTAAAAAATATTTATAATGATCTTTATAATAATTATCCTTGAATTTACTATTTTAATTATACCTTTTTTTTAACCCGCGTCTTAGCGGGATCTTAATATATCCCGATCCCATCCCCCGGGATAGGGATAAGATGGGATGGGATATAGCCTTATCCCGTCCCACGCGGGATGGGATAAGTGAATTAAAAAACCGTCCCATCCCGTCCCGCTTCCCGGAGTAAATATTCTAACCGTACTTTTTATATTATATATAATTTAAAGGGTAAAAGTATAGAATTAAAGCGACCGGAAAGCTTAGTAAATAGAACATTAAAGTATATTTTAAAGGATATAATTAACTATTTTAAAAACAACTTAAAAGATTTAAAGCTTTATAAATAATTAATAAAAGATATACATAAAGAGCTTAATTTATATAAAATATATTTTAAAATAAAAAAAGTAATAAACAGGATATAAACAAAAAGAATTAAAAAAGGATAAAGAAATTAATTATTAAGTTTATAAGTTTATAAATTAATTTATTTAAATTAATAAAGATTTATAAAAAGCGGCCTTAAAAATTAATTTTATTTATATTGATTATAATAATATTATATAGGCACTATAAATTAAAATGTCGTAATAATTTAAATACTTCTCAAATTATATGAATAATAAGTCATAAGATATCTTCATAATATACTTAATATTTATATAGCCGTTATAATAAATATTATTTTAATAATCCCATAATTAAAATTAAGGCAGGAATCTATAAAATATTAATAATTAAGTAATAAATACAATATAAATACCTTAATTAATATTAACGTTTAAATTTATATGTAAATTAAAATAATAAGATTAATAATTAAACCGTATAAAAATAATTTAACTTAATTAAGTTTAAAAATTTATATATTAATAACTTAAAGTCGTTTAACCTTAAGTTATACTTTATTTACTATAGGTATTATAATGTTTTATTTTAGAATAATAATATATATTATATATAAGAGTATAAAAGTAGAAACATAAACTTTAAAAAGCAAATATATATATAAAGTAAAAATTAAGTCCGTAAAATAGATAACGCGACGTTAAATATAGATTATTATTATTACCGGTAATTACCTTTTTATAATTAAAAGTTTTAAGAAATATACTAATAATTATCTTAATTACGTAAGCTTTAATTACGTAAATAAAGGGTATAATCCTTAAGGAAGTTAAAGAAAATACTAGAAATATCGATTATAAAGTTATTACTATATTAAAAGGATAACCCTTTAATAAAGAATTTAAATATGTAATTAACTTAATAATAAATATTATTATAAAGAAACAAAAAATAAATAAAAAGGACTTTAAAAATAAAATTAAGCTTATATAAATTAAGGAGTAATTTAAGTTAAAGATTAAGGATAAAGTAAATGTTATAAAGAAAAAGATTTTTAATAAATTCTTAATTAAATAAAAGAATAAATTCTTAATATTAAAAAGATTTTATTAATAAGTAATATTATACTCTTAATTATATATTTAATATAATTATTACTTTACTTTAAGAAAGAAATAAATAAACTTATAAGAAACCTTTTAAACTTTAACTATATATATCGAAAAAAAAGTATAACTATTATTAAAAATATATTAAAAATATAAAAAACGCTATAAAACGTTATATTAAAAATAAATAATATCGTATTTACCGGTATAAAACGTAATTTATAAAATATATTTAATAAGGATAAAGTTATATACTTTATAAAAATAAAAATAATTTATAAATTAAAATAAATAAATAAGCTTTCAATAATTATAAAAATAGATTAAAAGTTTAATATTATTATTATTAATCCGAGTATTATTAAAGAATTATATATAAAGGAAAAATCCCTTAAGGTATTAAATATTAATTACTTAACGATATTAATCGTAAATAAAGAAATAATATTACTTTATATATAGGTAATATTTAATATTTACGTTATTAAAATTATTAAAGTAATATAAAGGTTTATAACGTTAAAAAATAATTTTAATTACGATATTTTATGAAAATTTCTATAATTAAAATTAATTATAACCGACTTTAAGATTTAAATAAAGATTTTAAGAATCGGGAATATTACCCTTAAAAAGAATATAAACCTTTAAATTAAAAATACGTTTATCCTTAAAGGTATAATATAAGCCAATATATAAGAAGCTTTATATTAAAAATATAATAAACTTAAGTAAGGAAAATAAAATAAATACTTTAAAGAATAATAATAAATTTAGCAGCTTAGAAATTAAAATAAAAAATAAAATAAATAATATAAATAAAAATAGTAAATAAGTTTAAACTTTAAGAAAAAATAAAATCCCAAGAATATAATTAACTTTAAGGATATATTAATAAAAAGGTTAATAATAACGAATTAAAAAAATATTTATATACTTATAAAAAGGAAATAAAATGAAAAAACATAAATGTTATATGCATACATAGCATGGGGGATACGCGGGAGTATCCATAGGTGTAGGACATTCTTTGTACGTAGAGGATAAATAGTCCTTAGGATCCCATTTATATTTAAGTAGAATTATTATTTATATATTATTATACTTTTTAGTCTATATATTAATAAATAGTAATAATAGCGACTTACACTAATACTATATTAACGTATATCGTAAGATCCGTTAACATAAATTAAAGTATTAATTTATTAACTATAACGGATACTTCCTTTATAGCGGTATTAAAGGTATTAGCCTTATATCCTCTGGAATACCGCCTTTAATTCACTTTTAAATACCTTTAAAGAAAAATTAAAACCGGCACTATAAAGAAAATATATATATTATAAACCTCTTAAGTATTATTAGATTCTAGTATTATTATATTGGCATATTAATTAAACGCTTTATTAAAATCCGGTAACTTAATAACTGCGATAATTTTATACTTAACTTTAAAAGGAATTACTTAAATAATTAAGAATAATTAGCGATTAAATAATTTAAAAATTATATTTATTATAAGTAAATTACTTTAATCTAAATTTTTTAAAGCTATAAAACCTATTATTTTTTTATAAATTTAATTCTTAAAAATTGGATCTTAAATCCTTTATTATTTTAACGTAATTTTCTATACTTTAAAGACGCCTTATTATCGTTATAATTACTATCGTTATTAACCTTAATAAAATTAGGTAGGTCTAAATTACGTTAATATAATTAAAGTCCTTAAAAACTTATTATTATAAGATTATTACTTCTATTAAACAGTTTTCTACTATTATAATAACTATTAAATTTACCTTTTATATTAACGTTAATATTATAATACTCCTTTCCAACTTTAAATATTAAACCGGAATTTAAGTTTAATAAATTTAATATATTAAACTTAAGTTTGTTAAACTTAAATTTATTACCTATATTAAATAAGAGGTACCTTTACTGAAAAAGCAATTTTTACTTAATTTATTAATCCGTTTAATTAACATTAAAAATAATAGGTTTTACTGAAAAATAAATAATATAATTACGGGATATAATTTAAGAATTAATTCCCGCTATTATATAAAATTAATAATAAAGTAATCTTAACGATAATTTATTTCCTTCTTTTAATAATATAATATAATTAATAAAAGGCTTATAATTAAATCGATTAAAAATTTTTAATCTTAATAACGTCGGATTTATTAACCCTTTTTATGAAAATAAGTCCTTTAATACAGCTTTTATAATTAAGTATTCTAAGAAATATACCTTTTTCCGGGATATATATGTTTTTATCGATTAATTAAAGGATATTACTTAAATAATGGATATATAATTACTATAGAATAACCTATAATTATACTTAAAAGGTACCGTTTTAAAGTAATATATTATAGAGTTATTAAATATAGAAAAATGACTTATTAAATATAATAACGGTTTAATTAAGTAAACTTCTGTTAGAGTGCAAGCCCCTCTGGGGTGGTTGGAAGGCAAAGGGTGTATTGCGTATAACTAAAGATACTAAAGTACAGAGGTATAGGAGTAAAGGGGCCGAAGGCCTTAATATACCCAGTCGGTAATACTCCTGGGTGCCGGATTAACCCCGGGCTTGGCCCGGGATAGGCCCGGTAAGGCCTACTCCTGAGTTATTAATACCCCTAAACCCTAACATTTAACCCCCCCCTAGGAAAGGCTCGCCTTCAAGTTTATAAGTACGTTAAAAAGGAAAAATTTTTTACTTAAAACCACCCCTCTTACCCATTACTTATAGGCCGGGTAATTAAAATAAGGTCTATATACCATTTAGCTTACCCGTTACTGGTTAACCGGATAAGTAATATAAGAATATTATCCAGGTTACCCGTTACTGGTTAACCGGGTAAGTAATATAAAAATTATAGGGGTAATATCGTAGCGGTAGCCGGATAACTAATATAAGTATATGGGGATAGGATCGTAACGGTAACCCCTATAATAAGCTTTAAAACGCGATTTCATCCGAAGGGTTCCGGGGTAAATATCGTTTTTTACGATTTATCCCCCTTTTAAAATATTTTTTTAACCTTATTATTTTATATATTAAATTTACATTAATAAAAGGGCGTATAATCTATATAGGTAAATAATATTAATAATAATTATTTTAATAGCTTCGGAAAACTATAAGGCCGTCTTAAAGGGCCCTTAAACTTAATAAAGATATAATATATAACTTATAATATTGAGTTTTAAATTTAATAAAATTATTATTTAATTTAAACGTTTAAAATAGCTTTTAAAGGCTACCTTAAATATAACGATATTAATTAGATTTCCGGGTTATAATCCGGGCTTATCCGGGTATTTTTTATAAAAAACTTTAATTAATCCTTAAGTATAAAGGAATTCTTTTATGTTAACGTAATATTAAATATTATCCGGGGGTAAATTTATTTATTTAACTTTATATTATAACCTTTACCTTTAACCGGTATGCCGGAAATTAATAATTTTTTAAACTCTTATTCTTTAATACCCTCCTTATTTATAATAACGGGTTTAAAGGGTAAATTAACTTATCCCGGTAATAATAATTTCTTTTCGATCGAAATACGGGTTAAATTACTTATATAAAAGGTAAAGTAAGCTTAAAAAGTATTTAAGACGTTTAATTTATAAGAAGAATAATATTATTTAAAAATAATATAAGGATTTAAGCGTTTATAATTTAATTTTTTATTAAATTAATTAATTATTAAATACTTAACATTTATATAAACCTTATTATTTATTTTAAATTTTATATTCCGGCGCCGGTAATTAATTTATTTAAACGTATTATTATAAGTTTTATTTAAATTAAAACGTATTATATTAAGAATTTCCTATATAGTTTTAATAATATTAATAACTTTTTTAATTTAAAGTTATTTACGGGCGGTAATATATTTAATATTATTGGGACCGAATAATATCCTTAAGTAAAAACCCTTATTAAGGTAAAATAGTATTATTTTAATTAATTAATTTAGGTTATTATTATCCGTAAATTCCATTATAAGTAATTATTATACTTAATCGTTTTATAAGTAATTTACGTAAATTTAAAGTCCTTATTTTATTTCTTAATTTATTCTTTTAGTTTAACCGTTACTTTTAACGTAATAAGGAATTAAAATCCGGGGGTTAATTTTAAGTTAATATAATAAAAAGCATTATATTTTATTAATAAATTATAGGCCGCGATTTAAAATAATATTATCCGGAAAATTATAATACTTAAATACTTCTTTAATAAAGAGTTAAGTTATCTTTTTAACGGAGGTCCCTTCCTTTTTAACGTAATAAAGGATATAATATCGGCCTTTAAATAATATATAAATTATAGTAAAAATAACGTTTATACCCTTATATTTAAATAGTCCGGTAATAAAGTTAACCGAGAGATTAACTTATTTTTATTTTAGGATTTTTAATTAATAAAGTAATTTTACGGGCTTTTATTATGGGGCCTTAAACTAAAAATAAAGATTATAATTTAAGATATAATGGTTAATATTATTTTATAAAGTAAATTAAAAGAAATATTGGGAAATAAATTTAATTATATAATTCCGGCCGGGGTAATTATTAATTAATTTATTATAAGTATAATTTAAAACCTTTATAATAAGCAATATTAATACTTATAATTTAACTTTATTAATAAGGATATCGGACCGAATTTTAATACGGATTAAAAGTACGCTTTTAAAATTAAATAATTTATCCTCCGTAATTACTTTCTTAAATTCCGTTAAACCTTTGTTGGTATAATTAACTTTACGGACTTACTTATAAAACCTAAGTTTTTCAGGGATTAAATAAGTTCATACCGGTGCCTTTTCCTTTTTATTTAAGGCTAAAATTTCAAAACGCTTAAGGAATAAGACGGTTCAAAACTAGTCTTTAACCCTATTATCGTTATTGCCTTAAGGTTAATAATTAAATATTTAAGTAAAAGCGTTAACCTTATTATTTTATTTATCCGGGTAATAAATAACCTTAAAATTAAACTTAAAGAGGGTATTAAGGTATTTTATTTAACGTTTTATAAGCTTTTAATTCTTAATAAAGTACTTTAAAACCTGGTTATTATTAAAAATACGGAAGGGCTTTTTTATTATTTTTAATTTTAACCGTTAATTCTTTAAATACTTAATAATAATAAAAAGCTTCTTATTATAAATATTATAATTATATTTAACCGGTAATATATTCTTAAAATAATAAGTTATTAAATATAATTCCTTAATTTTATTATATTAAGAGAGAATACCGTTAAAAACGTAATTTAAAGAATTAATTTTAAGGATCGTTTCTTTATTGGGATTATAATAAATTAATATAAAAATTATAATAAAAGCCTCTTTAAGTATCGCGTAAGCCTTTTAATACTTTAAGAACCATATAAATAAGGTTTCCTTTTTAATAAGTTTTAAAAAAAGTTTTATTATTTTAAAGAATTAAAGAATAAATCTTTAGTAGAAGTTATAAAAGTTAATAAATCCTTAAAGGGCTTTTAAGTTAAGAAAAACCGGCCAATCCTTAATCTTATTTATTTTATTAAGGTCTACTTTTAACCCGTTAATAATAAGGATAAGACTTAAAAACTTAATTTATTAAACTCCGAATTTATACTTCCGGATATTTACTTATAGGTTAACGTTACGTAAACGCTTTAATATTAAGCGTATATATTAAATATATTCTTTCTTAATAATATTATAGATAATAATATTATTTAAGTAATCTTAAATAAAAATATTTAAATAATTAAATAAAACCTTATTTATATATTATTAATATAAAACGGGGTTATTAATTAAGCTAAAAAGTATAACTTTATACTTAAAAGCACTTAACGAAATAATAAATATTATAAAGTCTTTATTCTCCGGATATATATAAAGCTTATTAAAGGTTACGATAATATTTAAGCGGGTAATCTATTTATAACCGGTAATTCGGGATAATACCTCTTTTATTAAAGGAATAAGGTATCGATTCCTCTTAATAATAACGTTAATACCACGGTAATCTACGTATAATTATAAGTCGCCATTAAATTTAAGGGTAAAAAAAATAAAGGATCTATAAAAGGCTTTATTAAACTTAAAAATTTTTTTTTTAAGTTTTTAATAATATATTCCTTTAATTTTTAAAGCTTATAGCTTAAAAGCGGATAAATATAACTCCGGGAAGGGATTTTTTCCGAGGTTAAGTTAATCTTATAATTATAGTCCCAATATAGGGGTAGCTTATTTATTATTATACGATTAAAGATATCCTTAAAATTATAATATTCCGTTAAAAGTTTAATTATAATTTTATTTATAAAAGCCGTTTTTTTTATAAAGTTATTTTTATAAATTATTATAACGGAGATATTAATTAAGGTATTATTAAGGAAATTTAGGTAATTAATTAAATCCGTTATTAAAGTATAAAAAATTAAGTCTTTTTCTCTTTTTAAATCCTTATAATAATATAAAAACTATTATATTAATAACTTTAATTAAAAAAAAACCTTTCTTCCTTAATAAGCTTTAAGAGAGGAAGATTATTTAATAATTTTTTTTTTTTTTCCCGGGGCTTTAATAGCTCTAATTTTTTACTTTTTAAGAATATATTTAAAACTTAATAAAGTAAGGCTATAATTTAAAAAAACTCCGGAATAAACTTTACGTTTTAATAGTTAGCCTTATTATAATTATATTAATTTAATATAAAAAAGATTTTATTAATTATAGGGTAAATAAATACGTAATACCGTTTTATCTAAAGTTTTCTAAGGATCATATTATATATCTTAAATTAAATAATAAATATAAAGGACTAGCTTTTTAAATAGCCTTTTATAGTTATCTAGGGATAAATTATATAAATAATAAGTTATAAGTATTTACTTTTATAATCTCGAATAAGCTTAAGTTAAGAAAGGGTTAAAAAAGAAATTTAAAGTATTACGTAAATTTATAAGATAATTCATTTATTAATAAAATAATAATTAATAATATTTAAATTAACTAAAAAGGATAAAAAAAGTATTAATCTTCATAGCTTATAAACCCGTTAATAATCCAGGGTTTATTATTTTAAATATTAAAAAGGTCTTTAATACTTTTAATATACTTAATCGTTAAAATCTGAAAATAATATATATTTTTATTTTTTATAATGATTTCTATAGAGTTTAATTTTTTATTAACGGCCCGTTTAAGTTATTAAATAAGGTATCTTCGGGGGTATAAGAGATTTAACCGTTTTAATTACGGGTAAATTCTTTATTTAAATTAAAAACAATATAATAAACTTGAATAAAACGTTCTTAAATATTATTTTAATTACGTTAACGGTTAAGGTAATCAGCTTAAAAATAATTCCCTTAATAAATAAAATATTTAATATCCGGAAAGGGAGTTAATTTTACAATAACGGGAGTAATTTATCGGAACTTAAATCTTCTAAAACTTTTTATTCCGCTAGGGGGTTTAAAGGAAATAATACGGGTTTTTATAGTCTCCTTAATTTCCTTAATAAGGGTCTTATTTAAGTTAAGGGTTTTTTATTAACGATAATATTTTAAACGTTAAAAACGGTCTATTTTTTTGAAATATATACGGGTTTTATTTAGGCTATTTAGATTATAATTTCCTTAAAGGAGGTTTTTATAAAACCGGTTAAGGAGTCGGATAATTAATTCATGAATTATAATTTTCGGATTTCTTTTAAGATTTACGTATTTAAAGACCTTAATTAAACGGGTAAAATTAAAATAAAATATAATAAATTCATCCTTAATTAATATTCTTAAAATTTAAAAATTATTAATTTAATCTTTTTTTTAATTAACGTTTTTAAAAATTCAATTTAAAAAAATCCAGAATTCCTTAAGGGTTTAAAAGCTTAATAAAATATTATCGTTATATTTTATTTTTAATTATTTAAGGATTTTAAAACTTAATAATATTAAAATATAATTAATTCAAACCTATATAATTAAATATTAATTTTTATTTATCTGGAACTTAATAATAATACGGCGTTTAAAGAAACGGTATTAATTACGGTCCTCCTTAGTAAAAAATTTAAAATCCTTAATTTTAATTAACTTAAATTTGTTATAAAAAGTAAAAAATATTATAGATCGGTAAAATAAAAAGGTTAAATTATTCCGTTAAAGATTTTTAAGCTTAATAATAAGGTTTACGTTTTAATTTTTTAATTTCAAATTACGGATTTCTAACGTTTTAAAACGGTTTAAGTTTTTTAAAGGAAAAAAATTACTATAATTTTATTATTATAAGTAAGTAGTTTAATTTATCTTTAATTATAAATCCCTTTTAATATCGTTTAATTCCATTTAAAGGACTTATACTTCGTTATTTACGTCCTTATAGTATTATATATTAACGTTACGTTCTTAATATAAAAGGTTTGATTACTTTAAGAATTCCTTAAATTTTTTAAATAATACGGATTAAAAGATAAAATAAACGTAAATCTTTATAAAGTATAAAATACGTTTAATAATTCCTTTAAAGTAATACCTTTTTAATTTATAATAATATTAACGGGTAATATAATCCTTATATCCCCTATAATTATTATCGGAAATTAAGTTTCCGGTAATTAAATAATCTATCGGGTCCTTATTTTTTCTACTTTATTAAGGAGGGGTTTTATCTTTATGAATATTATTAATTAATTAAGGTCCCCTTAAAAACCGCTTTATAAGTTATATTTTAACGTAAGGGCCTTTAATAAAGAAGATTATTAAGGTTTATTATTTATAATCTTAATAAATAAAAGGTAAATAAAAGGTAAATTAAAGTTAAAAAGGGATAAAGGTAAGTAAAAAAAAGATTAAAAAAAGGGAAAAAATAAGTTTCTTAACCCTTTTATTAAATGGATTCTATATTATAAGGGTAATATTATAAAGTAAAATAATAAAGTTTATATTATAATAAGGTTTAATATTACTCCCTATATTATAAAGTATTCCTTAAAGTATTTTTTTCTTCCGGGTATTAAATACCCTATATTATAAAGTAAGTATAAAATTAAATATCTTAATTAAAAATTTTAAAAAGAAAAAAAAATAAATAATAAGTAAAGATTCTATAAACTTTTATAAACCTATTCTTAATTAGATTTATAATAATTCTTTTAAGGTTTACTTTATTTATAGCCTTTAAATTATTTTATTAAAGTTTAACCCTTAAATAGATTCTTTATATAGCTTAATAAAATTAATATCTATTTATTTAAAGCTATCGTAATCTCCTATCTTAATTATTAACGTTTTTTTATAGCCCGTCCGGATGCTAATCGCCGTACGTTTAACCGTAATTACCGCTCGTTTAATACCGTTTTTAACTATCGGTTTATTATCCGTTATTAATAAATATTATTAATAAGAACCTTTATTTTATCTCGTTACTCTTTATAAGGACGTAAATAAATTAACTTTAATATAATGTTAAAGTATAAGCCTTTTTAAGGTGGTTAAAAGGTAAAGGGTATATTACGTATAATTAAAGATATTAAAGTATAAAGGTATAGGAGTAAAGGGGCTAAAGGCCCTAATATACCCAGTCGGTGACACTCCTGGGTGCCGGACTAACCCCGGGCTTGGCCCGGGATAGGCCCGGTAAGGCCTACTCCTGAGTTACCAACACCCCTGAACCCTGACAACTTCTTAGATTATCGTTAAATTAAAATTACCTTAATAAGTTAACCTGAATATTCTGGTTACTAAAAAGTATATTATAAATAATACCTTTCGGAACCGGGAGTTTTATAAATATATATAGATTGTTTTACGGGCTATATGTACTTTGAATTTTAATGATATTTAAAATTAACTTACTTTTATTTACGGCGGGTTAAACTTAAAATTTTAATGGGATTTATAATTATCAAATATAATTATTATTATTAATAATAATAATTACCTTAAGCTTATAAATAAATATAAATATAATTAATAAGTTTACGCTATTAAGTATTATATATTTATATAAGCTTATTTATAAAATCATAAAGCGGATATATTATTTTAAGGTAACCGGAATTTTATAGAAAATTCAGAAATTAGTTTTTCTTTTTAACCTTTTACGTTATCCTTTTAAATATATAAATAAAATAAAGCTTACGATATTTAACTTTAAGAAAAAAGATAATAATAATTATTTTTAATATTATAGAAGAAGATATTAATATTAAATTAAGGAAAATTAAAACCCTTAAGAAAAAGGTGCGATTTTAAATATTAAACGCGTTATATAGAATAAAAGGTTAATTAAGTTTTTATATTTAAGGATAAAGAAGAAAAGAATATATTACTCAATAAGGAGGAATTAAAAGGTTCTTAAGATAATAATAACTTTATTACGGAAAAGGTATATTTTTATATTAAATTTCCCCTTACTATTAATGTATTAAATACGTATTAAAGTATTTATTAAGAAATAAACCTTTTATCCATTTTAAAAGTAATTATTAAAAATTAAAGGGAGCAAATTTAGGTACTTTTAAGGCCTTTCCGCTGAATTAACGGATTCAATCCGTTAATAATTAATATATATAAACTTAATAAATTAATAATATAATACCCGTAATTATTGATTCTACCGCAATAAAGAATACGTACCTTATAGGTTTTACCTTTAAGGTATATTAATATACTATAGGTAAAGTTTAATTTACTCTTAAATTATTAAGAATAAACTTTTATATAAATAGCGGGTATTTTATTACGATTATTAATCGTAATGTTATATTCTTTTAAATTTTAGATTTAAATTTTAAAGTTCAGAATTTACTTAAGTTAATTCCGGTTATAAATGTTAATAATTTTAAGTTAATTACCGATAAATTTATAATATTTAATTTATTCTTTTTAAAAAAAAAAAAAAGAATACGATACTTACCTTAAAAAAATCTCAATTAAGATTTATTTAATATATAATTTACTTATTAATATTTTAATCGTTATTGATATTATAACTCTTAATAAAATAATAATCGATTTTAATAATTAAAAATATATTATCGGTATTTATAAAAATATAAGTATTAAGGTAATTATTTTTCTAAAGGAAGTAACTTAGCTATAATATATAATTTACGTAAAGTAATAAATTTAAGTTTTAATTTATAATATAATATAAATGTTAATTATATATTAAAAAAAAGGGACTTTAAAAAAGCTATTTAAGTCTAAGGATTTCATCTTTAAACCGTAATTAATATTATTTTATAATCTTGGATTCCGAGGTAATATATTTATATATATCGTTAACTTAAAAACATCGGTTATTTATATTAAAAACGATATTAATTAAAAAGTTAACTTATTACGTAAGGTAAAACTTAGAATTTTATATTACCAAGAAAAATTATTGGCTTACGGAATTGAAAATTACGGGTATAATTTAAATTATACCTAACATTAAATATTTAATTAAAATAAATTATTATAAGCTTATTTATATAATTTTTACGGATTATAACGTAATTATTAATCTCTTTAATTAAATGAATTTAAAGATTTCCGTAATTAATAAACTTAATTTTTACTTAATTTATACGTTATAATATTTATTAATATTTAATATTTTACTACGTTATAAATCGGGTTTAATAAATACCGTTCCCGATATACTTTTATAATTAACTAATAATATATAAAGTTTATTTATAGAAATCCGAATTCTTAATAATATAAATAATAATAAATTAACTATTTTTTATTCTATTTATATTTCCGATAAATTTAAAAAATAAATTAAAAAAAATATATAAAAAATAAAATATAATTAAAATTATAAAGGGTTTTAATAATTAAAAAGGAGTTAAATTTATAAAATATAAAAATTAAACTACGCTTTATATTAAAAAACGGCCTTATTTATAGCTTAGAATCCGTTAAATATTTATTACGATTATATATATTTAATAAACTTAAAACAACAATTTTTAAATAAATATATAATAGTTTACTATATAGTAACTTTATTAATCCTATAATAAATTAATAAACTTAATATATTTACTTAAGTTAAGTAAATAGCTATAGAGATATATTACGTATTACCTTAAATATAGCTTAAATTAAATTAAAAGATATATACTTTATAAATCGCTTTAATTAATTTTAAGCCCGTTAATTATTTTTATATAATTTATATAAATTTTATTATTACTTTATTAAATTAATATAATTATGATATACTCCTTGTTATTACCGATAAGTTCTTTAAACTGATAATTTTACTCCCCGGTAATATTAAATTTAAAATTAATAATTAAGTAAAATTATTATTAATAAAGTTAATAAAATAAGGATAAAGAATTCCCTTTAATATTATATTAAATAAAGATTATAAATTTATTTCCGTATTTTGGAAATTTATATTTTAAAAAATAGATACTTATATTCTTACGTTTAACGTATATTACCCTGAAATTAATAATTAATTAAAACGGATTAATTAAATAATTAAGATCGTATTATATTACTTTATAATTACGTATCCGGATTATAGTTAAATAAATATTATATTATATATTTAAGGTATTTTAAATAATTTAAAGTTAACGTTAATTAAATTTACTTTAAATAAAATCTATTATAATATAAATATCCGTAACCCTTTAAATCTTTTAATAACTTCTTCAATTCCTAAATACGATATATTCCGATTATAAAACCGTAAAAAGGCTTAGGATATATTAGAATTTACGTAGATAATAGTTAAATTCTGGTATAATTAAGGTTGTAAGTTAATTTAATTCAATATTAATAACTTAATTTATTTAAAGTTATATTATAGATACAATATCTTTGATTTTAAAAATTATAAACTATATTAATAATATACTGGACCTTTTACTATTATTAAGAAAATTAGTTATTTTATATATAAGCTGAAATTACCCGTTAATATAAAAATAATACCGGTTATTTTAATTAATATATTTAAGTTAATTAATAACCTAGTAAAAGATCCTTTTAATTAATAGCTTAACTATCATATATTATTTATACTTAAAGTAAATTCTAAGAATAAAAAGGAATATACTATTAAAAGAATTATTTATAAAGAAAGAAATAATAGATATCTAATTAAATAAACTACTTAAAGTATAAAACATAATAGTAAGCTTCCGTTATTAAAGTTATACTTAAACTTACTATATGAATTTTATATTACGTATCCTGAATTTAATAACGTTATGGTTACCCGTTATAATAAATCTTGTATTTAAAGTATTATTACTTTATTACGATTATTAACGCTTACCGAAACAATACCTTTATCGTTTACCGGTACTCCTCGTACGCTCTGTTTTAAGCGTAATTATAACGGCCCCCGTAAAATTGGGTAAGATTTTAATATAATAATATAAGATATATAGAATATAACGTATTATTAAGCGTAAGTATTTATATTAATATATTAAGGTAAACATTATTATAAGTAATAACCTTTTTTCTTTTAACAGTATTTATTATATATATATATAGCATAAAGGATACGCGCGAGTATCTATAGGTATAGGATACTCTTTATACGTAGAGGACAGATGATCCTTAAGATCTCATCTGCATTCAGGTAGAATTATTATTCATACATTATCACACTTTTTGGTCGATACACCAACAATAAACGGGGAATATAAAAAAAATTGGAAAAAAACAATTAAAAAAAAAGAATTTAAAGAAATAAATTAAATAAAAAGTAAGTATAATAAATTAATTAATAATATAGGAAAATTAAAAGACTTTAAGTAACGGTAAAAATAATAAGGAAATAAAAAGGAAAATTAAAAATATTAAGAAAACGATAAAAAACCTTATAAAAGCATTATAGAATATATAAATAATAATTTTAAGTTAAGAATAAACCGGTTATAACTTATTAACTTATATAAATAAAAAGTAATATGCTTTATAAAAGAATTACTTATAAAAGTTAATAAGGAAATTATATAACGTTTAAAGTTATTATTAATTATATGAAATAGAATTAAGTAATATAAGTTATATATAAAATATAAAAAAAAAGTAACCTTAATCGGACCTATAATATTTATTAAGAAAAATATTACGGTTTATATATATCGGGAAAGTAATTAATTAAATAAAAAAGCTTTTAATAATAAAATAAAGATAACTAATAAAGATAACGTAATAATAAATCTAAAATAAATAAAAAATAGAATTAATAATAATTATTTATTTATTATAAATTATTTAATTTTAAATATTAATTAAGGTAATAATAAAATTATTTATAAAGGACTATTTAACTACAGATATAATATATAATAAGTATATTTAATATATATATATAACGTAATTAATGATATAATATTTAAGTTATAAATTAATAGAATATATATCGCCTTAAAAACATTATTTAAAATATTTTTTTAATAAATAAACGGATAATTAAAAAATTAATTAATACCTTAAAATCATATAAAAATTTATAAATATAAGTTAAAAAAAGAAAATTATTTTAAGAAACGCAATTTTAACGAATTAAATATAATATAAAATGCTTTAAATACTATAAATATATCGCGATATAAATATAGAAAAATTACGTAAAATCTTAATAACGGACTTATTATTATATAAAGTAATATTATAATAAGAAATTAAACCATATAAAGTAATTATTAAAAACTATTTAATAATAAAGAATAATAACTTAAAACTATTAAATAAAAAAAAAATTAAATTAAATATATATAAAGAATATATTTGATTGATTGATTGATTTATACTACGGATCTAGCTAAGCTAATTCCGGCGTTCCTTAATACTCGGCCATTTAGCCTTATTAATAACCGTAAAAAACCCGATATCTATAACGTTAAGAATAAAAACCGGTATCCATCCAGCCTTTATTTTTATCTTAAGGGCTAAGAATATTTACGGCTATTTAGAGAGTAAGAATTTATTCGTATATTTTTTCCAAGAAAACCCATAATACCACGACTGAATCCACTTAAGGGTTACCCCTGGACCTGTTGCTCTTCCGTCACCCCACGGGTCTGTCCAATGCTAAGAATATATTTAAATAAATAAATAAATAAACTTATAAAATATAAATCCGGTTTTAATAAAGAAAGAAAAAAATTTAAAATTATATTTTATATTTAATTATTTCTTTATATATAAAGTACTTTTAACGTTTTATATAAAGTTAATAAAAAGGATGTATAGTTTATGAAGAATCCCGCTATATATTTTTTTTTAAATAAATATAAAATATAAATATTAAATAGTAAAAGTTTATTTAAAGAATTTTTATTATTTTATATTTAATATTTTAAAGATTAAATAACTTTGATTAATGTAAATATTATAAAAAATTCAAATTTTTTTTTTTTTACGGAACTTATAAATATTATTTTAAAAGCAATTTTAAGATTATAGCTTAAATTATTATTTTTTATATTAAAAAGAAAATACGATTTTATTAATTTTATTTTTTATTTAAATAATATTTTTAAAATCTGTATAATTCAAAATAAATAATTTATATTTTTAAGAAATTATTTCTTATTATAGATTTTATAATTAAATTAAAGTTATTATTTAATAAACTTAAAATTAATATCAATAAAATCAAAGCATTAAAAGAAAATTATAAAATTAATAACCGCATATAGATTAAATTTAAGAAATATAAAAAGATTTTTAATTAACCGGTATTATAAAGTATAAGTAACGTTTAAAGATTATTAAGGATAATTAATATTACTAAAAAAGAAATTAAAGGATTTATTAAATGAATACGTTTATTTACCCGTTTAATTAATAATATTAATTAAAAATAAAAGGAATCCGAGGATATATCCTTTTAATTTATATAAAATATAACCGTTAATTCGGGAACTTTCTTCAGTTAGGATTTAAAGTCCTTAATTTATATATATATAAATACTTCTGGATTTAACGTCGGCTATTAGATTACGTAGGTATAAAATAAAGTTACTATATTATTAATATATAATTTATATATAATAAATAAGATTAAACATAATTACGATACTTATAAGCGTAAGCTATTAATAATTATCCGGTTTAAGAAAAATTCTTTTATATACTTAATATTAAGGATATTTTTCTATTTATATAAATTATAAATTCATAGTTAAATTTATAAACGCGGATTATTATAAAGATATCTTTATAAAGTAGACCGTTAAATTAAGAAGACTATATGTTAAAATTGAACATATTAAAAAAAATTGAATAAAATAATAAACGGATTATTACGGGCGTTATTTAATAATACGGAATATATTTTTAATAAAATAATAAGAAAAATCGTTTTTAAATTAAAAACCTATAAGAATAAAATAATATAGTTTTAAAAGAACGGTTGGCAAGGGAGCAGGCATGGAAGCCGCCAAAAGTGCAGATAGATAAGTGAGGCTATACAGGCCACATATATATATAATTAAGGGTGGAATTAGTTCATATATATATAACGGACGATAATAAGGATTAAATAGATAATTAAGTAACCTGTACCTTTTTTACTTATATAAGGGCTACGGCCCTTTTTTATTTATATACTTTGTTTTTACCTTTTTTCCTTTATTTATATTACTTATCTTTTTTAACGGTTTTAAGAAGGCTTCTATTTATTAATATATATTAAGGATATCGGTTTAATTATATAATTTTATTATATATAGCTTATCGTACCTTTTCCTTAATTAATTATAAAAAGAATAAAAAGATATTATAAAATGGTAATACCTTCATTATATGATTACGATTACTATATATATACGTATTATATGTAAGTAGCTATCGATTTATATATATTTATAAAGTATTCTAATTATTACTTAATTATAAAGTAATTATTAATATTAAAAATATAAAAATATATAAATAATCCTTTCTTAATATATGTCCTTATTTAAATATTATTACGGTATAAGTAATAAATACGGAATCTAGCCTATAAGGATTAATTTATATGTATCCGCGGAATATAAATATAACTTATAAATTAATTTTAATTATTAAAGCTAAAGAAAAATAAGGGTATTTAGCCGATATTTTATAAGCGCCCTTATTCGGATATCTTTACCCTTTAAGTAATAAATATAAGTTTAAGATTATTAAACCCTATTTATATAATTCTATATAATATTATTGAAATTAATTAATTAATTATTAATATTTTAAAATTAAAAAGCAAGGATATATAATAGCCGATTAATCTAAAAAAAATTTGGCAATCTTTTTATAAGAATAATTAAATTAAATTACTTAATAAAGGTCCGTATATATTATTAAAAGATTTAAATCTATATAAAGTCTATATAAAAGAAAGTATAAGTTATAAACTATTTTATACTTTATTCTTAAAATAATAAAAATTAAAGAAAATTTAAAAAAATATTAAGATATCCAATAAATATAAGATAATTATTAAATAATTAATAATAAAAACGATTAAGTTCGAAATTCAAAGAAAATAATAAGCAACGTTAAATTTATTTAAAAAACTTTAAGTAACCAAATTATTATAAACTATATAAGTTCCGTAATAAATATAAATAATTAACCTATATAAATATATAAGACTTTTTAACTTATTTTAAAGTGTTATATATATTCCTTAAGAACGTAAAATTAATCTTAAAGATTATTATATACCAAGTAAGTAATCTCTTTAAAACTTATAACTATTTTTAATATTTTAAATTAATATAAATTATATAAGTTTTATTAATAGTCTATAAGCGATTAAATTATATAAACGTATAAAACTCCTTAATTTATTTTGGAGTATTATATATATATATTTAAAGATATATAATTAACTTTAAAGACTATTTTATCTTAAATAAGTAAATTTTAAGATTTATAATTTATTCTAAATAATTTAAATTATAAAATATAAAACCCTTTTAATATAATCGGAACGATTAAATATTTTAACGATAAAAGTAATAAATATAAATCCCTTAATAAAGTTTAAGTAATTATATATACTTTATAGAAAGATATATTTCTTATTAAAACGTAAATTATAAAGCCTTAAATAAATCTGATTATAATTAAAGTTTGCACTATATATAAAGGTTTAAACTAATCTTTAAAATTCTTTAAAAATAACCGTAAACTATAAAAAGTACGCACAAATACCTTAATAAAACGTAGTAACCTTCCCCTTTAATTATAAATTTAGTAATAAAAACGAAAAACCAAGGAATAAAAAGAGTATAAAGAAGCAGAAAAATAATAATAAGCGAATCCTTTTAAGAAAATTAATAAATAAATCAAATATTAAGAAATAGATAAATTTATGAATTAATTCATATATTTATTATTACTATTATTAACGACCCTTAAGGTTACTAATATATCGTTTATTCTAAATTAACGGTATCCTTATTAAAGGCTGTCCCGTATAAGTAAGTTAAAGATATTATAATAAGACCCTTTAACTTATTAAGGAATAAAAAAAATAGAATATTAAAATAATAATTATATCGTATATATCTTAGGAACATTAATAACGACTTATAAGGTTACCAATATAAAACTTAACTTAAATTAATAATACTTTTACGGAGACTCTCCGTCCGGCATAGATAGCAATTATTAATAACTATAAATAATAAAGTAAGAACACCATAATAATACCAATATATTAAACAGAGAAGAGATTTATAATAAAGTTAATTATATTATTACCACCTTAATAACCATAATATTAACAGCCTATACTTGCTATAAGAAAACTAACCAGACCCAAACTTATTGTAATTTAACTATATTACGATTTAACTACGTTATAATTTAATTACGTTTTAATTTATTTTAATTAAAACTTTATTTTTTATTAAAAAAAATTTTAATTATAAGTAATAATTGATTGATTGATTAATTGATTTATACTACGGATCTAGCTAAGTTAATTCCGGCGTTCCTTAATACTCGGCTATTTAGCCTTATTAATAACTATAAAAAACCCGATATTTATAACGTTAAGAATAAAAACCGATATCTACCCAGTTTCTACTTACGTCTTAAGGGCTAAAAGTATTTACGGCCGTTTAAAGAGTAAGAATTTATTTATATGTTTTTTTAAAAAAAACCTATAATATTACGATTAAATTTATTTAAAAATTACCTTTAAATTTATTATTTTTCCGTTACTTTACGGGTCTATTTAATATTAAAATTTTTAAATTCTGATTATATTATTAAATATCCTTACCGATATATATATTATTATTATTTTATTTATACGACTTTATTAATTAATATAATACTATTTCTTATACCGCTCCGGTATTTATGGCCCCTTTAACCCTTTATTAAGTATAATTTTCCCGCCACTACTTTTTACTCTTAAGTTAACGGTAAGGTTTCTTAATTAAGTTTTTAATTATTTTATTTATTTCCTTAATTAAGTTAAATTATAATAATAAACCCGTAATTATTATAAATTTAATAGCCGCTTTAATACCCTTTTTATTAATAAATATTTAACGATAATTATTAATCCTTACCTTTTTAATTAATCCTGGTTTACGTTTTTTAAATAATAAATAAAAGATTAATACATATATAACGTTTTATTTTTATTATTTATATTTATAATTAACGTTAATCCGGTTATTAATATATACGATAAAAAGGAAGTAAATTAAGCCGTTTTTATTTATCCGGAGTTAAATTATTAACGTATTATTACCTTTTTTTATAATCTTATAACGTTAAAAATACTTATTAATAATTTTATCGTTATTTAACGCCGGATATTATCGTTTTTAAGGGATTAATTCTTTAAATTTATATTAATACTTTATTTACTTTTTTATAATTTATAGGGTAATCGTTATTAACTTTATTTTTATAGTTTTTTTTTTCCGTTATTTTTACTTCCGGTAAAAATTTATATACTCTTACGTTAATTATTTAAACGTAAATTAAATCGACCTTTTTTTTAACTTATTTTAATTTAACTTCTATAGGGGGGGTAAATATTTTTTTTTTACGTTTTTTTATTTAAGGCCTTTTATAATTTTAATAAATATATTTATTTCTTATTAATATAATTAAGTTTATATTTTTTTAAGCTTCGCTTAAATAATTATTTAATTTAAGGCTAACTTTATTAATAATATAAAGACTTTAGATTTTAATATCGGGATAAAAGTCGCTTTATATACTTTACTTATTATTTTTAAATATCGGTTTTAAACCTTTTATAATTATTAAACGGGCTTTTTCTTATATTTAAGCGTACCCTCGGGTACGTATTAAATAACTATCGCGTACGTTATCATAAGCTTTATAACCGCTTAATAAAAGGTTTTAACTTTCTATAAAGTAACTCCTTACGTCGACGCTGTAAGGCAGGTAAGGCCCCTTTCCTGCGAAACTATCTTCTTTTAAACCTTTCTTATGTGGTCCTTTTAGTCCAGTTTCCCATCAACCTGTAGGCCGGGTACCCTGATGCTGGCTTCCGGTTTCACCGCTACACTGCCCAAGTCCACTGTAGCTGTCAAGTAATAATTAAAAGCCCCTTTTTTTAAACTTATACTATTATTATTTAAAATATTATAAGTAAAAGTTATTTTATTTTATATATATTTAATCATTTTTATTTTTTAAAAAATAAGTGTAAACATCATTATAAAAATTAAAGGATTTATAATAATATTATCGTCTTTTATTATTAATATTTTATTTTTTCTTAAAGAAATATATATTTTTTTATTTTATTTTATTAAAAAAATAAAAACTTTTAAATTAACAATAAGAATTTAAGTAAATTTATATAAATTAGGGAATTACTTTATAATTATTTGTAATTATAAATATTCTTAAGAATTACTTACTAATAAACCTTATAAACCTTTCTTTTATTAATAACGTAATATTATTAAGAATTCTATAATCTTTTAAAAATAAAGGAAAATTAATTAATATATATTGATTGATTGATTGATTTATACTACGGATCTAGCTAAGCTAATTCCGGCGTTCCTTAATACTCGGCCATTTAACCTTATTAATAACCGTAAAAAAACCCGATATCTATAACGTTAAGAATAAAAACCGGTATTTACTTAACCTTTACTTACGTTTTAAGGGCTAAAAGTATTTACGGCCGTTTAAAGAATAAGAATTTATTTATATGCCTTTTTTAAGAAAACCTATAATATTATAATTAAATCTACTTAAGGGTTACCTTTAAACTTATTGCTTTTCCGTTATTTTACGGGTTTATTTAATATTAAAATTTTAAAATTCCGATTATATTATTAAATATCCTTACCGATATATATATTATTATAACCTTATTTATATAACTCCGCCGATTAATATAATATTATTTCTTATGCCACTTTAGTATTTATAGCCCCTTTAGCCCCTTATTGGGTATAGTTTTCCCGCCGTTATTTTTTACCCCCGGGTCGGCGGCGAGGTTTCTTAGTTAAATTTTTAATTACTTTATTTATTTCCTTGGTTAAACTGAATTGTGGTAATAAGCCCGTAATTATTATAAATTTAACGGCCGTTTTAATACCCTTTTTACTAATAAGTATTTAACGATAATTATTAATTCTTACCCTTTTAATTAATCCTAATTTACGCTCCTTAAATAATAAATAAAAAATTAATATATATATAACGTTTTGCTTTTATTATTTATATTTATAATTAACGTTAATCCGGCTATTAACGTATATAATAAAAAGGAAGTAAATTAAGCCGTTTTTATTTATTTAAAGTTAAATTATTAATACGTTATTATTTTTCCTTATAATCTTATAACGTTAAAGATACTTATTAATAACCTTATCGCTATTTAATACCGGGTATTATCGCCCTTAAAGGATTAATTCTTTATATTTAAGTTAATATTTTATTTACCTCTTTATAATTTATAAGGTAATCGCTATTAATTTTACCTTTATAATCTTCTTTTCCTCCGCCGCTTTTACTTTAAGTAAAAGTTTATATACTTTTATATTAACTTCTTAAACGTAAGTTAGGTTAATTTCTTTTTTAATTTATTCCAATTTTACTTCCGTAAAAAAAGTAGATATTACTTTTTTATACTTTCTTATTTAAAGCCTTTTATAATTCTAGTAAATATATTCATTTCTTATTAATATAATTAAATTTATACCCCTTTTAAGCCTTATTTAAGTAATTATTTAATCTAAGGTTAACTTTATTAATAATATAAAAACCTTAAATTCTAATATTAAGATAAAAGTCACTTTATATACTTTATTTATTACTTTTAAGTATCGGTTTTAAACCTTTTATAATTACCGGACGGGTTTTTTCCTATATTTAAGTATACTTTTAAGTATATATTAAATAATTATTACGTACGTTATTATAAGCTTTATAACTATTTAATAAACGATTCTAACCTTCTATAAAATAGCTTTTTACGTTAACGTTATAAAGTAAATAAGGTTTTTCTCTTATAAAATTATTTTCTTTTAGACCTTTTTTATATAATTTTTTTAATCTAATTTCTTATCGATTTATAAATTAAATACCTTAATATTAACTTCCGGTTTTATTATTATATTACTTAAGTTTATTATAATTATTATATTATATAACTTTAAATTCTTTATTATATAAATAAGCTTATTTTTATACGGGGCGAATTAAGCTTTATATATCTTTATTTATCGTAAATAAACTTTATAGGTTTATTTTAACTTTAAATAATTTATATAAATAAATATATTATAGGTTAAAAGGTAAATATCGTTA
Organism: Niebla homalea; assembly: GCA_019925105.1. Classification (NCBI taxonomy): domain Eukaryota; kingdom Fungi; phylum Ascomycota; class Lecanoromycetes; order Lecanorales; family Ramalinaceae; genus Niebla; species Niebla homalea. The sequence continues at coordinate 626,040 of JAHGAU010000018.1, forward strand.
ATAAAATTTTTTATTTAAATTTTTTATTTTAACTTTATTAAGTTTTCAATAAGTAAACCGTTAAAGAATAAGAATAAAACTAAAAAGATAAATAACCTTTAAAGAATCTTTATTATTACGGGCTTTATTGTACTTATCTTTTATCTTAAATTAATTAATATTACTTAATTACTTAAAAAACTTTTTATTTAATTTATAAAAAAAAATAAAACCCCCTTTTTTTCTAAATTATATAATAACCTTTAATAATTTATTTTATTAAACGTTTTTATAATATTTAAGGAAAGAAAACTTATAACGTATTTCTTTTTATAGCTTTATACCATATATATATTATTAATTAAGCCTTTAAAAGCTATTTTTATCGATTATCCTTTTTTTACTTTTATTTATTAATTAAAAAGTAATTTATATTTTTTTACGTAATTATTTAAGATCTTTATAATTACCGTCTTTAAAGCCTTTTTTTAACGTATAAAGAAAGGTAAAAACTTAAAGATAAGTTTAAGTTTCTTACTTTATTTTTTACCGTATTTTATTAATTTTTAAATATTATAAGGGGAAATTATTAAATTATATATTATAGTCCGGAAGTACGTTTATTTAGCCTTCCGGATGATTTTCTCCTTTTTTTTTAAGCTTTCTTTAACCGTTAAAATGTCTTTTAATTTTTATATTTAATAGTTTACTTTATAAGCGCTTTTACCTTTATAGTTACCTTTATATATTTCTTATTTTAATAGGTTTTAACTCTTTAAGACGGCTTTATTATTAAAATTATAATATTAATTATTTTATTTAAAGCCTTTATTATCCGTTTTATAAAATAATTGATTTATTCCTTATTATTAAACCGGGGGAGCTTTATTAATTAAGATATTATTTTTATTGTTTTTATAAATATTTTAGCTTCCTTAATCGTTTTTACGTTTATTTAAGCGGTAAAGGCGGAGTTATATTAACGGATTAATTTAAAGTTATTTATATTGGGATATAATTTAAACCGTATTTTAAATCTTTTTGGGGTCTATATATTATAATTAAGTTAATAATATTTTCTAAGTTAAATATTAAGTTAATTATAGTTTTAAGTTTACGGCTTTCTTATATAATAGCTTTTTTTAACGTTAATAACGTAAGGTTAAATTATATAATAATTATTAATAACTCTTTAAATTTAATATAATTAATTATATAACCATTTTTATTTTCTTAAATATAATAAAAATTAAAGTCCTTTATTAAAAGGTATTTATTAAATACGGTTATAATATCCTTAAGTAATAAAATTATAAAGGGTCCCTTTTTATTAACCAGTAACGGATTATACGTATTATAAATATTTAAGGTATCCTTAATATCCCTTTTTTATATAATCCGGAGTATATATAAGTTCCCTCCGTAATAAATAACGTTTTAATTATTTATATTTAATTTTTTATTAATAAAAAAGTATATTTACGTTATTTTATTATTTTTAAAGGTTAAATAAAAATTATTTCCGGGGTTAATTAAAAAATAAATATATGGACTATATAATAACTTTTATATCGCTATAATATTAATATCCTTTATTTCCTTAAATTTAAATATTAATATTATAATTTTAACTACTTTTTTACGTACGTTATATTATATTACCCTTAAAAGCGTAAGTATATTAAATATTAATATCCGTTAAGCTTTTTTTATTAACTTTTATTTATATAAATAATCTTTTTTTAAGGTTAAGCGTTATTTATCTTAATTTTCTTATTATAATAATAATCCCGGTCGGGCGGTTGGCTTTAAAGGTTAATATTATTATAAATTTCCTTTTCTTTATATTATTAATTACTGCGTTTTACCTTTTTCCGTTTAATAGGCTCCGTTTATATTTTAAGACCGTTTTTAATTATTTTGCCGGTTTAAGTTTATATAAATTATAACGTTAAACTTTAATTATTATCTTAATTTCTTTACGTTAAATTCTCCTTCGCTTTTACCGTATACCGTAAGTTTTATATTAAGTAATTATTATTATTATATACCATATATTTTAACGTATTCTTCGTTAAACCTTTTATTATTAAGTTAACATATTTATATATATTATATTTTTTAATATATATTATATACTTTATATTATTAAAGTACCTTATAATAATATACCCGTACCCTTAATATTTAAAGTATTAATAAATATCCGCTGCCCGGTTTTAAGGTCTCGTTAATTTAAGGGATTTACCCTTTATTATCCCTTTATTAAGGATATTATTATATATTTTTATTAACGTTATACTTAAGATAATTATAAAATATCTCTTTATATAATTAAAAGTATTTAATTTCTTTATTATAAAAAGGAAATTATAATTAACGATTTTTAACTTAAGGTAAAGGACCGTATTCTCTTTTTTTATCCGTTTTAAAATAACTTCCTTTTCTTTTTTTATAAATTTTATTAAGTATATCCTATTTATTATAATAATAAAAGATTATTTTAATATTTTTATTATTTTATACCCTTTTTTACCGGCTTATTTTTTTGGCTTTTTTAATTTTTCTTTCGTTTTTAATAAAGTTATATTAAGGAGGATATCTTTATTTTATAATTTACGTATTATAATAATTTATTTTATTAATAACACTCTAGTTATTTTAAACGTTTTTATTAATTATAATAAGTTTACTTTTATTATTATATTCTTTTTTTTTTCGCCCAATAATTATATAGTTATTATCCTTATTTTCCTTAATACCGCCGCCTTTTTTTCCGCTTTTATTTCCTTTATTATTAATACCGGCGCCGTTTTTACGGTTTTTATTACTTAATTTATCTTTACTTTTTTCTTTAAAGTTTCCCCCGTTATTCTTTTATTTTATACGTATCCTTTTTATTTCCTTTTATTTCCGTTTATTAACGTTTTTATTATTATTTTTTAAGCTTTATATAATTTCTTTAATTCCTTTAAGTTTCTTTCCGTATTTACGTAAAAGTTTTTTATTCTCCGTAACCCGATTTATAATATTAACTAAGTTTTTAACGTAATATCCTTCTATATAATTATAAGAAAGCTTTTTAACGTTTTTATTGCCTCCTTTTTTTTTATTTTTTTTTTACGTATTTAATAATTACTTTTTTTTATAGTTTATTTTTATTTATTTAATATCTTTTTATTTTTATTTAACTTTTTCTTAATTTATATATACTTAATAAGGTTTTTTATGCTTCCGTTTACCCTTTATTTATCCTTACGTATTATCCTTGTCCTTTTTACCTTTTATTTATTATTTTTTATAATAATATCTTTACGCGTTATACGCGTTTTTTTACGTATATCTTATTAATTATAAACTTTTTATTTAATTTGAGGTTTTTTTATTTCGTATTTATTACGTTATTTATACGACTTATTACCGTTCCTATTAATTTAAACCGCTTACCTTTTTTCCCTTTTTATTTTTATTATTATTCCGCTTCCGTTTATCGTATTTAAGGTATTATCCTTACTATTACTTAAGCTATATACACGTGCATTGTTTCTGACCTCTGGGGTCCCGTTGTTCGTCGCCATTCTTCATTAATATATATAATATAAAGGAAGTATTAAGGTAACTTTAAGTAATGTTTATATTAATAATGTCACGGACATGCATAAAGCATATGAAGTGAGTGGGTGTAAATTGTATGATAAGTAGCTATCTAGCTATGAAGGTGCGCAATATGAGTATGTGCGCCAAGCATGCGGAAGAAGGTAAGCCCGCTCCGTGCCAAGCCATCCTCCCATGGTCCATACCGTAACAAATAAGATAAATTAAAAAGATTTAAAAATATCATTAATTATTCCTATATTTACGTTTTAATATTTATAAATTTTATAATAAAAAACTATAATTCTTTTAAGAGCAAAGATCCTTTTTTACGGGTTTAAGGAGATAAATAAATAAAAAAACGGTTTAATAACGTATAAAGATAGATTTATAATGTTAAAAAAAAGATTAATAAAAATATATTCCTCAATTAATAAATAAATATTATAAATATAAAACTCCAAAAAAAAGGTTATACTTTAAGTAGAATAACTAAAAATTAAAACTATATCTATAAATAAAGCTATAAATAAAGTCATTAAAGAAAAAATAAAGCCTTTTTCATAATTTTTAAGGAATAAATTCTTTAAACTTAATATAAATATTTTAACCAAATAAACCGGAATTAATGTTGAAACTTTAATTTAAAAAAACGAAACTTTCTATAAATATTATAAATATACGCTTTATATTATATATCATTTAAAAGGTAAAATTATAAAATTAAAATAATTAAAAAACGTAATAAATAAAATATCAAAGTATATTTTAAAAATATAATTAATTATTTTAAAAATAACTCAAAAAACTTAAAGCTTTGTAAACGATTAATAAAAAAAATATATAAAGAACTTAATTTATATAAAATAAACCTGAAAATAGAGGAAGTAATAAAAAAAAAATTTAAAAAATTTTAAAAAAATAAAGAAATTAATTACCGGGCTCTTAAATTTATAAATTAATTTAAATTAAAAAAGGTTTATAGGAAGTACCCTTAAAAATTCATCTTATTTATATTAGTTATAATAACACTATACGGGCGTTATAAATTTAAAACTTATAATAACCTAAATATTTTTAAAATCGTACGTATAATAAATCTTAAAATATCTTTATAATATACTTAATATTTAGGTAACCGTTATAATAAGTATATCCGTTATAATAAGCGTTACCTTAATAACCTTATAATTAAAACCGGGACGGGAATCTATAAAACGTTAATAATTAAGTAATAAACGTAATATAAATATTTTAATATTAACGTTTAAATTTATATATATATTAAAATAATAGAATTGATAATTAAATTAAACAAAAATAATTTAACATAGTTAAGTTTAAGAACCTATGTATTAACAACTTTAAGTTATTTAACTTTAAGTTATATTTTATTTATTATAAATATTATAACGTTTTATTTTAAAATAATAATATCCGTTATATTTAAAAATAAAAATATAAAAATATAAACTTTAATAAATATATATAAATACGTATAAAGGATTGAGTTTATAAAAACGGATAATGCGATATTAAATATAAACTATTACCATTACTAATAACTATTTCTTATAATTAGAAATCTTAATAAATATATTAATAATTACCTTAATTATATAAGCCCCAGTTATATAAATAAAAAGTATAATCCTTAAGGAAGTTAAAGAAGATATTATAAACGTTAGTTATAAAGTTATTACTATGTTAAAAGGATAACCTTCTAATAAAGAATTTAAGTATATAGTTAATATAATAATAAATACGGTTATTAAAAGGCGTTAAATGAATAAAGAAGATTTTTAAGATAAATTTAAGTTTATATAAATTAAGGAGCAATTTAAATTAAAAACCAAGGATCAAATAAGGATAATAAAAAAGGAAAAACTTTAATAGATTATTAAATTAAAAAACAAACCCCCGACGTTAAAAGGATTTTATTATTAAGTAATAATATACTCTTAATTATATATTTAATATAATTATTATTTTACTTTAAAAAAAAGATAACTAAACTTATAAGAAATATTTTAAACTTTCACTATGTTTATTATAAGAAGGATATAATTATTATTAAAGATATATTAAAAACTTAAGAAAGATTATAAAATATTATATTAAAGATAAATAATATTATATTTATTAATATAAAACGTAATTTATAAAGTATACTTAATAAGGATAAAGTAATATACTTTATAAAAATAATAATTATATATAAATTATATTAAATAAGTAAGCTTTTAATAATTATAAAAATAGATTAAGGATTTAATATTATTATTAGTAACTTAAATATTATTAAAGAATTACGTATAAAAAAGAAATCCTTTAAGGTATTAAATATTAATGATTTGATAATATCCGTTATAAATAAAAAGGTAATATTACTTTATACGTAAGTAATATTTAATATTTATATCGCCGGAATTATTAAATTAATATGAACGTTTATAATATTAAGAAATAATCTTAATTATAATATTTAATTAAGATTCCTATGATTAAGATTAACCGTAAGCGATTTTAAAATTTAAATAAAGAGTTTAAAGATTAAGGACGTTACCCTTAATAGACAGGCATAAACTCTTAAATTAAAAGTACGTTCATCCTTAAAAATACGATATAAGCCAATATATAAAAAGCTTTATATTAAAAATATAATAAACTTAAATAAAGAAAAGAAAATAAAAATTTTAAAAATAACAATGAATTTAAAAACTTAAAAAACAGAAGAAAAAAATAAGGATAAAAATAATAAATAAGTTTAAACTTTAAGAAAAAATAAAGTTTAAAAAATATAATTAACTTTAAAGATATATTAACAAAAAGGTTAATAACGATAAAATAAAAGAATATTTATATATTTACGGGAAAAAAGCAATATATAAAATATAAATAAAAGTTATAAAAAAGTTTAAAAAAATATTTAAGGAAATAAAAGAAATAAAAAAAGTAAATTAAATAAAAACTAAATATAATAAATTTATTAGCGATATAAAAAAATTAAAAAACTTTAAGCGATAATAAAAATAATAGGGAAATAAAGAAAAAGATTAAAAATATTAAAGAAATAATAAAAAAGCTTATTAAAGTTTTATAAAATGTATAAGTAATAGTTTTAAATAAAAAGTAAACCGGTTATAATTTATTAACTTACGTAAATAAAAAATAATATACTTTATAAAAAGATTATTTATAAAAATTAATAAAGAAATTATATAACGTTTAAATGTTAGGACGGATAACCACTCGGCCACGGGGGCAAAAGTAGCTAACCTGGGCAGGTAATAGCGCTTAAGGGTAAGCCGCTATTACCATATAAGGGGTGTTAAGCCCTAAGGGCCACCCCTGCGGGGTACGTATAGGCGCTAATATTACTTCCCCTCCTATGTACTCGTCCCCGAGTGTACAGGCTATTAAAACCACGCCTCTGGGGGGTTACCCCAGGCTGGAGGCCCTACTCGTAAGGCCCGACTTCGGTATCTAGCGAGAGCCCCTATAGGGATCATTTACCGGTAGGTTAAGCCGGTCCCCGCGGGGCACCGTACTCCAGGGTAAGTCGACCCCCGTAGGGTGTCGTACTCGGTAGGGCTTAAAGGCCCCCGTAAGGGTATATCCCGAGGTTAAGCCGGTCCCCCGCAGGGTACCGCGTTCCAAGGTAAAGTCGGCCCCCGTAAGGTACCGGACTTCGGGTTTCAGTGAGAACCCCTATGGGGATTACCTACCAGGAGTAGTAAGAGCCCCCGCAGGGGGTAACCACTTTAGACTTAAAGGCCCCCGTAAGGGTATATTCCGGGGTTAAGCCGGTCCCCCGTAAGGGTACCGTATTTAAAAGGCTTAAAAACCTTATAAAATATAGCCTACTTTTCGGGTTTAAAGGCCCCCGTAAGGGTATAACTTAGCCGGCCCTTTAAAAGCGGATACCCTTATAAGGGTACCCGGACCATTAAAGACCCGTAGTTAAGCCGGTCCCCCGTAAGGCCCGTACTTGAAAATCCCGTATTCAAGCCGATCCCCGGAAGGTACTTAACCGGTTTACTTAAGGCATTACGTTTTACGTATAAGCCCCCCTATAGGGTACTTATTACCCGTAAAGAACTTATTAACTTAAGCTTACTTTTAAAGTTTTAAGGTTATTTATACCTTATTAATTCACTTTTAGCTTACGTTTTAATAGTTTTTAGGCGTTTTAACCTTTAAATTTACTAATTTAAGGCCGTTACGGGCCCTAAATTTACTAATTTAAGGCCGTTACGGGCCTTACGCTAGGTATCTTACTCACCTAATATCCTAAGAAGTACAGAAAATAGGTTCACCCCAAGTACGTCTTCTAAGAATCGAACCGCTACCTGCCCCTATATATTCACTCCGGGGGGTGCACAGCCCCTGAAGTACGCTATTACAATGTTAGGACGGATAACCACTCGGCTACGGGGGCAAAAGTAGCTAACCTGGGCAGGTAATAGCGCTTAGGGGTAAGCCGCTATTACCATATAAGGGGTGTTAGGCCCTAAGGGCCACCCCTACGGGGTACGTATAGGCGCTAATATTACTTCCCCTCCTATGTACTCGTCCCCGAGTATATAGGCTACTAAAACCACGCCTCTGGGGGGTTACCCCAGGCTGGAGGCCTTACTCATAAGGCCCGACTTCGGTATCTAGCGAAAGCCCCTATAGGGATTATTTACCGGTGGATTGAGCCGGTCCCCGCGGGGCACCGTACTCCAGGGTAAGTCGACCCCCACAAGGTATCGTACTCGGTAGGGCTTAAAGGCCCCTATAAGGGCATGTCCCGAAGTTAAGCCGGTCCCCCGCAGGGTACCGCGCTCCAAGGTAAAGTCGGCCCCCGCAGGGCACCGGACTTCGGGTTTTAATAAGAGCCTTTATAAGGATTACTTATCAGGAGTGGTAAAAGCCCCCGCAAGGGGTAACCATTTTGGACTTAAAGGCCCCCGTAAGGGCATATTCCGGGGTTAAGCCGGTCCCCCGTAAGGGTACCGTACTTAAAAGGCTTAAAGGCCCCGTAAAATATAGCCTACTTTTCGGGTTTAAAGGCCCCCGTAAGGGTATAACCTAGCCGGCCCTTTAAGAACGGATACCCTTATAAGGGCACCCGGACCATTAAAGACCTGCAATTAAGCCGGTCCCCCGTAAGGCCCGTACTTAAAAATCCCGTATTTAAGCCAATCCCCAAAGGGTATTTAACCGGTTTACTTAAGGCATTACGTTTTACACACGAGCCCCCCTATAGGGTACTCGTTACCCGTAAAGAACTTATTAGCTTAAGTTTACTTTTAAAGTTTTAAGGTTATTCATACCTTATTAATTCGCTTTTAACCTATATTTCAGTAATTTTCAGGCGTTCCGGCCTTTAAATCTATTAATTTAAGGCCGTTACGGGTCTTAAATCTATTAATTTAAGGCCGTTACGGGCCCCACGCTAGGTATTTTATTCACCTGGTATCCTAAGAAGTGCAGAAAATAGGTTCACCTTAAGTACGTCTTCTAAGAATCGAACCGCTACCTGCCCCTATGTATTCACTCCGGGGGGTGCACAGCCCCTAAAGTACGCTATTATAATGTTAGGACGGATAACCACTCGGCTACGGGGGCAAAAGTAGCTAACCTGGGCAGGTAATAGCGCTTAGGGGTAAGCCGCTATTACCATATAAGGGGTGTTAGGCCCTAAGGGCCACCCCTGCGGGGTACGCATAGGCGCTAATATTAAAATTATTATTAATTATTTAAAATAAAATTAAGTAATATAAACTATACGTAAAATATAAGGGGAAAAAAATTTCAATCGGATTTATAATACTTACGGAGAAAGATATTATTATTTATATATATTAAGAAAGTAATTAACCGGATAAAGAAGTTCTTAATAACGGAATAAATGTAATTAATAAAAATAATATAGTAATAAATAAAAAATAAAAAATAAATAAAAAACGGAATCAATAATAATTACTTACTTACCGTAAATTAAGTAATCCTAAATACCGGTTAAGGTAATAATAAAACTATTTATAAAGGATTACTTAATTATAAGTATAATATATAATAAGTATATTTAATATATATATACGATGTAATTAATAATATAATACCTAAGTTATAAAATAATAAAGTAAATGTTAATTAAAAGTATGATTAAAGGTAGTTTACTTAATAAATAAATAAATTATAAAAAAATTAATTAATACCTTAAAATTATATAAAAAACTATGAATATAAATTGAAGAAAAAAAGAATTATTTTAAAAATATAATTTTAACGGAATAAATACAATATAAAATACTTTAAAATTTATAAATATATTACGATATAAACGTAAAAGAACTATATAAAATATCGGCGATAAATTTATTATTATATAAAGTAATATTAAGGTAAAAAATTAAATTATATAAAGCCGTTATTAAAAGGCTATTTAATAATAAAGAATAATAACTTAAAATTATTATATAAAAAAAGATTTAGTTAAATATATATAAAAAATATATTTAAGTAAATAAGTAATTAAACTTATAAAATATAAACTTAATCCTAATAAAGAAAAAGGGATAATTAAAATTACGTTTTATATATAATTATTACTTTATATATAAAGTATTATTAAAAATATTTTATATAAAGTTAATAAAAAGGATATATAACTTATTAAAAATTCCGTTTTATATTATTTTCTTTTAAGTTAATATAGAGTATAAATATTAAGCGGTAAAAGTTTACTTAAAAAACTTTTATATTTAATATCTTAAAGATTAAATAGTTTTAATTAATGTAAATATTAAAAAAGATCCGGATACTTTCTTTTATTTTTATAAAACTTATAAATATTACTTTAAGAATAATCTTAGGCTTATATTAAAATTATTATTCTTTATGTTTAAAGGAAAGTGTAATTTAATTAATTTAACCTTTTATTTAGATAATATTTTTAGAATATACGTAATTTAAAATAAATATTTAATATTTTTAAGAAACCTTTTTTTTTACAGATTTTATAATTTAAATGAAAGCTTTTATATAATAAACTTAAGATTAATATAATTAAAATATGATATTGAAGGAAAATTATAAAGTTATTAATTATATGTAAATTAAACTTAAGAAATATAAGAAGATTCTTAATTAATTAATATTATAAAGTAAAAATAACGTTAAAGGATTTTTCAGGACGGATAATATAATTAGACAATAAATTAAAAGGTTTATTAAATCAGTATATTTATTTATCCGTTTAATTAATAACATTAATTAAAGATAAAAGTAATTTAAAGATATATCCTTTTAACTTATATAAAATATAATTATTAATATTAAAGCTTTCTTTAATTAAGATTTAAAATCCCGGGTTTATATATATATAAATACTTCTGGATTTAACGTTAATTATTATATTATTTAAGTTTAAAATAAAGTTTATTATATTATTAATATATAATTTATATATAATAAATAAGATTGGACGTAATTATAATATTTATAAACGGGAATTATTAATAATTATTCAATTCAGAAAAAGTTTATCTATATATTTAATATTAAAAAATTGTTTATTATATATATAAAATATGAGTTATTAATTAAATTTATAAACGTAGATTATTATAGACATATCTTTATAAAATAATTAATAAAATTAAAAAGCCTATATATTAAAATTAAATATACTAAAGGAAAAATTAATAAAGCAATAGATAAACTATTATAAATATTATTTAATAATATAGAATATATTCTTAATAAAATAATAAAGAAAATCGTTTTTAAATTAAAAACCCGTAAGAATAATATAGTTTAATTTTAAAAAAGCGGTAAAAACGAATACCGTATTATATTTAAAGAATTATCCGATAAAAAAAAGGGTTATTACGTACGATAATATATAAATTATATATAAATAGCCAGAGGGCTAATTATTTTTTTACGCCGGGGGGAAAAAGGAAAAAAAAAATTATTACTATATTATAAGCTTAAAAAATTTATATTATAAAATTAATATTAACCTATAATATAAAGTTATAAAGTAAATATAAAAAAAGATATATATAAATTAAGTATAAACCCGATGAGCTATAGGAATTAAAATAACGGCTTAAATAAAAGATAATAATTAATATTTAAATATTATTAAATATATTAAAACGGGGGAAAAACCGGAAGGAAATACGGTTTAACGGGCTAAGTTTAATTAATAATTAAGTAATTATAAATTTAACTTATTAATAAGTTAATTACTTTATAAATATAGGAAGAATTAAATAGTTTATTCCTTAAAGGAAAAAGTAATATCGATTTTATAAGAATTATATAATAATTCTGGATATTTCTAATTAAAAATCGTTATTAAGAAGTTTTAACGTTATTATTAATAATTTTATATATTTAAGGTTATCGTAAAGTACGTATGAGAATAATTAGCTTACGTAAAATAAATATATATTATCCGTATTATCTTATTTAATTTAATTAAAGTAAAAGTATTATTTAATCTTTTTAAAACGGATTTTATCGGCCCTTTTAAGAAAATATAAAGGGAATATTAATATATTTTCAATATTATTAATTATTTTTTACGGTTTATATAATTATTTTATATTAAGTTAACCGGGATGAAAAATCTTATTATGGTATTAAAAGAATATTTTAGATCCTACTTAAGTTTATCCGTTATATATATAGATATTAATAAGGTATTTATTAATAAGAAAATAAGGAATTTTCTATATTTATATAATATTTAGTTTATTCTTATATTAAACGTAACTTATAAAATAATTAATATTGTTATGCCAAACGTAAGTCTAACACTTAAGGGGAGTATGATAATGTGAAATATATATATAATTTAAGTAAATAGTATAATTAATAAATAGACTAATTATTAAGGAAAGAAAAAGAAAAGTGGGAAGGATATATATTAAGTATTATTTAGCGGTTTAATTACGTTAAAGTTACGAGGTAAGTATTAATCTTTTATGCCTTTTTTTATTATAATAATACCTTTTATCCTATACGCTTTATCCTTAAAATAATTACTCTTAATAATAACCTATAGTATAGTTCATTAAAAACCTTAAAAAACCCTATAAAAAAAGAAGGAAAAGAGTCTATAAACTACGTTATAACGCGGGTATATTATACGTTTACTTATTTCTTTAGCATCGGCATTACTTTAACGTATTTATGTTACCCGGTTGAACTCAATTTATTAATAAATAAAAACACTTTAAACTTATATTAATATATAATATATAATATATTTACGTATTATAGTCTCTTTACCGTATAACCGTGCCCTTTTCATATTCTCTTTACCTTTATAATAGTTATATTTAAATAGTAATTTAGACGTATAATGGTTCCGTTTCCGTTTTAATTATTTATTGAACTACCCGCGTAATTAACCCGTATATACTATATAGCCTTAAATTATAATTGCTATACCCGATATACGATATACTTTATTGTTTATTTCTAAGATTATGATATTTACGTCGATAAAAAAGGGATCCGATTAATTAAGTATTAACGTTATTAATAAAATAAGGCCGTATATAAAACGGTTCATTATCCCCCGTATAAAGTATTGTTAACGTACGTATTATATATATTAATTATATAGTTTAAGTTCCTTTTAAATTAAATAATTAAATTAATCGTATGAATTAATTAATAATAGGTTTAAGGGAGAATAGCGACGAATAAAGGGACCCCAGAGGTCCAAAACGATGCATACATATATAGCTCTAATGACAGTAAGGGAAGTACATTAAGTGCGATAAGTGGAAGTGGTATGGTGGTTAAGAACAAGGTGGTGAACGGGTAAATAACCTATATTAATAAAAACGGTAACGACGTATATAGGTAATATAATAATAATAAGCCGGATAATACTTAAAATAAATAAAAAAATTAAGGTTAATAAAATACGTATATTAAAGCGTATAAAACGCGTAATAATAATACGGAAATAATAGGTAAATAAGGGGGTAGGAAGGCCGGTACGGTATTAATAACGAAGGGTATAAACGGAGGGAAAAGGCGGGAAGACCGCGGTAAAAAATACTATTAAGGATATATAAAAGAAAAAGAAAATTAATAAGGAAGATAAGACCTTAAAAGATTAAAAGTAAAAAGCGGAGATAATATATTGCCCGGTAAATAAAGATAAAAAAGCGGTAAAGGAAACAGTAAAAACCTTAAAAAAACTCCTTATAATAGAATAGAAAGATATTATATTAAAAACTTAATTAATACTATAAATTAAATAAAAAAGCATAAAAGACTTCTATATAAAAATAAGGATAAAACTGAGGAAAACGGAGCGCCTATGGGGCTCTTAAAGGGCGGGAGCGAGGATATTAATAAAAGGTAAAGACGGCGGTTTAAAATAAAAATAAAATAAAAATATAAAGGTAATAACCCCTTAAATGAAAAAGAGTTAAGTAATAAAAATAATAAAAAAAGTACCCACAGTAGAAAATAAAAGGATAACGGAAAAGAAAATAATTATATTAAAGAAAATAAAAATAATAACGGTCTACTTATTTAATAATAAGGAGAAAAACGCGGTTATAAAAATAAACCCATTATAATTAATAAAGGCTTTTAAGGTAATAACGGAATTATTAATAAAATAGATTATCGCGGTACGTAAATTATAAAATAAGGATATCCTTTTTAATATAATATTATTAAAAATAAAAAAAAACTTAAAGAAATTTAAAACTTAAATTAATAAAAAGAAGTATAAGTTAATTAAAATTTTAAGGTAATCGTTTACCGTTATAATAAATAAGATATACCTATTAGGTTTTATAGAAACCGAAAAAAAAACTATATTAAGGAATATAAAAAAGGAGAATATAATTTTTTATTTAAAGTTTAAAATTATTAATTATAAGCTTCCTCCGGTAATAAAAAGATAAATACGTAAAAAAATACTTTATTATTATATTAAGTATAATATTAATAAAAATATATAATAATATCTTAAATAAAAAGATTATTAAAAAAAGATTTTTTAAGATAATTTAATTATAAAATAAAATAATAGTGTCAGGGTAATAACCACTCGGCCATCTTATGGACAAAAGTAGCTATCCGGGGTAGGTAATAGCGCTTAGGGGTAAGCCGCTATTACCATATATAAGAAGGTAGTCTACCCGGGGGATCACCCCCAGGGGTAGGCCTTACCCCGGAGCCCTTGCTCCAGGGTAAGTATTACCATAACAGTATCCTTTCTCCTATAGGCTCGTCCCCGAGTTTATAGACTATAAACTACGCCGCCGGGGGGGAGTTACCCCCCGGGCTAAAGGTCCTCTTAGAATTTAATTAAGTAGATAAGTAAAAGCTAAGAGCTCCTTACCTAAGGGAGATCACCTCCGGTATAAGTCCGAACCTCCTAGGCCGGACCCGGATTCAGTAACCCGTAGGTATAATCCAGGGGCTTAATGACTTTATAAGGGTATGGCCCGGGGTTTAATATCCTCGTCAGGAATAACCCGTATCTCTTATTGGGCAGGCCCGGGTAACCTTCAGTAGGTACCCGTACCCGCACCGTTCCTTATTGGGCAGGTAAAGGCTACGTCTTAGGGTACCTTACCCACGGTCCCACGATTAACCCGCGTAATCTAGGGCGTTTTAGCCCCCCGCATTAATAGTTTTCGGGCATTCCGGCCCCCGCATCGGTAGTTTTCGGGCATTCGGGCCCCCCTCGGTAGTTTTCGGGCATTCCGGCCCCCTCGGTAGTTTTCGGGCATTCGGGCCCCCCGCATCGGTAGTTTTCGGGCATTCCGTTCCCCCGCTGTACCTCGGACCTCGGCCCCCGGTACTGTAGGGTAACGGGTCCTACCCGCCCCCGTACTCACGCTTAGTCTTACCTCCTGAGTTACTTAAAAGTCTCACTTTATGGGCGTCCTCGGATTCGAACTATAGACCTACCCCTTTAAACCCTTAAGGTTAACTCCGGGGGTATACTACCCTGAAGTTGCGCTATTACTCTGTCAGGGTAATAACCACTCGACCATCTTATGGATAAAAGTAGTTATCCGGGGTAGGTAATAGCGCTTAAGGGTAAGCCGCTATTACCATATATAAGAAGGTAGTCTACCCGGGGGATCACCCCCAGGGGTAGGCCCTACCCCGGAGCCCTTGCTCCAGGGTAGGTACTGCCATAATAAATAGATATTTATTAATATTTTAAATATTAAAATTATAAATACATTATTATAAGGTACCTTAATATTATAAAATATATAGTTTATATTAAAAGTTATAATATTTATAAGTATATAAAGTTAATAATTAAGAGGCTTATAAAGGGCGAATTTAAATACGCTGTATATAATAAAAAAAATACTTAATATAACATTCTAAATATATAATAAGAGTTAAAGAAATTAAACGTAAGGAAACCCGGATAACCGTAAAAATGCAACGGTATAATACGTATAAAACTAGTTTAACGGGTTAATTAAAAATAGTTTTAAAACGCGAACTTAATTAATTAAATAATAAAAAGTAAATAATAATAACGGATAAAATAAAAAAAAAGAAACTCTTTATAATCTTAACCTTAAAAGCTGGCCGTTTTACGTTTTTAATAATAATCGGGAAGGTATTAAGTTAGAAAATATTCGGCTTTAATAAAAAGTCCGTAATTTAAACGGATATAAATAAAAAAGCTTTTATAAAAATTAATATATAATATATTAACGCTTTTAAAAGTAATATAATATAATATTTATAATAAGGGAATTAAAGTAATAATATTAATATTTAAGTTTAAAGAAATTAAAAATATTAATATTATAATAATATAGGAATTACCGTATAACTTATATATATATTTATTTATTAACTTAAAAAAAAAAAGGTTTTACTTAGCCTTTAAAAGGGATAAGATAATTAAAATATATTTCTTTATAAATAAATAACTTAATATAAATAGTTAAGATATTATTTATTATAATAAAAACCTTTATATATTCCGTATTATAAAGGAAAAAAAAAAAACTTAAAGGGCAACCTTAATATTTATAATATATATAACCCGCCATTAATTAATAAAGAAAGATTATTTATGATATTATTATTTAAAAAGTCTTAATTACCTTAAGTAAATATATATTATTTAAAGACTTTAACTTATATTATTATATATAAAATAAGGAAGGGTATATAATAAATTATATTAAATCGGACGATATATTAATAGTTACCGCTTAAATTAACCTTTTATTATTAATATTATAAAAGATTATTATATAAAAAAGTTATAAATTTAAAATAATAATTAATTTAATTTTTAATATAAAAAAGGTTATTAACGCGGTTATAACGTATAAGCCATAAAAAGACTTAAAATATAATTCAGATTATATACCGATATAGATAACTTTAGATTAAACCGTTAATACGACCTTATTACCACCGGTAAAAAAAACGTAGAAAACGGTTAAGGTAATAAAGGTTTATATAAAAGCGGAGGAAACGGTAATGTAATTTATAAACCTCTTTTAATTAAACAATAAAAACCGGATTAACTTCTTTATAAAGTAAATAATAAAGGTATTAAATAAAGTAATTAATAAGATAATCCCGATAATAAAGTTTTCTTAAAGAGTTAAAACTTATTAAAATAAAGGGTATATAATTACGATTATAAAAATAAAAAGATTAATAAAATAAACTTTTAAATATAAAAATTAAAAAATACTTAATTAATTAAAAATTACTTAAAAAGAAAAAAAGAAGACTATTAAGAAAGTTAAATAAATATATTTTCGGTTTATAATATATAACTTAACGGTTTTATTTTATAATATTTAGAAGTTAATAAAATATAATAAAAAGCGGAATAAAAAATTAAAGCTTATACTTAAATTCCCGCTTTTTAAAAGACCCGATAATATATTAATTAATACCTTTAACGGTAAGATTAAAGCCTTTAAAGGAGCATTTTTCTTTTTTCCGTTAAAGGTTAATTTAAACGATATTAACGGCGTTATATACTTTGATCTTATATTAATAAATAAAATAATAATATAAGATATAATAACCAGAGCAATTAATAAATTAAAGAAAAATAAAGCCCCGGGACCAAATAGGATCCTTAATAGATTCTTATTAATAATAATATTACCGTTTAAAAGGGTTTTTACTTACCTTTTTTAAGTATATTTTAACGTTAATTATTACTTACGTAAATTTAAGGAGGCGAAAACAATTATCCTTAAGAAGCTTATTAAGCCGGATTACTTTAAAATAAAATCTTATAGACCTATTATACTCCTTTATATATTAAGGAAGGCCTTAAAAACGGTAATAATAAAGATCCTTAATAACTATATAAAAAACTATGGACTTCTCCTTAACCAATAAATAGGAATAAAGAGAAATTGGTTAATAAAAATAACCCTTAAAGGATTAATTAACGGCGTATATACGGTATAAGGTTATAAGAAAAGATATATTATAAATCTTCTTTTTTTTAATATTATAAGTATTTTTAATAAGGTAAATTATTAAAAATTATTATATAACTTAAGGAAAAAGGGGATATTATTTTTCTTAATTAAGTAAATAAGGAGTTTATTAAGTAATTAAATTATATTAATTAACCTAAGATAATATAAAGAGTTATATTATAAAAGGCCTAGATTATTTATTAAGCCGTAATAAAGTTAACTACAATATACATTATAGCCATTTAATATATATTTAAGGGTACTTTAAGATATAGGAAAAAGCTTATCCAGATATTATAGAAAGTTTAGAATTAGTATTTAAGAATAATTAATAATACTTATAAAGTAATCCTTATCCCGGTATTAAAGTTAAGGTTTTTATACCGTTAATTAAAATCTTATTAAAATAAATAATCGCTTAAGTAAGGTTAAAAAATATATATATTTAATTATAATAATAAGAAACGGGCGGATCCGTTAGAATCTTAATAAGTTTTAAGTTAAAAAGAATAAATTAAAGATATTTATCCTTTTTCTTATTAAGATAAAGTAAGAATAAATTAAAAAAGAAATTAACTTTACCGGTATCCCGGAGGTTAATTTAAACGTATATAAACTTTTATTAAACGTAAAAAAGACCGAGATTAAAGGGATTTAAAGAGTAAAGGCTATAACGATTATTTTATAGGTTATAATAAAATAAATTAAATATTAACGGAGGTATAAAGTCTTTATACTTTAAGGTTATTGCTATTTAACTTTTAATAATAAAAAGATTATTAATAAGTATTTCCGTTATTATAATATTATAAAGAAAAATAATAATATATTAATAATTTAATTCCGGATAAATAAAAATAAATTAACTTACTTTTTATTTATTATATATACCGGAAATCGGATAAATACCGGATATAAATATTGATTGATTAATTGATTTATTTATATACGAGTCTAGCTACTTTAAGCTAATTTCGGCATTCTATAATACTGGTGGCTAAATTATGGTTATCTTAATATTTATACTTATTTTAAACTTATTACTTTAATTTTAAAAAGGAAGAAAAAACTATAATTAACTAATTTAACCTTAATTTACCTTAAACATTAACTTAATTTAAATAAAAACCTTTCTTCCGTAATTATTTACCTTAATATTACGACCGAGTTTTTATATTAATCCAATTAAAATTAATAATTACCTTAAATCCTTAATTTATTATTTCCGTTAAAAATCCTTTATTTTTTAACGTTATAATCCGCAATAAGAATTTAATAATAATATTAAGTTTAATCGGAAAAAAGTAGCCTTGATTATATAATTTTATTTCTTTTAATATTTAAACTTTATTTTAAGTACTTTATTACGTAGCTTTTCGGATTAACCTTATTCGATCTTAACTTTAACTTTTTAACGTTAAATCCCCGTAATTTTTTTTTACCGGCCCTATATAACAATTAGGTTTATTTAGGGTTAACTACGGGTACCGGCGAATCGTCGGATATTTATTATTGTTTTATCCATATTAATTACGTGACTTGCCGGATAGGGTTTAGGGGCTCTTGGCGAAATCGTCCCCCACGGATATAAATATAAATAAAGAAAGTAAAACGTTATATACATTTTTATCTTTTATCCCTTATTTACGGAGTTAAATTAAGATTTATCGTAAAAGTTAATACTTATAATTACCGTTAAATATTATTTATAAAGCGAAATATCCGGGTAGCCGTTAAATTTATAATATTTATCAGATTATTATTATAGTTTAATTTCGCTATAAAAATAAATAAGGTTATTAAAGACCTTACGGAAAAGGCCCGTTACCGATTAAGGAAGAAAAAGAGAAACGGAAACCGGTTACGCCAATTATATAAATCAGAAAGCATCTTTTATAGCCGTAAGGATATAATAGTAAACGCTTATTAAAAGTTTTTAAAAAATTAATAATAATAATAATATTAAAAAATATATATTAAGCGCGTAAATATTAATAAAGATATTTAAAGGCGTTATATAAAGTTAAGGCAATATAAACGTATAAAGGAATAAAAGAATAATAAGTTTAAAAATAGCCTTTATAAGGATATAATTATAATATTATGGATTTTCTTAAGAGCATTAAAATATAAAAAGTATACAAATAAATTATTATTCTTTAAACGGCCGTTAATATCCTTTACCTTAAGGGATAGAAGGTAAAGGCCTGGTAGACGCCGGCTTTTTGCTTTAACGTTATAAGTATCAGGTTTTTTATGGTTATTAACAAGGTTAAAAGGCCGCGTATTAAGGAATGCCGGAATTAGTTTAGTTAGATCCGTAGTATAAATCAATCAATCAATTAATTAATCAAATTAATCGCATATTTATCTCCTATTAAAAGATCGAATTAACCGTTAAATAAAAAGGTTTTAAATAAGTTAAGGAATTACGTAATAAGCTTAACTATTATTATACGGTTTTCCTGCGGTTATTAACCGTTACTCGTTTAAAAATCTTATAGTAAGGTAATATAAAGGTTTTTATTCTTATTAAATTTAAGTATATAATAATAAATAATAATAATTGAATAATTACCGTATTAAAGTAAATAATCGACCTAGGCCGTAACTTAATATACGTATCCTTATCGTACCTTAATCGTTATTAATATAATTTTAATTTATTCTTAAACCGTTTAAGCTTTTAAATCTTAATATTAAGTTCGAACGCTTAATAATAAATAATCCACTTTATATTAATATTATAAATAATATATAGTTTAATTAAGTAACTATGCTTATAACGCCGCCTCCGTTCCGTACTTTTATTGTACTTATACTTATTAAAGACTTTTTATTATTAACGCCCTTTATATTATTAAGTCATATCCGTTATTTTTTATTTATACTATAAAATAGCTTTTTCGGATCGGCTTTAAAATATAAATAAAGTTATACCGACGTAAATATAAATTTATAATTAAAATATATTGCGATATTTAAAAAAAATATTACCCGTTAAGTAAAGCGTAACTTTTATTTTTAAGTATTATAATATAAATTCCGTATTGAATATAAAGTTAAATACATAACGTAAAATAAAGGACTCGTTAAAGAGTAATATATATAAAGAAGATAATAAGTTCTTAAGTATAGGATAGTAATTATAGGTAAATAAATTACTTATATTTAACTATATATATATACCTTAGGGGAAATTATAAGTTTCTAAACGTACCATTAACTGGTAGTTAAAGTCACTTGTATTCTAAAGACCAGTTGATATTACGTTGATTTAACGTTAAAATAACGTTAAATTAACGTTTAAGAATTAGCGGCTTTAAAGTAAGATTAGATTGAACGTAGAATTAAAGTAGCTTTAAAATTACATTAACTCCGCGTCAACTTAACGTTAACTTTACGTTAAAGTAACTCTTAAAAATCTCTAATATCCAAAGATAACCCGGCTGGGGGGCCTTTAAGTTATAGGGGTAAGGAGCCTAGGAGAAGGAAGGTTAATAAGGAGTAAAGTATTTATAATGTATTTACTTAAAGACTATTAAATACCTAATAATTTTACTTCCCGTATAACCTAAGCGGTAAGCGGGAGAATACTGTTATTATTCAGATTTAATAAGGTAGTAAGGTTTTACGGTACTTGGCCAGGCCTGGGGTGAATAGGGCGAAGGCTTGAAAAGGCACTTTTAAAGCCAATTTTAAGGGTGTTTATTAAATTTGCCGTTATAATATTCTTAATAATTTTTCTGATTTTTAATATCGTAATTTTAAAGGTACCTATAAAGGAATTAAATTTAATATCGCAATCTTAATAACTTTTCGTATCGCAATTTTAAGGATATTAAATACTAAATCTTAAGTTATAGTTAAATCTTAATATTATAGGTTTATATTTTAATATCGTTATTTTAATAACTTTAATATCGCAATTTTAAAAATGCCCGTTTATATTATAATACTGAAAGTTTTAAAGCTTAAGGCCCGCTTAATATTGAATTTTAACGTCGCAATCTTAAGGGAGCTAAATTTTAAATTACCTTATAATATTGCAATATTGAAATTACCTTATATAAATAATATGCTTACCTTATACGTATTATATGAAAGCTATAGTATCCTAAGTTATATAGATCGATACGATAATATATAAAAGTCATATATCTCGGGACTTACGTTAATGCTCTTATTTAAAATACTTAGTTAAGGCTCCCTTTTAGGGCCCGTAGTTAAAGGGCTCCGGGGATACCATAAGGTCTTAAAGATAAAGTACGCTAGGAGGTATATAAGTAAAATTATAATAATATTATGAACAATACCGGTATCTATATACGAGAATATTAGATTCAGAGATTTAAAGGTAATAAGATTAAGTCGCAGTTATATAGGGTAAGTAGCGTAAGCAGCGTAAATAGCGTAAGCAGCATAAGTAAATAAAGTAAGGCTATTATTAAAATACCTTAATTTCGGAGGATAGAAAATATAAGTCTTATATCTTATATACTAGTTACTTATATAGGGGTATCATATTTATAATAATTAATAACCAAGAATTAAATTACTTATTACGCTATATAATAAATATACTATTATTTAAATTATTAATTATAACTTATTAATGAAAGCTATTATATTAAATATAAATTACGCCTTACTTTTTATCCTCCGATAATAATACCTTTTCCTCTATAGATAAGATATAAATAATAGGTTAAAATTTTTTCCCTTTATTAGAATATTATATAAATAGCCTTATATTAAGTTTATTCTTTTATATTAATAATATCTCCTTCTCGAGATTTTTTATTTTATAATTTATTTAATTTAAAAACCTTACCGTTTCTTTAAGTTAATAATAAAGTTAAAGAAAGGTTTTAATAATAAACTTTAAATTTTATGCTTTATTTCTTATTTCCTTTATAATAATATAAAGTACTTTCGCTTTCTTATCTTCCTTTATAATAGTATAAACTTCCCGTACTTTCTTATTCTTTAATTATAACCTTTTCCGCTTTATATTTTCTTTAATTTTTAAGTTTAATAATTAAGTATAAAAAGGGTTATTATTAAGTTTTAAGATTCTTAACTTCTTATTATATTTCCTATTCTTTATAGTTACTTAAACGAATATATCCGTAATAATATAAATAAAATTTAAGGTATTTAATATATTTTCGATTTAAATTAATAAGTATTCTTTAGAATATAAGGATTTTACGGAGCGTTTTAAGTTTATATTTTAATGAATATATAATTTAACGCGTACCGTTAAATTATGTTAAAGTTTTAAATGAAAATAAATATACTTAAATATAAATATATTACTTATAATTAATACTTACGGTAAAAATAAAGTAAATAACGTTAATCGTAAATTATTTTATTTATATTAATGATTTTATAGGTAAAGTCGAAGACGGACTTAAATCGCAATATAAACAACTTTAATTTTAATACGAATATTAAGTAATTAATTAATATATAAGTACGTAATTCGTTATCCTTTATTAACTTTATAATCTTTTTAATATATCTTTTTTACTTTCTTAATTATAATTATTTAAAAAGTATATTATTAATTGATTGATTGATTTATACTACGGATCTAGTTAAGCTAATTCCGGCGTTCCTTAATACTCGGCTATTTAGCCTTATTGGTAACCGCAAAAACCCGATATCCATAACGTTAGGAATAAAAATCGGTATCCACCCAGCCTTTACTTTTATCTTAAGGGCTAAAAGTATTTACGGCCGTTTAAAAAATAAGAATTTATTTATATGCCTTTTCTAAGAAAACCTATAATATTATAACTGAATCCACTTAAGGGTTACCCTTAAACCTATTATTCTTCCGTTACCTTATAGGTTTATTTAATGTTAAAATTTTAAAATTCCGATTATACTATTAAATATCTTTATTAATATATATATTATTATTACCTTATTTATACGACTTTATTAACCGATATAATATCGTTTTATACCGCTCCGGTATTTATAGTCCTTTTAACCCTTTATTAAGTATAGTTTTTCCGCCGCTACTTTTTACTTTTAAGTCGGCGGCGAAGTTTTTTAATTAAATTTTTAATTATTTTATTTATTTTTTTAATCAAGCTAAATTATAATAATAAACTTATAATTATTATAAATTTAACGGCCGCTTTAATACCCTTTTTATTAATAAATATTTAACGATAATTATTAATTTTTACCTTTTTAATTAATCTTAATTTAAGCTCCTTAAATAATAAATAAAAGATTAATATATATACGGTATCCTGCTTTTATTATTTATATTTATAATTAACGTTAATCCGGTTACCAGTATATATAATTGAGAAAAAATAGATTAAGCCGTTTTTATTTATCCGGAATTAAATTTTTAATATATTATTATTTTTCTTTATAATCCCGTAACGCCAGAAATATTTATTAATAATCTTATCGTTATTTAAAGCCGGATATTATTGCCCTTTAAGGATTAATTCTTTATATTTACGTTAACGCTTTATTTATTTTTTTATAATCTATAGGATAATTACCGTTAATTTTACTTTTATAGTTTTCTTTTTTTTTTTACCGTTTTCACTTTAAGTAAAAGTTTATATATTCTTACGTTAACTTCTTAAAAATAAATTAGGTCGACCTTTTTTTTAACTTATTTTAATTTAATTTCCGTAAGGAGAATAAATACCGTTTCTCCGCGCCTTTTTATTTAAGGTTTTTATAATTTTAACGAATATATTTATTTCCTATTAATATAATTAAGTTTATACCCTTTTTAAGCCTTGCTTAAGCGATTATTTAATTTAAGGCCAGTTTTATTAATAATATAAAAACCTTAAATTCTAATACCGGGACAGAAGTTATTTTATATACTTTATTTATTATTTTTAAATATCAGTTTTAAACCTTTTATAACTACCGGACGGGCTTTTTCTTATATTTAAGTATACCCTTAAGTATATATTAAATAACTGCTACGTACGTTATTATAAGCTTTATAACCGTTTAATAAACGGTTTTAACCTTTATAAAGTAACTTTTTACGTTAATATTATAAGGTAAATAAAACCTTTTTCTTATAAAATTATTTTCTTTTAAACTTTTCTTATATAATTTTTTTAATCTAATTTCTTATTAACCTATAAGTTAAGTACCTTAATATTAATTTCCGGTTTTATTGTTATATTATTTAAGTCTATTATAATTATTATATTATATAACTTTAAGCTCCTTATTATATAAATGAATTTATATTTATACGAGGCGAATTAAGCTTTATATATTTTTATTTATTATAAATAAACTTTATAAGTCTATTTTAATTTTAAATAATTTATATAAGTAAACGTATTATAAATTAAAAGGTAAATATCGTTAATAAAGCTTTTTATTTAAACCTTTTATTTTAACTTTATTAAGTCTTTAATAAGTAAGTTATTAAAGAATAAAAATAAAATTAAGGAGATAAATAAGCTTTAAGGAATTTTTATTATTACGGGCTTTATTATATTTATCTTTTATCCTAGGTTAATTAACATTACTTAATTACTTAAGAAACTCTTTATTTAATTTATGAAAAAGGTAAAACCCCTTTTTCCGTAAATTATATAATAACCTTTAATAGTTTATTTTATCGAATATCCTTATAATATTTAAGAAAAAAAGATTTACGACGTATTTTTTCTTATAGTTTTATACTATATATACGCTATTAATTAAGCTTTTAAGAGTTATTTCCGTCGACCGTTTTTTTCTTATTTTTATTTATTAATTAAGGAGTAACTTATATTCTTCTATATAGTTATTTAAGATCTTTATAATTACCGTTTTTAAAGTCTTCCTTAACGTATAAAGGAATATTATAGGTCTATATAATTTTACCTCTGAGTAATTTAACTTAATCGGCTTTTTAAGGATGATCGTCTTAACCTCCTTAAATCTACGGGGGTAATATCCTATATCGAGGCAGGCTTAAAATAGGTAAGTAAAGACCTCTCTAAATAACGACGTTACTATAGATAGGAACCTGTTTGGTATGCCATTGGGTCCGGGGGCCTTGTCCTTCTTCGGCCTATTGATCGCCTTGGTTACCATCTCCTGGGTTACCACCTTACTTACTATCACAAAGTATATTATATTTACCTATATCTTCTTAATTATTCGCCTTTTTTAATTTATCGTATAATTCTTAATTTTTAATATAGTTTATAATATATTAACTGTAAATTTCAAGAAGTTTAATTTAAAAACGTTAATAAATAATGTATTTTTATTTAATTTAAAATCTCGTAAAAAATATATACGAGATAAATAAATAATTTCTTTAAGCCTTTTTTAAATTATAAGTAATAAGTCCTTTTCCTTATAAAAAAGCTTTTTTATAATAAGAAAAGCGTCGTTACTTAATATATTTCTGTCTTAATATTTATTTTTATCTTAATCTTTTATTTATATTCTAAATGTTTTTTTTTTTTTTTTTTTAACCTTTTAACTTTTAACTTTTTTTATATTTAACCTAGGCGATTTAATTTAGCTTATCTTTTCTATCTTCCGTTTTATTTTTAATTTACTTGGTTTCGTTTTTCTTTATAGTATACTTCTGCTTTTTTAAGCTTTTAACTTTTAATTCCTTTAATTCTTTTAACTCTTTTAGAATTTAGAAACGTATAACTTAATCTATTATATCGTCTCCCCTATTGTTCTTAAATTAATTTAGTTTATTTAGCTTTAAAGTAATCGTTAATAAAATACTTTAATTTTTATAAATAATTAAAGCTTCTATAATAAATTATCTATTAACCTTTCTTTATTTTCCTTTCGTTAATACTTTTTAGCGGGTTTAATTACTAATAGTATTATCTAATTAATTAATATTATTATTACTATTATCGTCCGCTTAAATAACTGGTATTAATACGGGTGATTTTTTAATATTAAATAGTTTTATATTAGAAGTTTTCTATAAGCGATTTAATATACAGGGTTTTAATATTATCGCCACTATATAGTTATTAAGAAGAAACGTATATAGGTACGTATTAATTAAATAATTATTATATAAAAATAGAAAAAGAAGTAATAGATATATAGCTTAATTAATAAGTAAAGTAAGGGAGGTATACGATATAAATAAATTAATAACGAGATTTTAACGTAATTATATTATCCGTAGGTAGGTATAAGGCTTAATATTTTTAAAGATTGAGAATTTTATTATATATATTATAATATTATAAAAATTTAATATTCACGTATTAACTATATTAATCCATATAATAAGTATATAATCCTTATATAACTCTAGGCTTATTACAGAAATTTAAGGATTATTTAAAATAATATAATTATTATATAATATAAAGTTAAATCTAAATATTATACTCGTAAAATCCTATTATTTATTTAAGACTTAATATAAATCGGGGGTATTAAAGAATTATAAAAGATAATTATAAATAAGTACTTAATATTATTTAAACAATAGTATTATCTATAAAAAGTTAATTAATATCTTTAAATTATCCTTCCTCCTTAATATTTTAAATTTATTATTTTAATATTATTTATTTGTATATTTTACTCTTATTATATTATAATTATATTAAAGACTTTAATCGTAAACTTATTTTTATTTGAGACTATTATATATAGCGGAATTAATATTCGTAAAGTTAAGTTATAAGTTTATAAGTACGTAAGCCCTTTATTAAGTTAAAATTGCCTTATTAAATTAGATATTTTATTAATATTAATCCTAATATATCCTTTTTTATTGATAAGTATATAAAATACTTTTTATTTTATATTATATAGCTTAATAAATATCTTATAGCGAGTTTTTTAATACATCTTTACTAATTTCGATATCCTTAAATAATTAAATATATTGCGGTTTTATATATATTGACTTTACGCCCGATTCTGCTACTATATACTTATTTTAAAAATTATCCTTATATTTACTTTTTCGGTTTTTTTAACCTTAAATACTTAATAGGATTTCATATTATATATATACTTACTTCGTAATTTTAACTTAAGGCGAACCTTTAATTAAATTAATTAAGAGTAGGATGTTTACTATATATACTTAACTAAAATAACTTAATTTATATATTTATTATTTAATAATTTTATATTTACCCTGTATATTACATTTTTAACCTATTATAATATTATTATTAAGTGGATGGCTTTAACTTTTCTCTTAAAAAATCATTAAAAAATCATATACGCCTCTAAAGTCTCTTAAGGTCTTCTATTACCCGCTTCCGTTCTTCTGTTTTATTTATAAGTCTATTAAGCTTTATTCTTTATATTTTAATTACTCTTAATACTAAATTTATTACTTCCTTATTAATCCCGGAATCTTAAGTATTTATAATTATACTTCGTAATATTTTACTTTTATTCGCTTCTTAATTATTTAATATTAATTTAAGATTTTTCGGTAACCCTTAAGATTTAAAAACCGTATAATTGCTTTTCACGTTAATAAAGTTAATAAAATAATAGCCTCTTTAAAATTAAATACCGTTAACGATAATATAAAGTATAAATTACTTATTAAAAAAGGAAAAAGAATTTAAACGATAGCTTACGTTATTAAAAATAATTATTAACCGTAAGTTAGAAAATATAATTAACTTAATAAATATAATGTTAGAATTTATTAAAATAACTTAATTAGAAAATAAACGCGATATAAATAATTTTAATTTTAACTTTAACGGATTTAAAGATAATTTAAATAATAATATTAATAATATTTAATCATATAATAAATTATTTCCGTTACTTTTAATTAAATACTTTAATAACGACTTTAATAAATTATTAATTAAGGAACCGATATTTACTTCTGTAATTCTTAATATTAACTTAAATATACTTTTTTTATTTTAATAATCTTCGATATTTAACCTTTTTATTAAAGTTATATAACTTAAAATATGTATTATGGAATCGACCTTTTATATAACTTTCGTACTTTAATATTAAATTATTAATTTTAATAAAGGTTATTATTAAAGTTTACTTAAAGTTTTCGTATTATTTATTAATTTAAATAAGTTAAAATAATTATTATGTGTAATAAAAACGATTAAAAAGTATATAAAGAATAATTATTAAATATTAAATTATAAGAAGTAGAATTTTAACTTAATATTAAGAATTTACCTAATAAAAGTAAAATTAATAATAAGTTTAAGGAAAAAATAATATTTTTTAATTTTATTAATCCCTTTATAATAACGTTATTATTTATTAACTTTTTAAGTAAAATTTATATAAATATAACTTATTAAGTTAATAATCCGATAAAACTTTATTATTCTTTAATTTAAGGATCTTTTATTAAGGGTTATTTAAATTAATACGCGAAAATAATTAATAATATAATATTATTATTATCGGACTTAATTAAATATCGTTACGATTGAATAAATTATTATTATATTAAAAAAGAAAAGTATTATTACGGCTATATTTTTACGGTTATGCTTAACTATATTACCGAATTTATTAAACTTAATATTTTAAAGTTTTTTATTTATTTATTATATAGCTTTAAGTATTCTTTTAATTTAATACTTAAATCATTTTTTATTTAATAAGGTTTAACCGAACTTTTCCTTTTAATAAAAAAAGAATACGGTATCTTTATAAAGAACGTATATAATATTATTATAAATGTTTATTATAATTAACACTTTAAATATATTAAAATCGTATATTATAATTAATTTTATATAATTAACTATATATAATTTAATAAATATATAATAATTAAGTTAAGCTTTATAACCCTTTCTCATTAATATTATTAATCTATAATAAATTAAAATTAACTTATTATACGCGTTTTAAGCTATTAAATTTTAATAAACGTCTTTCTTTCTATATTCCGGTTTTAATATTTATTAATAACTTTACTTTATACTGGAATATATATAAAGTATTATTAAGTATTTATATAGTAATAATTAATCTTTTTTAAAGAAAGAAAAAGCGGTATATAAATATATTATTTTTAACCTTAAGGCTATATAACGCGGACTTTAAGGATATTATTAAAATCCATTTACCCGGATTTATTACTTTAAATAAAGGATAACTTATAAATATTAACGGTAAAAAAATACTTTTAAGTATCTGTACTTTTACCTTTATAAAAAATATAAAATAATAAACAAAAAGTAACCGTTTTAAATTTATTTTATTTATATTAAAATATAAGAAATACGTTAATATTTAAAAAAAACCGGTAGATCTTATATATAATATATATTTATATAAAGAAACGTATTTTTAAATCCTTATTAAGCGTTATAAAGTAAAAACGATAAAGGATAACGAAAAGTACTTAAAAAGCCTTAATATAAAACCTGAATAAATGTTTTTTACGTTTATTTCACCTTTGTTAAATTTAATTTAATTAGATTTTTTTAACATAGCTTACTTAAAATTTAATAATATTATTAAGTAATCTTAATATTACTTAATTAAATATATTTTTATTCAGATTAACCTAAACGAATATTTAAGGTAATTATAGCAGTTTCCTTTATCGTTTAAATAAAAATAATTATAGTTAATTTCTTACTTATAATCTTATTATATATAAGAATACGGTAAATTATTTATTTTAATATTAATTATTTTATATACTTAACTTTGATTATAATATATTTAAAGTTATTATTTAAGGGCCATTAAAGAAATTATATCGGACTATATAAGTCTTGAAAATATTAATTTAATTATAATTTATTTCGTCCGTATTACTTATAGTAATATTTTAATTTTTTCCTTAAGTTTAACTTTTTATAAATAACGATTTCTTAATAATTATTTGTTAATTAACCGTAAGGCTTTTTAATTACTTTTTAAATACGCTTTTTTTATATTATTTTTTATCTTTAAGAAAGGTAATTTCTAGATTTTTAATTAGAATATTACCCTTTTTATTTTAAGTAATATAAATAATAATAATATAAATATAACGGACAATAATAATAATATTGAAAGTAATAATAAAGATGTATTGAACGATTAAGAAAATATATTCTTATAAAATAATTTTTAAGAACTTAATTAAAATACTTTTTAAAAGTTTACGGAAAGTTTTAAGATTTTAAATAAAATATTAAAAAAATTAAAAACGTTATAAAAATATTAATTACGTTTTAATGTACGTTAATTTATACTTTATTAACGTCATTAATAAGTATACGATACCGAATAATATTATAATTTTTTTAAGTAAAAATAAATACCGCGGCTTTAAGAAAAATATATAATATATAAATTACCGGGATATTATTTCTACTTTAATAATAAAAAAAGCCCTTTATTAATTTATTAAATTCATAATTATAGGGTTATTTAAAATTAATAAATTAAAGATTATAGGATTACTTTAAAAAGTTTATTAAGGTTACCCGATTTTTCTGGATAATTTACTTTTATATTCTAAAAAATTAAATTAAGCCAACGTTATTAATAAAATTATAATAATAATATAAGCCGATTTACGTTATTAATTATTAATTAAATTGAATAAGCTACCTTAAAATTATATTTTTAATATCTTTAATTACGTTATTATATTTAACTGTTTTTAATTCTTAAATTTATTTTTAAGAATAATAAAAAAGGTATACCGTCATAATTATAAATATATTAATGCTTTTATTCCGTTAAGAAAAAAATTTTAATAATATAATAAAATAACTTTTATAAATCCGTAAATAAAACGGTTTTATTTTTAGCTTTTATATTTTTATGAATTCAATTTATTTAAATACTTTATTCTAAGTTATTATATATTTACTTCTATTAACTTATTTATATTGTCTTTTATTTTTTTTATATAATAATTTATTAATATATATAGCAATAAATATTCTAAATATCGTATTACTTTTAAGGTAAGAGATTTTATTACTATATTATAAGATTAATTAATTCGTATTAATAATATTTTCTTATATAAATTATTTATTAATATTATCCTTTTTTTTACGTTAATTAAACTTATATTAAACCTTAAGAAACCCCGGGAGGATCTTATTTTTAAGGCGTTATTCTTAATTATTTTCAATAATAAATTAATCGTCGGCCTTCTTACGATTTCAATAACGTAGTATTACCTCCTTTACGTTATAATAAGTTATACTATTAATAAAAAAAGGCTAACGTTAAAAAAAGGTAATACGTAATTATTACTTTATTAAAATTATAATATTTAATTTATATAAATATTATAATTTAATTAATAACTATAAATATTGATAATTAAAGTTAAGGTTTAAAATAAGTATTGAGTGCAGGGCCGTACATGCGACATGAATTCCGTTTATATGATTACGCGTAATAAGCTTCTTAGCATCGAGTGATATTGGGCTTATTACCTTGAGATATTAAGATTAATAAGCGTTAAGTTAATTCACTCGCGTAAATTTAATAAGCCAGATATAAACTGTTATAGATGTTAAATCCTTAGCTTCAGGCTAAAATGATAAAACTCTACTTATGTTCTCCGTCCTACTTTAATAATTATAAGACGAATATTATTAATTAAAGTCCGTTTACGCTATTTATACGTTATCTTTAATTAACTTATAATATTTCTTTAGAGCTAGCTTATCGTATTACGTATCGTTACTAAGAATAAGACCGTAATTATAGAGTGTTTATATCGCCGTAAATTTAGCGACTTATATTTAAATTATTTAATACGATCGGTGCGGCATAAAGAGATTAACTTAAAATTTAGTCTGTTAATTCCTTTAATTATATTTGATTATCCTTACTGGCTAATTTTATAATTTTCGTATAATACGCCGATTTATAATAAATTTAAGGCTAGGTAATTATTTCGTAAACCCCGCGGGGTTAAGTTTCCTTAATATAAAAGAATACCTTTATAAGCGCTCTTAAAATTAATATAATATTAAAGGGGTTTAGTTAATAGTAAATTAGTACGAGGATAATAAGGCTCTTATTGGGCCTTTTTTTTCTAGTTATATTTACTATAATTTGGTTAATACCCGCTTAAGATATTATTAAATCCTTCGCTATATTAAATCTAGGAAATTTATAATATACTGTCGGTTATTGAATAGTATGATAAATTGAAAAAAATTTTAATTATTAATATTCCATACTTATCCTTTACGTTAACGTAGTTGTAAGCGCTTAAAGGATTGGAGCTTTTAAAGGCTAAACGTTAATATATATGACTTCTTTCCTTTTTATTATTATAACTTAATATAGAGTAGTTATTTAAGTATAAAGATAAATATAAAGCGTTTTAATAACGTTATAATAATATTAAAATAACTATATTATTAAGTATATTAAGATAAATAATTAATCCTCATCCATAATTAGTACTCGGAATATCTTTAGGTAAATAAGGATATATATTAACCTGAACGCATAATATATATATATTTAAGATCTTAAAATAAATAAAAATTATTAATAAGATTATTAATATAAGCTTTAGTTAAATTGATAATTCAGTATTTACGAGATTAAGGGTTAATAAAGAGGTTTAAGGTTTTAAAGAAAGTTAAGAGGAGTAATAATAATAGGCCCCAATTTATACCTTTACTTTAAGCATTTTCCGTCCGAGTCCACCGGTTACGCGATTTATAATACGTATTTTAATAAGAAAGTAATTTTATTAAAGGATTAAAAATTAAGGCGGACGCGCTTATTTAAATTAATTATTAATATATAATGTAA
Organism: Niebla homalea; assembly: GCA_019925105.1. Classification (NCBI taxonomy): domain Eukaryota; kingdom Fungi; phylum Ascomycota; class Lecanoromycetes; order Lecanorales; family Ramalinaceae; genus Niebla; species Niebla homalea. Next base: position 659,861 of record JAHGAU010000018.1, read on the forward strand.
AACGTATTATGAATTCAGTAATATAATAATTAAGCTTTGTTAATTAAATAAATTATTGATTAGGTATTAATATTATACGACGATTTAAATCTATTACGATTTAATTGGGATACTGGCTAAATTACTTTATTTTATATTATAATAATTAAAGTTTTCTCTATAAACTCTTATTTATAAACATAATTAATTATTTTAATAAAGATAAAAATTAAGTAAGCCTCTTAATTATTAAAATCCTCGTCCGTCGGAAAGCGTTAATATCTTAATTAGGGTTCTTTTACCTTTTAACTTTAAATACTTGATAATTAATATTTTAAACTTAAATAATATGAAGACTTCTACGTTTAGAAAGTAAATATTTAAGCAGATAAATATTAATAAGGATATTAAAGGGTTAAGAAGTTAAAAAAGAGATAAAGAAACTACTCCTTATGCGTTTACCCGCGAAGGTATTTATAAAACGTAGTTACCGTTAAAAACTATAATATTTAAGAATTTAATATCGATATTAACTAAAGATATATAGCTATTCAAGCGTTCATACCTTATGATAGTCTCTTAAACCGGCTATTAGTATTTATTACCGTATTAATAGCACGTATTACCAGCGGTAACCTTCCACGTAATCATACTGCGCTATATAAGGAGACTAATCTACATTCACGGGTAAGACTCTTGAAATGTAAGGTATAAGTTACTTAATTATTCTCTATATATAGAAGTGCGACTAAGTATTCCTGAATCCCGGCTACTCCAATTAAGGCTAGCTTCGGATCATATTTAATTTACTTGAGTACCGGGTAATTAATATAAGTACTTTTAATATTTCCCTTTAAGCTTTAATATATATTACTTATATATTTATCTATTTCATATTATATTTTATTACTCTATTTAAGCTTTAATCTTTATATAACGTATATTTTATTTAAGTAATATTTTTAATAAGCTATTAAAGCTCCTTTATAGCGATAATCTTTATTCCCTTATAACGGTAATCTTTTATTTTCTTATAATAATGGTTTTTTTATAGTAAAATGCTTTAAAAGATTATACTTATAGCCTTAGATATATTTTACTTATTCCTTTAAGTTATAAAGCCGGCGTAACGATGGCGAGCTCCCCTATATTTTAAATTATCCTTAAATAACCCCTTAAAGTATATAATTTTATCCGGGTATATTCTGGGGTAAATATCGTTTTTTATGATTTATTTTTTTTTAAAATTTTTTTTTAAATTTTTTACTTTATATATTAAATTTATATTAAAACGTATTCTTAAGTTCCTTAAGATTAATAATAGCCTCCTTATAAATAGCTTACAGCTTTTTTATAAGTAGTTTAAAGCTTATTTTAAATAGCTTAAAAATAGAGCTATAAAATTATTAATATTATTAATAAAGCTTTAATTAATATAAAGACGTTCCGGGGGTACCTTAAGGTTAAGTACCTTACGGAACCCGTTAAAGGGCTAATATAATAAGGGCTTCATTAAGCCGTTAACAACTTATTTATATGTTAAAATATACTTTAAATTTACTTAATTATCTTTTATAATTTCTTAAAGTTAATATTATTAAATACTTATATACTTAATCCGGGTATAAAATATGGGGTTCTTGATAAAAGTTATAATATTTTAATTATTTCTATAAATAATAATAGCGGGGAAGTTCCCGGCTTAATATAATTAAATTTATTTGAAAATTACTTAAATTATAAAGCTTTTTTAATTATTTATATTTATCCTATATATTTTACTTTATAAATAAAGAGAATAATTATAGTTTAACGCTTAAATTATTAATTGATTATAATACTTCTTATATTAAATACGTAATCCGTAATAGATTTCCGGGTTAAATTTACGGTAAAATTAGAATTAATATAATTATTAAAAGCTTTTAATTTACCCTTATATATTAATTAGAAAATAACGGTAATACAGAAGTAATGTAAAATTCTTTTTATTAACGTTTAATAATATTTAATAGAATTTAAAATATATCTGTTAATTATTAAGACAGAGTAAGTAATATTTAAGTAAGTTTTAAATATAATATATATTAAAGAGTTGGCGAAGCTGAAATAGAAGGTTCAAGTAGGGGGCTTTGTTGACGATGTCCACCTCCTCGCCTATAGTACGTCCATTCGTACGAACTGTTTGGAGCTGAAACAGGCCTATAAAGTCTGCCTGCAATAAGTAAAGACATATAAGGCCCAGTTCGCCCCATATAAGTATAAACTCGTCCATATAATAAGGAGCCTAAAGCTATACGATATAATAGTTACAGTAGACTTAAGTAATATAACGGTAAAACCGGAAGCCAGTATTAAGGTACTTAACTTATAGGTTAATAGGAAACTGGATTAAAAGGATTATATAAGAAAGGTTTAAAAGAAAATAATTTTATAAAAAAAAGGTCTCATTTACCTTACGGTATTAACGTAAAAAGCTATTTTATAGAAGGCTAAAACCGTTTATTAAGCGGTTATAAAGTTTACGATAACGTACGTAATAATTATTTAATATGTATTTAAGGGTATATTTAAATATAAGAAAGAGCTTATCCGGTAATTATAAAAGGTTTAAAACCGATACTTAAGAGTAATAAGTAAAGTATATAAAGTAACTCCCATCCCGGTATTGGAATTTAAGGTCTTTATATTATTAATAAAGTTAACCTTAAATTAAATAATCGCTTAAATAAGGCTTAAAAAGGATATAAATTTAATGACGTTAATAGGAAACGAATGTATTTATTAAAACTATAAGAAACCTTAAATAAAAAAGCGTAGAAAAAAAATACTTATCCCCTTTACGGAAGTTAAATTAGAGTAAGTTAAAAAAGAAATTAACCTAATTTATATTTAAGAAGTTAATATAGGAATATATAAACTCTTATTAAAAGTAAGAACGGCGGAAGAAAAGAAAACTATAAAAATAAAGTTAATAATAATTACCTTATAAATTATAAGGAAATAAATAAAATATTAACGTAAATATAAAGAATTAATCCCTTAAAAACGATAATATTTAACGTTAAATAATAATAAAATTATTAATAAGTATCTTTAACGTTATAGGATTATAAAGAAAAGTAATAATATATTAATAATTTAACTCCGAATAAATAAAAACGGCTTAACTTACTTCCTCTTTATTATATACGTTAATAACCGGATTAACGTATCTATAAATATAGATAATAAAAGTAGGACGCTATATACGTATTAATCTTTTATTTATTGTTTAAGGAGTATAAATTAAAATTAATTAAAAGGGTAAAAATTAATAATTATTATTAAATACTTATTGATAAAAAGGGTATTAAGGCGGCCGCCAGATTTATAATAATTACGGGCCTATTATTATAATTTAATTTAATTAAGGAAATAAATAAAGTAATTAAGAATTTAATTAGGAAACCTTATTATTAACTTAAAGGTAAAAAATAACGGCGGAAAAACTATACTTAATAAGGGGTTAAGGGGGCTATAAATACCGGAGCGGTATAAAAAACCATATTATATCGATTAATAAAGTTATATAGATAAAATAATAATAATATATATATCGGTAAGGATATTTAATAGTATAATCGGAATTTTAAAATTTTAATATTAAATAAACCCGTAAAATAACGGAAAAGCAATAGATTTAAAGGTAACTTTTAAGTGGATTTAATTATAATATTATAGGTTTTCTTAAAAAAAAATATATAAATAAATTTTTACTCTTTAAACGGCTATGGATACTCTTAGCTTTTAAAATATAAATAAAGGCTGGGTAGATACCGGTTTTTATTCCTAACGTTATAAATATCGGGTTTTTTACGGTTATTAATAAGGCCAAATGGCCGAGTATTAGGGAACGCCGGAATTAGCTTAGCTAGATCCGTAGTATAAATCAATCAATCAATCAATTAATATATAAAAGAGTTTATGGTTAATTAATATTTTTTCCGGAACATTAAATTAACCTTATAGCTTTTAAATATAAATTTTAACTTATACTTTAACTTTATAGGGATATATATAAAAATAATATTTTATTATTTATATTTTTTAATAACTTTTTTCATATAAACCTTTTAATTAAGTCGGAATACTTTATTTTAACGGTTTTTTATAATAATTATACTTAAATAATAATAAATTAACCTTAAGTTAAATATATAAAATTAATTATTAAGTATTTTCTTAAAATTATAATACCTTCTTTAAACGGGTTAATAATTTAAATATCGTTTATATAAAAAGTTATAATTATCCTATTTGCGGGGTATATTAATACGTAATAGTCCGTAAGTATCAACTTAAACCTTTATTTCTTTATAAAGGTAAAGAAGTAATAATATTATAATTAGGGAGATTATTTTAATTTATAAAGGGCTTTATTAAGTTTATAATATATGTTTATACTTTTTATTTAATTATAAAATTACTCCATATAAACTTTTTCTTTAATTAAATTATTAAAAAAAAACCGTTTTTACGTTTATTTATTTTAAGTCTTAATTATTACTAACCGCCGCTAATACGGGGTATAATATACTTAAATATAAGTATTTAAGTATTATTTTTAATATAAAAGCCGTATTTGTCCTTTTCAGTTAATTATTAATTGATTTTATAATAAATATTTTCTATAACTTTATAATAGTCTTTTAACTTAAATAATTCCGGCTTATTCTTATTGAATGTGCAGGATCGCCACTTGGGAAATCACGTAATACGGATCAGATTAAATAAGGTAGACGTGCTAGACCCAAATAGGATAGCGGTATATAGTTTTATATATAGTCTTACTTTATATATAGTAATAATTAAGCAACTTATACCTTTTAACTTTAATAAGTTATAAACCCGGATTATACGTTTAAGTGTTTAAATAACGTTTTCTTAATATTTAATTTAAGTTATAAATAATAATAAACTTATAATATAAAATATACCTATAAACGATACCTATATATAGGTTATATTATTAAAAATCGACTTAATTAAGCGTATAATATTATGGTTATAAATAGAGAAACTTACTTAATTATTTATATTCTTAAATTAAAAAAAAAGGACGTTTTATTAATAAGAATATGTAAACTATTATTTCTTAACCTTATTAAAGGCCGTAAACGCTTATACGCCGGAAAGTTAAACCGGCGTTAAGTTAATAAAATTAAAACGTAAAGCTTTTAAGGCTAATATATATACGTAAAGCCTTAACCGGGGTTTAAATAAGAAATTTAAAACGTTAAATAAATATTAAATATATTATAAAATTCTATTAAATTTAAAGTTTTAAATATCGTATTAAAATTAAGTTTTTTTAAAATTAATTAAAAATAGATTATTCGGATTTAAACGTATTACGGCTTAAAATCACTTACTTTAATTTAATTTTAAAGAGTAAATACGGGACGGAATAGGTAATTAACGGTTAAACCTCTTAGAATAAAAATTAATCCTTAAAAAAGGGGGACTAAAAACCATTTATAGAATTCTTTAATAAATAATTAAACTTGAGATAAGCCTACTTATTATAAATTATAAAGATTAAAGCCTTTAAGTTAAAATAAAATAATTAAAATGAATTTAAACGCTTTAATTATAAAAATTAAGGGCCTTTAAGTAAAAAAGGATAGTAATCTTAAGGGTATATATATAATGTTATAGTATATTATAAATTTCGTTCTAATCTTAATTAAAATAAAGAATACTTTAATTAATAAGGTTTTATATTATTTATTACCCCAGATTATATAATAATCTCGCATAAAGTATAGTACTTAAACCCTGTTATTCGGTAATATTATTATATATAAAATACCCTTTTTCTTTTTATACTTAAAGACTTAAGAAAAGAAAACCGTCTTAATTTAACTGGTAAAAATTAAGCTAAAAATAATTATTACTTATTACTATAAACGCCGAAATTATATAATAGCTTCGGCTTAAAAGCGTTTAAAAAACCCTTAATTAATTTATTAAATATTATTATTTTTAGGTTAAATATAAACGTTAAGAATTGGATATTATTATTTAACGTAAGTTACTTTTTACCTTTAAATAATAAATGTTTAATATATTAAATTTCATTAAACTTAAATACTATTAATAATTATAATATAATTAATATTTTATTAATATTATTTTTCGTATACTTTATTAAGGATAATAATTAAGAAAAACTTTATTATAGGGGGTTTTTTCTCAAGCTTAATCTTTTTATTAATAAATTAATAGCAATAAATATCGTAAAGTTAGTAGATAAAGGATTAAATAATAATTAATAATTTTTAAAAATTAAAAGAGAAAAATACCCTTAAGGTATATATAACCTTAAAGAATCGTTACGGTATTAATATCAAATATTTAATCGATATTATAAAGAGCTTAAATACGATTTAAGAAAAACTTAAGGATTAATATAGGCCTTAAGGGTTTAAGCTATATATAAAGTTTATTTAAGAGTTTATAAACTTATAAAAGACTTTAAATATAATAATTAATAAGTATAATAACCGCCATTAAAAAGTTTATATTAAGATTAAGGCGATTAATAATTCTTTAATTATCCCGGATTACTTTATTATCCAGATATTCTTAAATAAATTAAAAGAATTATAATAGACGTAATACTTAATACTTACTTAAACGGCTATATAATAAGGCCCGGATACCCTTAAATTTTGTCAGAAGTGCAGAAGGCAAAGACCTCGGCTATTACCAAAAGGGGGCTAGCCTACTTCCTGGACTTCTTATAGATAGATATCGCTTAACACCTTATATAGTACTTAATTAAGCAAGTTACACCTTACCATTTCAATAGGTTATAAGCCCGGCTTATATACTTATTACTATGCTTAGTAATCAGTAAGTCTTAATAATAATAGCTTAAATACCTTAAGAGCCGTACCATCGCTCTACTAATATCGTAACGGCTTTTACTATTATTATAACTATTATAATTACTTAATAGTCCTATCGATTTGGGCCTTAACTACCAGAAAAATAAGGAGGCTAGGATGAAAAATAAAAAGGCTAGGATGAAAATAAAAAGGCTGGGACGATACTTAGCCTGAAACCTTATTTATATATAGACCGTAAAGTATAGTAACCTTATATACCGATTTATATGTACGTTATAAGGGTATAGAAGTACTTATAAAGCCGTTAAATTAATGAATCCTTAATATACGCGTTAATATTTTTATAGAATAGAAGGAAACGTTTATTTATTATTAAGGCGATTAAAGCGGCCTATAAAGCTTATTATCGCGTATACCCAGCCTCTTAATTAAGTTAATTACTTAATTTAAGCTATTATTATTTTAGTTTTATACTGAAATTTACCTTAGCCACCGTATTAAAGTTTAAGTATAAAAAGAAGCAAAATATTTATTTTTAAAGCTTTTTCCTTTTTATTAAAAATATTAAAATTTAAATCAATTATAGCTCCATTTCTAGGGGCTTTTTATTAAGATCTTTATTATTATTAAGATTATTAAGAATATATCGATTATCCTAATTTATAAATTCTATTATTTTAATTTATAATTAAATTATTTATACTTAAATAACGTTCCCTTACCCGGTATATTATATATACTCTATAAGTTTTACGTTTTAAACGGTCTATTAAGATTAAGAAGCTTTATTACTTATTATTAACCTTTAAATTACGATTCTTATTAAATAAGAAGAAACTTTAGGCCCGTCGCCGTTTATTTTATAAGATATTCCGTTTTATACGTATATCATTTAAGAAAGCTATAATCTTAGAGGATAACGACTTAAAGTATTGTTTATTATTATCGTTATTTAAGTTATCTTTATTTAAGGGCTTAATATTATTAATTATAATCCCGTCGCCCCTTAATAACGAAGATCTTTTTGGTCTTTAAGCTAGATTATTATTATTATTATGATTATTATTATGATTATTATGATTATTATTATTATTATTATTATGATTATTATTATTATTATTATTATTATTATTATTATTATTATTATTATTATTATTATTATTATTATTATTATTATTATTATTATTATTATTATTATTATTATTATTATTATTATTATTATTATTATTATTATTATTATTATTATTATTATTATTATTATTATTATTATTATTATTATTATTATTATTATTATTATTATTATTATTATTATTATTATTATTATTATTATTATTATTATTATTATTATTATTATTATTATTATTATTATATCCGACCTTTCTAAGATTGCCGGTACCTTTAATAAGGTTATTAAACTTAAGGATAACCTTAAGTATATTATATAAAAACGTAAAATAAGTAAGAGGCTTAAGCTTACCCGGCTTAATTATTGGATTATAGATTTTAGCCTACGCCTTATTAAGACCGATACTCTTAAGGGTAATAAGCTTATAAAAACCCAAAATATTTACGATTAAAGGTACTTTATAACCTATACCGTAATCCGTATAAGGATTAAGGGGATTAATTGGTATATTATTAAGAATATTAAGAATATTAAAGTAACGTAAAATACCCTCCGTACTTAATATTAATTTAAGGGCTTAAGTTACCTTACGTTAACCCTTAAACGTTTTACCTTTTTTACCCTTAATTAATACTTAAATCCAAATAAGTATTAAAATAAATATTAAAATCTTTTTAATAAATTATAAAATTTCTAAAGTATAATTATTATTAATAATAATATACTTATTTAATAATTTTATAAAAGTTTTAACCCGGAATATAAAGTTTATATTAATTAATATAACGATAAATATAAGCCGTTTTAAACGGCCGATAATAATATTAACGTTTTAAAATACGTACTTATTTATATTATTAATTGGTTTCTTTAATATAAAGTTTTAAATAAGATATCTATATTTAATACTTTAGCCCTTATAATTACTATTACCGATTTATACTTCCGGGACGATATCCGCTTTAATAATTTTATTCCGCTCCGTATTTTTCCGTAATTTAATATCTATTAAGGTTATTATATTAAGGTCCTATAAAAAAGACGTTTTTATATCGTTACCGGTTATTGTTTACCTTACGGGTATAATAAATTGATTTATAGCAATAATAATAAACGCCATAACAATAATAATAATAATAATACCGGTACCGGTAACGATTAAAAACGCTAACGCCGCGGTAACGGCGGTAATAATAATAATAAAAATAATAATAAGGGTAATAATAAGTTTAAGGATAAGGAATATAAAGCCTTTTTAAGGATTAAAGCCTTAATAAACCTGGCCTTTATATATATTATTATCGTTATACCGGCTTTACCGCCCGTTATTTATTGGGATTATTAAGTATATTTAACTATAAACATATTTATTCTTATTATTTATATCTTTAATACTGGCTATATAAATTATATTATCGATAATAACCGTATATTTATCTATAAGAAACTTTTCCCCGAGTTTATTCTTATTAAAAGCTTTTCCGGGGGGAGGAATATTATTTATATTAAAGTCGTTAAAATCTTATATTAATCTAATAAAGACGTCCGTAATTTAATCGTTTATAACGTCCTTTTTATCTTTAATAATATTTTTAATTTTATTAACCTTAAATAACTATAATAAGCTGGTTATCTTCTTAAATAAAGTAATAACCTAAAAGATTTAAGTATATTTATTAATTATAACGGTATTTTTATAAAATTTTTATTAATAACTTTTTATTTTTTTAAAGTTAATATTAAAGTTATTAATAATTTAATACCCGTAACCCTATATATTATTACCGTAAATTAAAAAGCCTTAAAATACTAACATAAAATAATAAAATATATAAGGGAGCAAAATATTAAGTTTTTACCGGAAACGGTAATTAATATCGACCTTTTTAATTTACCGGATTTATTAAAGGACTATAAGTATATTATTTATATAAAGATATAAATAAAGCTTAAGTTAAGTAAAGGTTATATTAAATCTAATACTTATTAAAATCAGCTTATTTATTCCGACTTAATTAACTTTATTAATAATATAAAAGCCGATTATAAATAAATCGTTATTTTTATTAAAAACGTTATTAAAGTCATTTATATAATTTTATTACCAGACTTTTCATATAAAACGGTTTTTAAGGCCTTTTAAGATTATATAAAAAGGATTTATTACTTAAACCTCTTTATCCGTTATTTATATACCGATAATAATAATATATATAACGGTTTTTAATTTAATAATTAATAATACGTAAAAATTATTATTGAAGTTAAAAGGTATAAGTTGCTTGATTATTACTATATATAAAGTGAGACTATATGCAAGGCTATATGCCGCTATCCTACTTAGGTCTAGTACGTCTGCCTTATTTAATCTGATCCGCGTTACGTAATCTTTTAAGTAACGATCCTATATATTTAATACTCCCCTTTAAACTTTATATATAGCCTATAAATCTTACTTATTAAATAGCTCCTTTATAGCCTTAACGTTATATCCTTTTATATAAGAGTTTAATTACCGTATTTATTAAGTAGCTCCCCTAATTATTAAGTGGCTAACTCCCTAATTATTAAGTGGTTAACTTCCCTATATAATTATTATTTATTTATTACTTATTACCCGGCTTATTATCAGGTTTACCGTTAATAAATATACGGTCTTTAAACTATCGATATAGTAGCTCCTTAAGGCTTAACGCCCGTTTAAACTATATAAAAATTTTAATAAATAGGGCCTTTATTAACCTATTAATTACCTACTCCGTAATATAAATATACTTAAGATTAACGGTATTAACCTTAAGTTATTCCCGTAGTTAATATAGTTAAATACTTATATACTTTATCCTTACATAATATATCGGGTTTTTAATTAATATGATAACCTCTTAATTATTATTATAAATCGTAATAATAAATATATATCTAGATTTATTAAGTTATATTTATTTTAATAAATTCTTTAATTAAATAGCTTCCTTAATAGCTTACGTTTATCTTATATATTTAACTTTATAAGTAAATAATACTATAATCGGTTGCCTTTTTAAGGATTAATAAATTAATATACTCTTTACGTTAAAGAAATAGCTTAAAGTTAATTTATGGGTAAAATTAACCGTAAAATCGGAATTAATATATTTATTAAGAGCTTTAAGTTTATCCTTATATATTAATTAGAAATATATAGTAATCCGTAAATAATATATAATTTACCTTATATATAATTAATATTAATAAAACGGATTTACGGAATACCGGTTAATAACTATTACCGTATAAATTATATACGGTTATATATTAAGTATAATATATATTAATAAATTTATAATTAATTAATATTATTATTTAAACTTTGGTTTTACTTAATAACCTTTAAATAATAGTTCCGGCTTAAAATCAACTTAAATAAATATATACGTCGGATAAACCTTTTATTAACCGTAATTTTATATTACCTTTTCGATATAAACTTTTTAATTAAAATAAATCGTTTAATTTTATTAATTTTACGTAATAATAATACTTAAATAATAACTTATTAAACTTAAGTTAAATATATAGAATTCTTAATTAAGTATAATATTTAAGTCTTAAATTTCTTATTTAAACGAATTAATTATTAAGACGTTATTTATATATATAATTATAATCGTACCGGTTTTAAAGTAAAAAGAATACGTAATAATCTATATAAATAAGTTTAAAACCTTATATAATTATAAACTCTTAGAAACGATTATATTATAATTATAATAATTACTTTAATCTATATAGGCCTTTCTTAAACTTATAATAAAGTTTTTTACCGTCCTTATTAATCTTTTTTTATCCTTTTAATTATTTTACGTATACTTTTTCTTTAATAAAATTATAAAGGAACGTTATTTTAACGTTTATTTACTTTAAATTTTAATTATTAACCATTATAAAAATAAAAAGAACCTTATAATTTATAAGTTTTATTACCGAGGTAAACGTTTTATTATAGTTAATACTTTTACGTTATTTAAAATTACGTATTATCTATTAAGCCTTATAATAAATTATATTATTATTAACTTTACGTTTAAGGGTATAAACTTATTATCCTTATAATATTATTACGTTAATAGGGATTTAACTTTATATAATTAGGATTTAAATATCGTTTTCTTTAAAAGAATTATATTTATTATTTTCCGTTAATTTTTAATTTATCCAAATATACTTATTTATTATAGTTTCTTTATAAATTTTAAGCTTAATAAATTTTAAGGTTATTTTAAGGGATATTAAGGTTAAAGGATATAACGGTTTATCCTTATTATAGGTTAATAAAGCCAAAAAAAAAAAAAGTGGATTTAATAATATATTATACGGTTTATCCGGAAATATAAGGCTAGGGTTATCTTTAATTAAGTTTTCGATTTATTATTTTTACTTTTAATTATAATTAATTTTTAGGTTTTTAACCGTTAAACTTAAGGGATCCGGTACAATTATTTATTAAATAAAGACTATAGCCGGACGTATAAATCGCTCGGTAAAGGTAAAGCTTATATTAATGATATCCGTTTTAATTAAACCGTAATTCCTAAACTTTTTTTTAAACTAAAGTTTTATTAAAGTTTTTTACCTTTTAAGCTCTTAAATCCGGTTAATAAACTCCTTACGATCCGAATTATTTAACGGTATTACCCGTCTTTCCTCGATATATACGTTATATATATTCTTTACTATAAAATTAAACCGTTTTACTTATAAATTAATTATTTTAAAGTATTTATTAATCCCTTTATTAAAACCTATTAAGATATAGGGTTTTAACCTATTATTAAGCTTAACCCGGTAACTTATAATTTTTATATTTATAATTAACCTTAAAGTCCGTATATAAAATACGTTTAATTTCTTATTATATTAAGCTTAATATAATATTATCCTTTTAAGCTATATATATAATATCCGTATAATTATATAGTTTACCGTTTAAATTAATTCCGGTTAAAAGCTTTTAAATATACCCTTTATTATTTATATAATTTTAATCTTTTTATTAATTTTCTGATTAATTTTTTTATTAATTAAATTTTATTTAAGGCTTTTACGTATTATTACCTTAAAGATAATCCTATATTATTTTAAGTAATTTAAGAAAACCTTAAATATATATTTACCCCCGTTATCGGCCTAAAGGCGTTTAATTTTTTAATCCGGAAGTTATTTATATTTAACTTTAAACTTTTTAAACCGTTAAATTCTATCCGATTTATATATTAATAAGTAGACCTTTAATATTATAATCTTATTATTACGGAAGTTTATATAATATGTTATTTTATTATACCCTTAAGGATTAATTATCTTTAAAAGGTTTATATAAATAAGTTTTAATAGGTTTTCTATAGGTTTAAAGTATCCCTTATATAATTAAAAATATAACCGTCCGGTAATATAATACGTATAATAAGCGTTTTTAACCTTATTATTATTACGGTATTTACGTTTAAGATTTATTTTAATTAATATATCCGTTAATTAAAATAATTTCTGAGCTTTAAAGTAATTTATATATATATATTAAGTAAATATAACTAAAAATATATTAAATACCGTTATAATAAGGGTAAATTCTTATAAATTAATTATAAATAGGCCGTTTTATTTATTATAAGTAAACTTTTTTTAACTATACGTTACCGTCCGGATTATCCGCGTTATATTAAGTTAAGCTTTATAATTTAAAAGTTACGTTTTAAATATAAGATTAATTAAGTTCACTAAGGAGTATATTATATCCGTAAATTTTACCTTAATAAGCTTATTATCCACCTTATATATTATATAAATAATATTTATACCCCCTATATAATTTATTCTTATTAACTTAAGCCTTAAAGATAAAGATTAATAAGGTTTTAACTCTTTTTAAAAAAATCTTTTTTTATAAAAAATATATTAATTATAATTATTATTAAGGATTATTAACTTTTATAACTTTATTAAAATAACCAATATTATTATCGTTAATTATTATATATATATTAATAAGTAAAAGTCGGTTATTAAGAGGTTTATAGGCGTAATAATCTCCTTAATAATCTTAAACTTCTTAATACGGAACATTATAAGCTTTTTTTTTTTTTTTTTTTTAAGGTAAAGGTTTTAATATTTATCCTTAATATACTTATTATTATGCCTTTTCTAAGTATAATATTAATAAATAAGCTTTTCCCGGGTTTTATTAAAGGTCCTTTTATTAATACCCTTTAACGTATCCTTATAAGCTTATATTAAGATATTTAATTATTAGATAACCGCTTAAGCTTCCTTATTATAAGCCCTTTATATAATATCATAAAATTTAAGGGTACCCGGGCCTTATTATACCGCCGTTTAAGTAAATACCGAATATTACGTTTATTATAACTCCTTTAATTTATTTAAGAATATTTAAATAATAAAATAATCCGGGATAATTAAGGAGTTATTAATCGCTTTAATCTTAATATAGATTTTCTAATAATAATTATTATATTTATTAATTATTATATTTAAAATCTTTCGTAAACTTATAAGCTTCTATATAAATTCCGTATATAGTCCGGACCTTTATAACTTATATTAATCCTTAAATCGTTTTTAAATTATATCCGGGTTTTTTATAATATCGATTAAATACTTAATATTAATACCGTAACGGTTCTTTAAGGTTATATATACCTTAAGGGTATCGTTTTCCTTTAATTTTTAAAAGTTATTAATCGTTATTTAGTCCTTTATTTATTAACTCTATAATATTTACTACCGTTAATTTATTAATAAAGGGATTAAGCTTAAAGGAAACCCTTTTATAATAAAGTTTTTTTTAATTATTATCGTTAATAAAGTATACGGAAAACGGTATTAATAAGATATTAATTATGTTATAATTATTAATAATATTTAAGTTTAAGTTTAACGATATTTAATACTTTAAAGACTTATTATTTAAAAATAAAGGGTAATTTACGTTAAATGACGGTATCTAATTTTTAACGTTTATATCCAGCCCGAAAATAATAGTATTTAATAGGTCGATTAAGGGTTTTTTAAACGTTTCTAAACTGAAACTATTATACGACCTCGGCGTTTACGGTAATAAATAATCCCTATTTTTAACTTAATTTTTATTAATTAAATTAAGACGATTTTCTTTCCTTAAGTCTTTAAGTATAAAGGGAAAAAGGGTATTTCGTATATAACGATATTAATAAATAATAGGGTTTAAATATTATATTTCGTACGGGATTATTATATACTTTAAGGTAATAAGCAATATAAGGCCTTATTAATTAAAGTATTCTTTATTCTGGTTAAGTTTAAAACGGAACTTTATAACGTATTATAACGCTATATATATACCCTTAAGATTATTACCCTTTTTTACTTAAAGGCTTTTAATCTTTATAACCGAAATATCTAGGCTTATCTTAATTATTTTACTTTAACTTAAAGGCTTTAATCTTTACGATCCGTAATAAGTAAGCTTATTTTAAGTTTAATTATTTATTAAAGAATTTAATAGCTGATTCTTAACCTTTTTTTCTTAAAGATTAATCTTTACTTTAAGAGGTTTAACTATTAACCATTTATTCCGTCTTATATTTACTCTTTAAAATTAGGTTAAAGCGAGTAATTTTAGGTCGTAATATGCTTAGATTTAAGTAATTTATTTTTAATTAATCTTAAAAAACTCGATTTTAACATAATCTTTAAGGCTTTAAACTTAATAGAGTTCTATAGTATATTTAATGTTTATTTAACGTTTCAAATTTCCTACTTAAACCCCGGTTAAGGCTTTACGTATATAAGTTAGCCTTAAGGGCTTTACGTTTTAACTTTACTGGCTTAACGTTAACTTAATTTTCCGGCGTATAAGCGTTTACGGCCCTTAATAAAGCTAAGAAATAACGGTTTATATATTCTTATTAATAAAACGTCCTTTTTTTTTAATTTAAGAATATAAATAATTAAGTAGGTTTCTTTATTTATAGCTATAATATTATACGCCTAATTAAAATCGATTTTTAATAATATAATTTACGTATAGGTATTATTTACGGGTATATCTTATACTATAAGTTTATTACCGTTTATAAGTTAAATTAAATACTAAGAAGACGTTATTTAAATACTTAAATATATAGTTTAAGCTTATAACCTATTAAAGTTAAGAGGTATAAGTTATTTAATTATTACTATATATAAAGTAAGACTATATGTAAAACTATATACCGTTATCCCACTTAAGTTTAATACGTCCGCCTTATTTAATCTGATCCGCGTCACGTAATCTCCCAAGTGGCGATCCTGCACATTCAATAAATATTCGGTAAGAGTTTATAGTACTTTATAATCCTTAATAAAACCGTATTTCTAAACAAATAGGTTAAACCTTTATTACCCGGGCTTATATAATATTACTAGATAATAACTTACCGTGTATTCTTATTATTAAACTTATTATTATAACGGCTTTTATATATAATATAATATTTATAAGTATTTATAATATATTAAATTAAGCTATAAGTTTTAGAAAACTTAATTAATCTTTTATTAAAAGGGTTAAACGATACGGTATATATTAAAAGTATAAGCTTCCCGGTATAAACTAAATAAAATTCTAAATTAGAGCTATTAAAGGACGTTTTATCGGCTTTAAGGGTTATTACGTTTATAAAATACTTATATTAAATGGCCGGGTTTAATATTATAATTACGTTAAGTAATTAAAGGATAAGGCCGTTTAACTTAAACGTAAGGCCGATAACCCCTTACCGGTTCATTACTTAGTACCGAAATAAGGGGAGATAATTATTATGGATTTCTAGTTATCGTTAAAACGGATACGTTTTAATAATAATGAAAATATGGATAACGAATTAATTATTATTATTATTTAAAGCCTTTATATTATAAACGTTATAAATAAAACCGATAATATTATTATTAAGGATATAACCGAATTTATATTTAATAAATAACTTAAGCCTTATATAACCTTAAAGCTTATAATTATTAAGGAAAATATTAATAAAAATAACTTATTTATTTTATCCTTATTTATTTTTAATAATAATATTATAAAAGAACCTCCGGGTATATATATTTTTATAGACTTAAACTTAAATTTATTTAATTTTTATAATTTTATCTTATATTATTATTTATCTTTAAGAGAATTTATTAAATCTTTAGATTTACTTATTTAAGTTTACGTAGTTAAAATATAACCCTTAAGTTATTAGCGTTATCGGGACTTTAATTATTAAGTTACCGGTTTTTAATTAACGTTTATATATCTTATAACTGCGATTCTTACGGATTATATAAAGCCTATAACCTATATATAAGCTATAAAGGACGTATACCGCAAAATAAAATAAGAGCTTATTATAAAAGATAAAATTAAGTCCTTAAAAAAGAATAAAACCTGGGTTTTAATAAATCCATTTCCCGGTATTAACGTGCTAAATAGTAAGTAAGTTTATAAGTATAAACGTGGATTAAACGGTAATATTACTAAATATAAGGTTAAATAAATAATCCATAACTTTTAATAAAAGGAAGGTTTAGACTTTTTCGATACTTTTATAACGGTTATTAAGTTTATAAGCTATAAAGCCCTTTTTATTATAACGGCTATATATAACCTAGAGATTAAGTAAATAAACGTTAAAATAATATTCTTTTATAAAGATATTTTTAAAAAGATTTATATTTATTAATTAACGGGCTTTAATAATAGTTTAAAACGTATTTACCTATTAAATAAAGCTCTTTATAAACTTAAATAATTATCCCGGATTTAATATTAATATTTTTTTATATTCCTTAAGAAATTTAATTATTATTATATTAATAAAAACTATAACGTATTCTTAAACCCGGATATTAATATTATTATTATTATATATATTAATAATATTTTAATAATAAAAGTTAATAAATAAATTATTATTAACTTAAAGGCTTAATTAAATAAAAAGTTTAAGATATCCGATCTGGGCTTATATAGTTAATACTTGGGTATAAGTATTACCCGTAATCGATAAAATTGAACCTTAATTCTTAATTAAAAGAATTATATTAAATAATTCCTTACTTAGTTTAATATATATAACGATCCTCTTTCTAAGGGTAATAATATAGTTATCCTTATAAATATAAATACCCGTTTTAAACCGATTAATAAAAAGTATACCGCCTTAAAGTAATTTCGGCTTAAATATTAGTCCGTTATCGGCTTACTTATATATATTATAATAAATATTAAACTTAATATAGTTTATACGGTATCGGTAATATTACGTTACGTATTTAACCTTAATAAAAGGCATTAAACAGCCGTTAAGAAAATCTTTTATTACTTTTATAGTATAGCCTCCTTAAAGTTTATTTTTCAAGGCCCTTTAAAGCCTTTTAATGGCTATACGGACTTAAATTACGCCGGCGACCCATAAATACGCCGGTCTACCCCTGGGTATACCTTTAACCTGGGAAGTATAATTATTAACTGGTCCTTAAAACGTTAACCGATTATGGCTTTATTTACCTATAAAACCGAATACATAGGATAATATAACGTTATTAAAGAAGCGATCTGGTTTGAATAATTATTAACTTAACTTATTAAAATTACCCTGAATTTAATAGTATTACCGGCTTTTAAGGATAAAGATATTATATAGAATTACGCTTTTTTTACTTAATTTAAAGCTAATCTTAAGGCTTTTACCCTTATTACGGTAATCTTTTATAATAATTAAAAAATAATTATATTAATAAAGGACCCTATAAATTACTTAAAAATAAAGTATATATATATTAAGTATTACTTTCTTCGGGAGTATATAATTAATAAATAAATAGAGTTCGTATATTATCTTACCGGGGATATAATGGCTAACGGCCTTATAAAGCCGTTATTAAGGGATAACTTTCTTAAATTCAGAAATCATTTAAGATTAAAGTAATCGGTACTATACCTCTATTAACGTTTTAAAATAAATGGATATATTACTTAATATTAATGTCGGGGTAAATATACCCCTTATTACGGTAATATAGTTCCAGTAAGAGCTTTTACTCCTTGCTTAATAAATAGTACGGTATTATAATATTATAAAGCTACTAATCGAATAGGAGTATTAGAAGTGTAAAAGGCAAAGACCTTGGCTATTACCAAAAAGGGGCTAGCCTACTTCCTGGACTTCTTATAGATAGATATCGCTCAGCACCTTACATAGTACTTAACTAAGCAAGTTACACCCTACCATTTCAACAAATTTTACTTGACTTGGAATTATTTTATTTGTTTTGTTATATAGTCTTAATATAAACAGGATGGAGGTATTTTACCAAAAAATCTTACAGGGAATCGAACCCATAAACCACTCCACCCTTATAATCAAGGAATGATTTAAAGGGTAATATTTATATAAAGAATTATTATACTTTATTACCCCGGCGTTACTTAGTATTAATTATAGACTATTAGTTTTACCTATTAATAACTCGGAGAAGAATTTATTAATTTAACTTATTAATATTGTTAACTATTAATTAACTAAAATCGTACTCCTTAAGGCTTTTTACCCTTACTTATTCTCACTTTCCGTCGTAAAGTTACTACCTAAATCTAAAGAATTATTACCCCCGGAATCGGACTTAAAAAGGGCGGCCGGTAATACCGTTACGTTTTTATTCTTATTCTTATTTACTATAATTAATACTTTAAATTTAGGTTTAACTCCGGACGGTATTAAATAGATTATATTTATTATTAAATTTAAAGCTCCTTTATCCTCCGAATTAAGAGCTAAAGCCTTTATTAATTCTTAAGTTAAAAAGAGCGGACTTTATTTACGGAAAAAGGAAATCCTAATATTTATATTGAATATATTAATATCTTTAAAATCTTTATTTTTTAATCCTTAATTTAAATTAAGCTAAAGGTCTTTAAAGATCTTAATTAGTTTTTTACTTAAATATATTAATATCTCGATTAATATCCCGGTTTAAGAAGTCTATATTTATACCCTTAACTATAATAATAACCTTTTCGGCGGTTTTATCCCTTTAAAAATATTTAAAGCCCTTATAAACCTTTATCTTTTAAGGATCTTTATATTAGATTTTCTTAAATACCTTAAGGTTATAGGCTTTACGTTTATACCTTTTATATATATAAGTAATTCGGTCGGTTATAATTAACTTTCGAATTATCCTTTAATAATATAATATAATTATAAAAAGCTATTAATACTTAACGGGCTTTTCCTTAAATGAATAAGATAAATAACGTTTCTAGATAACTTAAACGGCCGATTAATATAATACGTTTTATCGCTTTCTTTTAAACTCCTTAAACTTCTTAAAATAAATAATTATAAAAATAATGTCAGGGGCTCAGGTAAGGTGGTTCTGAACATAAGTGAATTCTAACTATGTAGGTATAGTATATAAAGGGATTGCAGATATTATATAGAGTATATAGGACGCTTTACCCAATAAGGTAAAGTATCCAGAATAAGCGAAACGTTAAGCTTTAAAGCCATATACGTATAGCTATATACTATAAGTAAGTAATAGTTCCCTAATACGACCCCCCCCTTTTAATTATGAGCTCCGTTAAGTTACTTATAACGTTAAAGATTTAGCATATTAATAATAACCTATAGTACGCTTCTTTAAGCGATTAATAAATTTAAATTTATTTTAACTCAACGGCGCGGTTATTAAATTAAGATTTATTATTTTTATCTTAAAGTAAATAAAACTGCGAGTATCGGGTTTTAATCGTTTAAGGTAATAAAAAAGTCATAAGGACTAAACTTATTAAGATATACGTAATAAAAGTCGGCGATAAAACTAGGATATCCAGTAGTTTCTATCTAAAATTACTATAATAACCGTATATTCCAGATATCTAAATTCAGGTATATAATTTTATATATTAAGCATCCTTTCTTTCTTAAGACGGGGTCCCTTCTCCTTCCGTCTATTTTTAAGTCGATAACCTTAAGGGCCTTATATTCCTCCCCTTCATTATTTACCTTTATAGGTGGCGGCGGGGGTATTACCTGGCCCGGCAGTGGGTCGCTTTTATCCGGGTGAAGGAGCTATAGGTAAAAGACTGGGTAAATACCCTTTATTAAGTCCGGTAACTTAAGCTTAAAAACACTGTTGTTATCGATAACGCGTATTACTTCATATAATTCCAAATTCTTATAATCGAGGGACGTTAATAAACGCGTAATCTTAATATACCTTAAGTTGAATATTACTATATTATTTATATAGTACTCCGGAGCTAGTAAAGGATGTTTATTTATATATTAAGTTTATATAAATTAAATTTATTTAAGTTTATCCTTAAGGTACTTTTAAAGTTAATTTACCTTATTAATTAAATAATCCGCTGCTTTTATTTTATTTCTTAATTATAAAGTTATAAGTAAATCCACGGTAAATACTTCTATCCCGGAACGGTATCCCGGAACGGGGTAAATAGCCTTTTATAGCCAAGAATGGAAATAATTTAATTAAAACGTTTATATCTAAATTCGCCTTAAATTCAACGATTAATAAGAAGTTTATCCAATTATCTTAATTATAATTAACGTATACCCTTAAATATTACTTTAATCTAGTATTTACGTGCTTTATTTATTTAATTCTGGATAAAACGTTATTAATAGTTTTAACTTAATATTTCTATATTAATAAAAACGTTATTAAAAGTATAACGTAAAGTAATTATCTTTATTTAATATAATTAACCTAAGATATCTTTTTTCTTTTTATATTTAATTAACGAATATTTATATTATTATTTATATCTTAAGAGAATTAAGGATATTGAATTTTCTTTTCTTTAAGAGTTAGTTAATAACTATTATAATATATTCATAGTTTCTACTGTATTAACGGTATTTTAATAAAGTAATAATAAAGTCTATTAAGATATCGGTCTAATATATATCCGAGATCGGAAAGGGTTTTAATAAGCCTTATTTCCTTTCGCGGTAACTTTTAAATAGCTTATATATTTAATAGCTTTTTATAAATCGTACCATTAAGTTTATTATATTCGGCTAATAATATTGGCGATTAACTTTTTTATAAATAAAGGCCCGTCCGGTATATCTATTTATTCGTAACTTATATAGTAGTCTAACAATTTCTGTCCTTAAGTAATCGTCGTTTATAGGTATAAAGATACGGCCGTTTATATAAAGCAAATTATTCTTTATTTCGTATTATTTTAATTTTAATTTAAGGTTTTTTTTTCTTAATAATATTTAAAGGAATTTTACGAGCTCCCGTTTTCTTCGTATTTATAATACGTTATACCGTATCGTCCTCACTATAAGCGTTACGGAGGCGGCTAAGAATTTCTTTTTAAAAAATAAGATTATTATTAAGTAATTCTTTTATTAACTTTTTACTTAAGGTCCTATCTTCAAGGGTTTATAATAATAATTCTTCCATTAACTCCCTATTATTATTCTCCTTTTCTCTTAAGTCGTAAACTATAACCGATAACCCTATAAGTTAATACTTTATTTTATTAAGAAGTAAAAGCGTTAGCTTAATTTTTAAACACGGGTTAATATAATACTTTTAAATAATTATTTATTATTAGAAAATACGACGGGCATTTTATTTATTATTCGGAAAATCTTTAGGGCGCTTAATAAAATTATTAAGTTTAAAACTTTATTTATTAGGTTAATATATAATTTAAAAGTCAAATTTAAAAAGAAATTTTACTTAGTAAGCTTATCGTTTATTTAACTGTTATGGCAGTACCTACCCTGGAGCAACGGCTCCGGGGTAGGGCCTACCCCTGGGGGTGATCCCCCGGGTAGACTACCTTCTCATATATGGTAATAGCGGCTTACCCCTAAGCGCTATTACCTACCCCGGATAGCTACTTTTGCCTTGGTGGCCGAGTGGTTATCACCCTGACATTAACTGTTGTAACGATATGAAATATTCGAGGTTCTTATAATCCGTAATAACGTAAATAAGATCTTTAATAAACATTTTAATTAATTTAAGGCACTATTCTTTAAAAGCTTTTATAATAATAAGTATTTCCTTATTATATATTTTATAATTATATTCTTAAGGACTTATCTTTTTAAATAAAATAGCGATTAAATAAAGCCTTCCTTTATTATCTTTTTATAAGAATATAACTATAATAATATAGTTTAACGTGTTTATCTTAATCTATATTTCCTTATTAAGGTTAAAATAATTAAGGATAAATATTATAATAAAAGAATATTTTAAGGTTTCAAAAACTTTTTATTAAGGACTATTTAAGGCCTACGGATATTTAAACTTTTAAGTATTAAACGACTTAATTAAATCGGTTAATAATACGACGATCTTTAGATACGTAAAAATAAAGTATCGGTAAAAGTTTATGAATCCTAGGAACATTTAAATATCCTTTATATAATAAAATGTCTTTTAATTTTTTATTATATTTACTTTTTTTGGGTCTATACGTAAACCTTTAATAATAATAATTAATCTTAAGTACTTAACTTCAATAATATTGAGGTTATATTTATTAATATTTAAAAACAGTCCTACGTTTTAAAGCTTTTATAATACCTTTTAAATGTATAAAACCCGTTTATCTTTAAATATATTATATATAAGGATATCGTTTAAATAAGCGATATAAAATATATTAAAATATTCCCAGAGAATTATATTAATAAAAAATTAAAATATACTTGGTATATTATATAATCCGAATAATATCATTATATATTTATAAGGGCTATAACGTATAAAAAACGTAGTCTTTTTTTTATAATTTTATTTAATATAAATCTCGTTAAAGGTAACGATAATATTAAATTTTATATAAATCTATATGTAATATAATCTTAATAAAGTTTTACGGATAAAAAAAATGTATTATAATTCTTTACTATTAATACGTTAAAAGCTCGATAATTAATATATACTTTTAAGTTTCTATCCGGCTTCTTAATAATAAGAACCGATACTATATACGGTAACGTACTCAGCCGGATATTTTTTTTTTAAGTATTTTATTAATATACTTTTTTATTATTATTATTTATTTCTTAAATATACTATACGCTTTCTTAATAAGTAAAATTATTCCTTCTTTAAGATTTATATTATAATTTATCTCCCGTATTAATAGGACTTTATTTACTTTTATTGGGTTCTAAACTTCCAGCTATAGGTAATATTCTTTAGGAACTTTTTCTTTTAATTTATTTTTAAATATTAAGGACTTATTGATTTTTATGAAGAATTTTTTATAGTTTTTAGCGGTAATAAGTATTATATTAATAATAATTACTAAAATAACTTCGTTTAATAACTTTAATATCTTAAAGTATTCTAATTATATAAAGATTACTTTATAATTAAAGTATTTAGCTATTTTTATAAAAGTATATATTAATACTTCCATAATATCTTTTTATAATAAAGACTCTTAAAATAATAAGCTTTTTCCGTTATAAATTATAACCTGCTTATAATAACTTAAATAATAAGTTATATAATAATCTGAATTAAAAATTAATAACCTCGTTAAAAATTTTAATTCTAAGTCATATAATTTAAGCTATAATCATAACTCATTTAAATATCTATTTCTTAATTAAAAAAGGATTTTCGTTATATACGTAATATTAAGAGTAAATTTATTATTTACGAACTTAAGTCAATATAATTTTATAAGCGGTATAATTATAAGTTTACGTTTTTTAATAAAACCTATGTTAATAAAGCTATATACGGATATACTAGTATTTATTAAGTACTTAATTTTCTGAGGTCCTTTATTTATAATAAGTTTTTTTTAGAAGTTAAATTAACGATTAAATTATAATAACTCCTTCGAGTCCAGGTGGTATAAAGAAAGGTATAGCGTTGCAAGTTTTTATTCCTCCTTAAGTGTTGAAAGTACTCACATTAGTTACCCGGCAGTCGGGTAGATTAGATATAATCCGAAGCTAGACCCGATTGGGATAACTGGGATATAGGAGTATTTAATTATACTTTTATACTTAAAAAATAATTAAGTAACTTATACCTTATATTTTAAGAGGTTATAAGCCCGGCTTCGCGATAACGATACCCTATAAGGATACTTTTTCCTTATTTAATTTTATAGCTATAATGTAGAGATTTTACCGTATAAAATATATTTAAAAAATAGAAATATTCTACTTGCAAATATTATTATTAATTATAATTTTTAAGCTATAAAGCTAATTATAATTTAATAATCTAAAATTCTATAAAAATAAGATGCCTTAATTTTATTATTACCGGGGTATACGTATTCATTAATTAAAAAATATAGATATTCATTTCTTAACTTTGTAGATTAATTATATACCAATATTTATACGCCGGAAACCGGTTATATATAAGGGCCTTAGCTTTATAATATAAAGCGTTAAACGGAACCTTAATAAAGATTTTAATTAAGAAATTTTAACCTTAATTAAATTCTTTAGGGTTTAAACCCTTAAATTTTATAATTATAATGAAAAATTTTTACCCCATTTAAACTTTCTTTATAACTTAAAGGGGTTTTAACCCTATTCCGCCGCTAAGATTACTTAATTAAAACCTTTTATAAGGATTACGGAACGTTATAGAGTTAAAAAACTTTAAACTTTTACTTTTTATAACAGAAACTTTTATTTTTAAGATAATAATTTTAATTATATAATAAAGATATAACTCAGTTTTACCCTTAGAATTACCGAATTAAAATTATTTTTAAGGATTAAATTTAAGGAGAAAAAAGTTTATTTACTTAAATTAAGATTTTACGTTTTAAAAGGGAAAGTTAAGAATTAGCTACCGAATCCTTTATATCTTAATTAACCCGGAAGGCTATTTAATTTAATTAATATCCGGAAAATTAAAAGTAAAATAATTATAAATAAAAATTATAGCTTTTAAAGTAAAAAGCGATAATTAATTATAGAAATTAACTTTCCGTATTATATTAAATATAAAAAAAGCGAATAATTTTAAAAAGGTATAAAAATAACTTAAATATCCGTAAAGTTTTAATTTATTATTAATTAAAATAAATTAAATTTTATTTAAAATTTAAGCTTTATTATTAAAACCTTTAAGTATATTATTATTCCGTTTTATTAATACGGAAATCCTTTTATTGTTTTTTACCGTTAAATTAAAAGTAAATTCTTTAATTTTTACTTAAAAAACCTTTAGAAAAAAAACCGAAGGATTACTTAAAAAATAATTAAAAACGTAAATAAAGAGTATTTACCCCTATTTATATTAAAGTCTTATAATAATTTGGGTTTAAAAGTATTTAAAGAATCTTTAATATTATTACTTAATTAATTAATCTTTAAGTTCCATTTAAAAATAGAAAACTAAATCCCGTTATTTAATATAGAATATCTTTTACCCTTAAATAACTTATTAATTAAGTATTAATTAGAATTAAAATCGTTAAAATTAAAAAACTTATTGGATTTTTTATTTAATCTTAACTTTAAATTTAAATTTAATTAAATAATTAATATTTCTTTATATATAAGTATTAATTTAAAGACTTTAAGTTTTTATTTTCTCGCTAAAAATAACCTTTAAAATTAAAGACTTAACCTCCGGGAGTTTTTTTTTAATATAATTCCGTTATTAATTAAGTAATATTAATAAATATTATAATATTAATAAATTAAAGATTAATTAATCCTTAATAATTCTTATAAGCTTATAATTATTAAGGATAAACTTAAGGTTATTATAGTTATTATAATTTATTATAAGGATAATATACGTTACCTTATAAATAAGTTAAATATAACCGAAGAAATCTAGATTATTTTTATTATTTATTTTAAACCTTAAGGTTTAAATTTATATATTAAATTAACTTAAGAGTTTAAAATAATAATAAAAAATTTAAATAAAACAATTAATTAATTTACTTATAAATTATATAAGTATATTGCTAAAATATTAATTATCGATAAATTATATAAGGTTTTTAACTTAATAATTATTCAATTTTTCTTAATTAATCTTAATAATAATTAATAATATTTTTATATTAACTTAACTTAAAATTAGATTATCTTAAGTTAAAATTCTTTTAATTTTAATGAAATTATATTAAGAATTATTAATAAAGAATTATAGGTTAATATAATTTACGTTAATATTATTTTATAGTTTTATTTAATAACTTTAAAGGTTAATAATAAGTAATTTTTTATTAAATATAATAATTAAAAGTATAATTATTATACTATAAAAAACCGTAATAATAAGTACCCGGAGAATAATTATTAAGTTTTTTACCTTAAGAAAAAAATTAAGATATTATATTAAAGGTTAAAGAAGCCGAAGATTAAGGAAGTTATTATTATAATTATACCGGTAAATTTATCGGTTCTAGGGGAGGTTTATAATATAATAAATATAAACGTTAAACTTAAAATATATAATAATATCCGTTAACTTAATTAATTTATAAAAACTACTAATCTTAGATAATAATTATAATAAGTACCTGTCAGGGTGATAACCACTCGGCCATCTCATGGATAAAAGTAGCTATCCGGGGTAGGTAATAGCGCTTAGGGGTAAGCCGCTATTACCATATATAAGAAGGTAGTCTACCCGGGGGATTACCCCCAGGGGTAGGCCCTACCCCGGAGCCCTTGCTCCAGGGTAGGTACTACCATAACAGTATCCCCTCTCCTATGGGCTCGTCCCCGAGCTTACAGATTATAAATTACGCCTCCGGGGGGGAATTACCCCCCCGGGCTGGAGGTCCTCTTAGAACTTAATTAAATAAATAAATAAGGGTTAAGAACTCTTTACTTAAAAAAGATTACCTTTAATATAAGTCTAAACCTCTTAAGCCGGACCCGGATTTAATAGCCCGTAAGTATAATTTAAAGGTTTAATAACTTTATAAAAGTATAGCCCGAAATTTAATATCCTCGTTAAGAATAACTTATATCTTTTATTAAGCAGGTAAAGGTTACGTTTTAAAGTATTTTATTTACGGTCCCATAATTGACCCGCGTAATTTTAAGGCGTTTTAGTCCTCCGTATTAATAGTTTTTAGGTATTCCGGCCCCCCTTAGTAGTTTTTCTGTACCTCGGACCTCGGCCTTCGGTACTATAAGGTAATAAGTTTTACCCGCCTTTATATTTACGCTTAATCTTATTTCTTAAATTACTTAAAATAGGCGTCCTCGGATTTAAATTATAAATTTACCCCTTTAAACCCTTAAGGTTAACTCCGGGGATATATTACCCTGAAGTTACGTTATTATTCTATTAGGGTAATAATTACTCGGCCATCTCATAGATAAAAGTAGCTATCCGGGGTAGGTAATAGCGCTTAGGGGTAAGCCGCTATTACCATATATAAGAAGGTAGTCTACCCGGGGGATTACCCCCAGGGGTAGGCCCTACCCCGGAGCCCTTGCTCCAGGGTAGGTACTGCCATAACAGTACCTCTTTTATTAAAAAGAATTTTTCGGTAATAATTTCCGGCCTTATTAAATAATATCCTTAAGGTTAAGCTTAATATAAATTAATTATATAAACGGTATTAATACCGCCCGGGTAACCTATAATATCGACGGGAAAAAGGTAATAATCGAGTTTTTAAACTCCATTTACTCCCCCGATAATAAAATAAATTTTCTCTTAAAAATTTAACTTTTAAATAATAAAGTAAAAATAATAACTTCCCAGGTTAAACGGATAATAATTAAAGGACTTAATAAATTTATATACTCCCGGTAAGGATAGCTTTTTATATTAAATCTTTAAGTATTACCTTAATTAATAATAACGGTATTTAACGTATTAAACGATATATTAATCTAATATATAAAAATAAGGTATTTCAGCCCTTATTTATTATTAAGTTAATTACGGTATTAATAGGGATATCCCTTGAATATAAATAAAGGGAATAAGAAAAGCTTTTAAAGGAAGTTATATATACGTATTATATTTTTAATAAAATAATTTCTTAACTTTATAAGGGATATTTTAAATTAAAAATAACTTTATTAAAACTTATTTATTCGGACGTTACGGGACTTATTAAGCCGGTAAACTTTAATACAATTAAATATTTTATTACTTTCCGGGATAACTTTATTTATATATTAAAAGTTTATTTAATAATTTATAAATCGGACGTAGCCCGTAAATTTAAGTAGTTTTAAGTTAAATATAAAATTATTAACCGGAAAATTAAACATTTACGGATAAATAAGGGAAATAAATATAAATATATATTAAAAAACTTTTAAGATTAGCTTAAAGATTATAATATTATTTATAAATTAACGGTACGAAATAGCTTTAAATAAAACCCCGTAAATAAAAAATTTAACCGGGAAATTAAAAAACGGACCTATATAATAATCTATAATATAAACTTATATAAGAATTTATAATTAAAAATTATAATAATTATTAATTATTTTATTATAAGGGAATTTATATTTAACTTATTAAAAAAAGGATTACCCTTTATTAAATCTAATATAATTAAAAACCGGATTTATTATACTTATAAGTTATTAAGTCATTAATATAAATTAAAATTATGAGATTTACTTGAAATAGCGACGAACAACGGGACCCCAGAGGTTTAAAACGATGCATACGTATATAGCTCAAGCGATAGTAAGGTAAGTGCCTTAAATACGATAAGCGGAAGCGGAGTAATAGTGGAGGTAAAGGGGGTAAAAGGGTAAACGGCCCCTATTAACGGAAATAGTAATAATTCATACGGACGGCGCGATAAATATATAATAAAGAATTCTTAAATTAAATAAGGAGTTTATAGTTAACGAGATACGTATAAAAGGATACGTATAACGTATAAAGGTAACGTAATTATAAAAAGTAAATAAAGGATAAAAGAAACGGGGATAATATACGGCGACGGATAAAAAATAAATAAAGGCGGAGAAGGCTTTATTAAGTATATATAAATTAAGAGAAAGCCAGGCGAAAATAAAGGAGTATCAGGTAATTAAAAATAGATTATAAAAAAAAGTAACCGTTAAATATACGGAGGGAATATAATAAAGGAAAAGGCAATAAAAACGTTAAAAAACCTCCTTATAATTAAATAAAAGGATATTATATTAAAAACCTAGCCGATACTATAGATTGGGTTACGGGGGGTAAGAAACTTTTACGTAAAGGCGGGGGCGGGATTAAGGGATTTAAAGAGGTTACGCGGAGCTTAAAAAGTATTAATGAAGGCACCGGTAAAAGGAGGTAAAAGGAATTAAAGAGGTTATATATAAAATAAAAGAGCAATAAGAGAAGCTTTACGGATAAGGGTAAAAGTAAATTAAATAATAAAAGCTATAAAAACAATATTTATATTAATAGTAGAGGAAATAAGGATTAAAGAAAAAATAACGGTATTAAAAAAGGCAAAAACAATAATTATATAATTATCGGGTAAAGAAAAGAGAAATATAATTATAAAGGTAAGCCCTTTATAATTAATAAAAGCGTTTAAAGTAATAAGGAAGCTATTAATAAAGTAAATAATCGTAATACGTAAATTATAAAGTAAGGATATCTTCCTTAATATAATCTTATTAAAGGCGAGGGAAGGGCTTAAGAAATCGAAAAGATAAACCAATAAAAAGGGATATAAAACGGTAAAGATATTAAGGTAATTATTTATTATCGCGGTAAATAAAATATACTTAATAAGGTTTATAAGGGAAAAAAGGAAAATTACTTTAAAACGGATAAAGAAAAAGAATATAGTCTTTTATCCCGGGCTAAAGATCGTTAACTATAACTTTCCCCCCGTAATAAAAAGATTAAATACTTTCGGCCGGATAAAAAGGTACTTTACGGTTATTTTAAGCGTAACGTTAATAAGGATATACGACGATATCCTTAATAAAGGGGTAATAAAAGGTGGGTCCCTTAAATTAATAAGGTTATAAAATTAAACGGCGGATATCTATTAATACTTTAAATATTAAAAGTATAAATATATTATTATAAAGTATTTAAATAATATAAAGTATACGGTATACGTTAAAAGGCATAATATATATAAATATATAAGCTTAATAATAAAGGGCTTAATAAAGAATATGCCGAAATATATAATATATAAGAATAATAATTACTTAACGTAAAATTCACGGTATATAATAAAAATTAAAAAAACTTAATATAAAAAAATTAAGATAATAATTAAGGTTTAACGCTATAATTTACATAAATTTAATTTAACGAAATAATTAAAGATAATTTTAAGACGTAAACGGAGCCCGTTAAATAAGGAAGGATAAAACGTAATAACCAATAATATAAAGAAAAAGAAACTTATAGTAATATTAATCTTTAAAGTTAACTATTTAACCGGGATAGTTATCGTAATAAAAAGGCCGGGATAAATAATACTTAACCTTAAGGAAAAACCATTTATATAAATAAAAGTTAACGGGGAAAACTTAATAAAAGTTAATATATAATACGTTTATACTTTTAAGGGTAATATAGTATAACGTACGTAAGGAAATAGTTAAAGTTATAATACCGATATTTAAATTTAAAGAAATAAAGGATATTAATATTATAACGATATAAAAGCCGCCGTATAACCTATATATATACTTTTTAATTAACCCGGAAAATAAGTTTTATTTAACTTTTAAAGGAAATAAAAAAATATAAATATATTTTTTTATAAATAAGAAGTTAAATATAAATAATTAAAATATTATTTATTATAAAAAGAATTTATATATATTCTAAGTTATATAAGAAGGAAATATTAAGGGAAACCTGAATATTTATAACATATATAATCCGCCGCCGGTTAATAAAAAGAAACCCTTTACGATCCCGTTACTTAAGGAAGTTATAATTATACCCGGTAAATATTTCTTAATAAAAGACTTTAATCTTTATTATATTAAATAAAACGAGGAAGGGCGTATAATTAATTATATTAAGTTTAAAAAGCTATTAATAATTATTACCCGGTCCGATTTTACATTATTAACGTTAAAAGGGATTATAATATAAGAAAATTAAGGATTTAAGATTACGATCGACCTAACGTTTAACTTAGAAGGTATCGTTAATACGGTTATTATATACGGGCTAAAAAAGGACTTAAAATATAACTCGGACTATATACCGATATAAATAACCGTAAATTAGACCGTTAATACGACCCTATTACCACCGGTAAGGAAAACGTAAAAAACGGTTAAAAAACAGAAGTTTATATAAAAGCGGAAAAAACAATAATATAATTCACGGATTTCCCTTAATTAAATAATAAAGACCGGATCGACCTCTTTATAGAATAAGTAATAAAGGTATTAAATAAGGTAATCGATAAAATAACCCCGATAATAAAACCCTCTTAAAGAGCTAAAATTTATTAAAATAAAGGATATATAACTATAACCGTAAAGGTAAAAAAGTTAATAAAATAAACTTTTAAATATAAAAATTAAGAAATATTTAATTAATTAAGGACTACTTAAGAAGAAAAGGAGAAAATTATTAAAAAAGTTAAGTAAATATACTTTTAATTTATAATATATAACTTAACGGTTTTATTTTATAATATTTAAAAGCTAATAAAGTATAATAAAGAGTAAAATAAGAAATTAAAGTTTATTTTTAAATTCCTGCCCCTTAAAAGACCCGATAATATATTAATTAATACCTTTAACGGTAAAATCGAAGCCCGTAAAAAGCATTTTTCCCCCTTCCGTTAAAAGTTAACTTAAACGATATTGACGGCGTTACGTACTTTAACCCCGTATTAATAAATAAGGTAATAATATAAGATATAATAATTAAAGTAATTAATAAATTAAAGAAAAATAAAGCCTTAAAATTGAATAAGATCTTTAATAGATTCTTATTAATAATAATATTGCTATTTAAAAAGGTTTTTATTCACTTTTTTTAAATATATTTTAACGTTAATTATTATTTATATAAGTTTAAAAAAATAAAAACGATTATCCTTAAAAAGTTTATTAAGCCGGATTACTTTAAGGTAAAGTTTTATAGATTTATTATACTCCTTTATATTGAAATTGAGAGGTATAAGTTGCTTGATTATTATTATGTATAAAGTAAGACTATATGCAAGGCCATATGCCGCTATCCCACTTGGGTTTAGTACGTCCGCCTTATCTAATTTAATCCGCGTTACGTAATTTCCCAAGTGGCGATCCTATATATTTAATATTCCCCTTCGAACTTTATATATAGCCTATAAATCTTATTTATTAAATAGCTTTTTTATAGCCTTAATATTATATCCTTTTATATAAAAGTTTAATTACTATATTTATTAAGTAACTCTCTTAATTATTAAGTAACTAACTCCCTTAATTATTAAGTAATTAATTCCCTTATATGGCTATTATTTACTTATTATTTATTATCCGGTTTATTATTAAGTCTACTATTAATAAGTATACGGTCCTTAGACTATTAATATAATAACTTTTTAAGGCTTAACGCCCGTTTAAATTATATAAAAATTTTGGTAAATAAAGCCTTTATTAACCCGTTAATTACCTGCTCCGTAATATAAATATATTTAAGATTAACGGTATTAACCTTAAGTTATTCCCGTAATTAATATAGTTAAATATTTATATACTTTATCCTTACGTAATATACCGGGTTTTTAATTAATACGATAGCCCCTTAATTATTATTATAAATCGTAATAATAAGTATATATCCAGATTTATCGGGTTATATTTACCTTAATAAATCCTTTAATTAAATAGCTTCTTTAATAACCTATATTTATCCCGTATATTCGGCTTTATAAATAGATAACGTTATAATTAATTACTTTTTTAAAGATTAATAAATCGGTATATTCTTTACGTTAAAAAAGTAATTTAAAGTTAACTTACGGGTAAAATCGGCCGTAAAATTAAAATTAATATACCTATTAAGAACTCTAAGTTTACCCTTATATATTAATTAAAAGTATATAATAATCCGTAAATAACGTATAATTTACTTTATATATAATTAATATTAATAAAACGGATTTACGGAATACCGGTTAATAATTATTACCGTATAAACTATATTTAATTATATATTAAATATAATATATATTAATAAATTTACGGCCGATTAATATTACTATTTAAACTCCGGCTTTACTTAATAACCCTTAAGTAACGGTTCCGGCCTGAAATTAATTTATATAAGTATATATATTAAGTAAGCTTCTTATTAACCGTAATCTTATATTATTTTTTTAATATAAACTTTTTAATTAAGACGGATCGTTCGGTTTTATCGGTTTTATATAATAATAATATTTAGGTAATAACTTATTAAATCCAAATTAAATATACGGAATTCTTAATTAAGTATAGCTTTTAAGTTTTAAATCCTTTATTTAAACGGATTAATTATTAAGACGTTATTTATATATATAATTACGATCGTACCGGTTTTAAGGTAAAAAAATACGTAATAGTCTATATAAATAAGTTTAAAACCCTATATAGCTATAAATTCTTATAAATAATTATACTATAGTTATAATAATTACTTTAATCTATATAGTTTTTTCTTAAGTTTATAATAAAGCTTTTTATTGTTTTTACCGGTCTTTTTTTATCCTTTTAACTATTTTACGTATACTTTTTCCTTAATAAGACCGTAAAAGAACGTTATTTTAACGTTTATTTATTTTAAATCTTAATTATTAACCGTTATAAAAGTAAAGAGAACTTTATAGCTTATAAGTTTTATTATTAAGGTAAACGTTTTATTATAATTGATATTTTTACGTTATTTAAAACCATATATTACTTATTAGGCTTTATAATAAATTATATTACCATTAACTCTACGTTTAAAGGTATAAACCTACCGTTTTTATAATATCGTTACGCCGGCGGGGATTTAATTTTACGTAATTAAAACCTAAATATCGTTTTCTTTAAGGGAATTATATTTATTATTTTTTATTAATTCTTAGTTTATTTAAGTATATTTATTTATTATAGCTTTTTCGTAAATTTTAAGCTTAATAAATTCCGGGGTTATTTTAAGGGATATTAAGGTTAAAAGGTATAATGGTTTATCCTTATTACGGATTAATAAAGCCGAGAAAAAGAGTGGATTTAATAATATATTACGCGGTTTATCCGGAAATATAAAGCCGGGGTTATCTTTAATTAAGTTTTTAATTTATTATTTTTATTTTTAATTATAATTAATTTTTAAATCTTTGGTTATTAAACTTAAAGGGTCCGGTAAAGTTATTCATTAAGTAAAGATTATAGCCGGATATATAGGTCGTTCGGTAAAAATAAAGCTTATATTAATAATATCCGTTTTAATTAAACCGTAATTCCCAAACTTCTCCTTTAAATTAAGGTCTTATTAAGGTCTTTTTACTTTCTTAAGCTCTTAGATTTGGTTAATAGGCTCCTTATAATTTAAGTTATTTAAGGGTATTATCCGTTTTTCCTTAATATATATATCATATACGTTTTTTATTATAAAATTAAACCGTTTTACCCGTAAATTAATTACTTTAAAATATTTATTAATTTTTTTATTAAAACCCATTAGGATATATGGTTTTAATCTGTTATTAAGCTTAACCCGGTAACCTATAATTCTTACGTATATAATTAACCTTAAAGTCCGTATATAGAATACGTCCGGTTTCTTATTATATTAAGCTTAATATAATATTACCCTTTTAAGTTATATATATAATATCCATATAATTATATAGTTTACTATTTGGATTAACTTTGGTTAAAAGCTTTTAAATATACCTTTTATTATCCGTATAACTTTAATTTTCTTATTAATCTCTTAATTAATCCTTTTATTAATTGGATTTTATTTAAAGCTTTTACGTATTATTACCTTAAAGATAATCCTATATTATTTTAAATAATTTAAAAAAACCTTAGATATATATTTACCCCCGCCGTTAATCCGAAAACGTTTAATCTTTTAATCCGGAGGTTATTTATATTTAACTTTAAACTCCTTAAATCGTTAAATTACGTCCGATTTATATATTAATAAATAGATTTTTAATATTATAATCTTATTATTATAGAAGGTTATATAATACGTTATTTCGTTATACCTTTAAGGATTAATTATCCTTAAAAAGTCTATATAAATAAGCTTTAATAAGTTTTCTATAAATTTAAGGTATCCTTTATATAATTAAAAATATAATTATCCGGTAATATAACGTATATAATAACTATCTTTAATTTTATTATTATTATAACGTTTACGTTTAAGATCTATCTTAATTAATATATCCGTTAATTGGAATAATTTTTAAGCTTTAAAGTAACTTATACGTATATATTAAGTAAATATAGCTGAAAATACGTTAAACGCCGTTATAATAAAGGTAGGTTTTTAT
The DNA here is from genome assembly GCA_019925105.1 of Niebla homalea. Taxonomy (NCBI): domain Eukaryota; kingdom Fungi; phylum Ascomycota; class Lecanoromycetes; order Lecanorales; family Ramalinaceae; genus Niebla; species Niebla homalea. The sequence goes on from JAHGAU010000018.1 coordinate 696,393, forward strand.
AAGTCAATTATAAATAGGCCGTTTTACCTATTATAAGTAAGCTTTTTTTAACCATACGTTACCGTCCGGACCGTCTGTGTTATATTAAGTTAAGTTTTATAATTTAAAAGTTACGTTTTAAATACGAGATTAATTAAGTTTACCGGGGAGTATATTATATCCGTAAATTTTACCTTAACGGGCTTATTATTTACCTTATATATTATATAGGTAATACTTATACCCTTTATATAATTCGTTTTTACCAGCCCGGACCTTAAAAACGAGGATTAATAAGGTCTTAACTCCCTTTAAAAGAATTTTTTTTTATAAAAAATATATTAATTATAATTATTATTAAAAATTATTAACTTCTATAGCTTTATTAAGGTAGTTAATATTATTATTATTAATTATTATATATACGTTAATAAGTAAGAATCGGTTATTAAAAGGTTTATAGGCATAATAATTTCCTTAATAATCTTAAGCTTCTTAATATAGAACTTTATAAGTTTCTTTTCGGGGTAAAGGTTTTAATATTTATCCTTAATATATTTATTATTATGCCTTTTCTAAATATAATATTAATAAATAGGCTTTTCCCGGGTCTTATTAAAGGTCCTTTTATTATAACTTTTTAACGTATCCTTATAGGTTTATATCGAGACGTTTAATTATTAAATAACCGCCCGAGCTTCCTTATTATAGGTCCTTTATATAATATCGTAAAATTTAAGGATACCCGGGCCTTATTATACCGCCGTTTAAATAAGTACCGAGTATTACGTTTACTATAATTCCTTTAATTTATTTAAGAATATTTAAATAACGAGGTAATCCGGGATAATTAAAGAGCTATTAATCGCTTTAATCTTAATATAGACTTTTTAATGGCGGCTATTATACTTATTAATTATTATATCTGGGGTTTTTCGTAAGCTTATAAGCTCTTATATAAGTTCCGTATATAGTTTAAACCCTTATAATTTATATTAATCTTTAAGTTGTTTTTAGATTATATCCGGGCTTTTTATAGTATTAATTAAATACTTAATATTAATACCGTAACGGTTTTTTAAAACTATATATACCTTAAAGGTATCTTTCTTTTTTAACTTTTAAAAGTTATTAATCGTTATTTAATCCTTTATTTATTAACTTTACGATATTTACTATTATTAATCTATTAATTAAGGGATTAAGTTTAAAAGAAAACCCTTTATAATAAAGTCTTTCTTAATTATTATCGTTAATAAAGTATACGGAAAATAATATTAATAAAATATTAATTATATTATAATTATTAATAATACTTAAGTTTAAGTTTAACGACGTTTAATACGTTAAATACTTATTATTTAAGGGTAATAATTAACTTACGTTAAACGACGGTATCCAATTTTTAGCGTTTATACTTAATTTAAAAATAATAGTATTTAATAGGTCGTTTAAGGGTTCCTTAAACGCTTTTAAGCCGAAGTTATTATATAACTTTAGCGTTTACGGTAATAAATAATCCCTATTTTTAACTTAATTTTTACCAGTTAAATTAAGACGGTCTTCCTTCCTTAAGTTTTTAAGTATAAAGAGAAAAAGGATATTTTATATATAACGATATTACCGAATAATAGGGTTTAAGTATTATACTTCGTACGGGACTATTATATAGTCTAAAATAATAAGTAATATAAGGTTTTATTAATTAAAGTATTCTTTATTCCGGTTAAGCCTAAAATAAAACTTTATAACATACCATAATACCATATATATACCCTTAAAATTATTACTTTTTTTCTACTTAAGGGCTTTTAATCTTTATAATTAAAGCGTTTAAGCTCGTTTTAATAATTTTACCCTAGCTTAAAGGCTTTAATCTTTATAATCCATAATAAGTAGGTTCGTTTTAAGTTTAATTACTTATTAAAGAATTCTATAATTAGTTCTTAACCCCCTTTTTCTTAAGGATTAATCCTTATTTTAAGAGGTTTAATTATTAACCATTTATTCCGTCCCGTATTTACTTTCTGAAATTAAGTTAAAGTAAGTGATTTTAAGCTATAATACGCTTGAATCCGAGTAATTTATCTTTAATTAATCTTAAAAAAACTTAATTTTAATATAATCTTTAAAACTCTAAACTTAATAGAGTTCTATAATATATTTAATATTTATTTAACGTTTTAAATTTCTTACTTAAACCCTAATTAAGGCTTTACGTATATATATTAACCTTAAACACCCTACGTTTTAACTCCGTTAACTCGGCGCCGGCTTAATTTCTCCGGCGTATAGGCGTTTATAGTTTTTAATAGGGCTAAAAAATAACGGTTCATATATTCTCGTTAATAAAATGTCCTTTTTTTTTAATTTAAAAATATAAGTAATCAGGTAGGCTTCTCTGTTTATAGCCGTGGTATTATACGCTTAGTTAGGTCGATTTTTTAATAATACAGCCTACGTATAGGTATTATTTATGGGTACATCTTATATTATAAGTTTACTACCGTTTATAAATTAATTTAAATATTAAAAAGACGTTATTTAAGTATTTAAACGCGTAGTCCGGGCTTATAACCTATTGAAATTAAAAGGTATGAGTTACTTAATTATTACTATATATAAAGTGAAACTATATATAAGGCTATATACCGCTATCTTATTTAGGTTTAGTACGTCCGCCTTATTTAATCTAATCCACGTCACGTAATCTCCCAAGTGGCGATCCTACATATTCAACACTTTATACGTTAAAGAAGGTTTTAAAAACGATAATAATAAAGATCCTTAATAATTATATAAAGAATTACGGACTTCTCTCCGACTAATAAATAAAAATAAGGAGAAATTAATTAATAAAAATAGTCCTTAAAGGATTAATTGACGATATATATATAATATAAAGTTACGGGAAGAAATATATTATAAGTCTTTTTTTTCTTAATATTATAAGTATTTTTAATAAAGTAAATTATTAAAGGTTATTATATAATTTAAAGAAGAAAAGGATATTATTTTTCTTAATTAAGTAAATAAAGAGTTTTTTAAGCAATTAAATTATATTAATTAACTTAAAATAAAAAATAAGCTTAATAAAGCCCGTTATAATAAGGATTCCTTAAAGATTATTTATTTCTTTTATATTATTTTTATTCTTTAACGGTTTATTAATTAAGGAACTTATTAAGTTAAAATAAAAAGTTTAAGTTAAAAACTTTATTAATAATATTTACCTTTTAATTTATAGTATTTTTATACGTATGAACTATTTAGAATTAAAATAAATTTATAAAATCCATTTTTAATAAATAAGAATTTACGGAACTTAATTTACACCGTATAAATATAAACTTATTTATATAATTAAGAACCTAAAGTTATATAATATAATAATTATAATAAACTTAAGTAAAATTACGGTAAAGCCGGATATTAATATTAAAGTCTTTAACCTTTAAATAAATAAAAAGCTTAATTAAAAAAACTATATAAGAAAGGTTTAAAAAAAGATAACTTTATAAAAAAAAAGCCTTATTTATCTTATTATATTAATATAAAAAGTTACGTTATAAAAGGCCCGGACTATTTATTAAACCGTAATAAAGCCAGCTATAATATACACTATAGTTATTTAATATATACTTAAAAGTATTCCGGGATATAAAAAGAAATTTATTTAAATATTATAGAAAGTTTAAAACCGGTATTTAAAAGTAATTACCGGTACTTATAAAGTAACTTTTATCCCGGTATTAAAATTTAAAGTTTTTATATTATTAATTAAAATCTTATTAAATTGAATAATCGCTTAAATAAAGTTAAAGAAATATATATACTTAATTACGATAATAGGAAACGGGCGGATCCGTTAAAATCTTAATAAGCCTTAAATTAAAGGGAATAAATTAAAGATATTTATCCCCTTTCTTATTAAGATAAAGTAAAAATAAATTAAGAAAAAAGTTAATTTTACTAATATCTTAAAGGTTAATTTAAACGTATATAAACTCTTATTAAGTATAAGAAAAATTAAGATTAAAAGGATTTAAAGAATGAAGGTTATAATAATTATTTTATAGGTTATAATAAAGTAAATTAAGTATTAACGGAAATATAAAGACTTTATACCTTAAGGTTATTATTACTTAACTCTTAACGATAAAAAGATTATTAATAAGTATCTCCGTTATTATAATATTATAAAGAAAAATAATAATATATTAATAATTTAACTTTAAACGGATAAAAACGGTTTAATTTATTTCTTATTTATTATATATACCGGAAATCGGATAAATACTGGATATAAATATAAATAAAGAAAATAAAACGTTATATATATTTTTATTTTCTATTTTTTATTTACGGAAGTTAAGTTAAAACTTATTGTAAAAGTTAATATTTATAATTACCGTTAAATATTATTTATAAAACGAAATATCCGGGCAATAATTAAGTTTATAATATTTACCGGATTATTATTATAATTTAATTTTACTATAAAGATAAATAAGATTATTAAAGATTTTACGGAAAAAACCTATTATTAATTAAGGAAGAAAAAGAGAAACAGAAATTAATTACGTTAATTATATAAACCGGAAAGCATCTTTTATAATTATAAGGATATAATAATAAATGCTTATTAAAAGTCTTTAAAAAAGTTAATAACAATAATAATATAGAAAAATATATATTAAACGCGTAAATATTAATAAAGATATTTAAAAATATTATTTAAAATTAAAATAATATAAATATATAAAGGAGCGGAAAAGTAATAAGTTTAAAAGTAGCCCCTATAAGGATATAATTGTAATATTATGGATTTTCTTAAGGGAATTAAAATATAGGAAATATATAAATAGATTACTACTTTCTGGATAGCCGTTAATATCCTTTACCTTAAGGGATAAAGGGTAGAGGCCTAATGAACGCCGGTTTTTACCTTAACGTTATAAGTATTAGGTTTTTACGGTTATTAATAAGGCCAAAAAGCCGCGTATTAAGGAACGCCGGAATTAGCTTAGCTAAATCCGTAGTATAAATCAATCAATCAATCAAATTAAAATTATAAAGTACCGGATTTCCTTAAATAAAAAGGCCAATTTATTTATTTTATTAAATTATAATATTAAGACTATTAAGATATACCGGGTCTTTAACCCCCGGATAAAAACTTTTAATAAAAAAGTAAAACGATTCTTTAACGTTTGTATTAAAGAACGGAAGATTACTTTATTAAATAACTCCGATAAGAATATTTTAACGGAGAACATTGAACGTTTAAAAAAGGATATATAACCTTTATAAGTTTTTACTTTAAAGGAAAATTATAAGAATTAAGTTTATAATAACGTTTTTATTAAAACTACTTTAAACTATACATTTATAAATAATATATTTCCGGTTAAAGAATAAGGAGATTACTTTTAAACTTAATATAATTAAAATAAATAATAATTTAATAAATCGTAAAATGAAATTAAAATTATTCTCCGGAATAACTTTAAGTTTAAAATTCTTAAGTATTTAAAACTCCGGAATATATCCTTAAACTTATTATTTATTTTTATTACTATAATTATTTTAAATAAAAAAAAGGATATTTATTATTTAACGTTATTATTATTTAAGAATAAGCCGGAATTATTTAAGTTAAAAAGTTATTAAGAAGTTATAAAAAATATTTATTATAAAATAAATTAATAATTAACGGAAAAAAACAAATACGGCTTTTATATTAAAAATAGTATTTAAATATTTATTCTTAAATATATGATACCCCCGGGTATAATTATTTTAAAAAAATAATAAATTTATATTCTTAAGAAAAACGTTAACGGTTTAATTATTTAATATAAAACCCATTAAGTAATCCGTAGCTATAAATAACGGGAAAGTATCGACTATAATAAAACTTTCACTTTAATAATTAAACTTATAAGATATAAAATATTTTTTATATTAACGGCGGTTAACGATTAAAACCTAAAATAAATAAATATAAAAACGGTTTTTCTTTATAATTTAATTAAGGAAAAAATCTATATAAAATTATTTTATAATTAAGTAAAAAGCATTAATATATATTATAAGCTTAATAAGGCCCTTTACGGATTAAAATAATCCTTTTAATTATAATATTATTATTTCTTTACCTTTATAAAAAAGTAATGGTTTAAGTTAATACTTATAAATTATTATATATTTTTTATATACTTTAAAAATAAAATAATTATAGCTTTTTATATAAACGACGTTTTAATTATTAACCCGTTTAAATAAGGTATTATAAACCTAAAAAAGGTATTTAATAATTAATTCTATGTATTTAATTTAAAGTTAATTTATTATTATTTAAATATAATAATTATAAGAAACCGTTAAAATAAAATACTTTAACATAATTAAGAAACTTATATTAAAAGAGTTATTAAAGAATATAAATAATAAAATATTATTTTTATATATATTTTTATAGAGTTAAAATATAAACCGGAGCTTATACTTAAAGGTCATAAAATCAACTTAATTTTCCGGAAGAAATATTAATTAATTATAAGCTTTTTAATATATATAATGCTTAAAACTCGTTTAAATATCGTTTATTCCGTTTTAATAATTAATTAATATATTTTAAATTTTACTGAATATTATTAAAAGTCAATAAAAAGAATTTTATATTATTTTTATATTACCGTTATTTTCTAGTTAATATATTAAGGTAAATTAAAAGCTTTTAGTAATTATACCGATTCCGACTTTATCGTAAATTCAACCCAGAGGTTTATTACGGGCTATATATTTAATATAGGAAGTATTACGATTAACTAATAATTTAAATATTAAATCAAAATTGCTTTTTTTATTTATAAAACGGATTATATAAAATAAATATAAATAATTAAAGAGGCTTTATAGCTTAAATAACTTTTAAATAAAATTAAATTATATTAAGCCGGAAACCTTCCCGTTATTATTATTTACGGAGATAATTAAGGCGTTATAACTTTTATTAAAAACCCTATATTCTATACCCGGATTAAATATTAACTTTAAAAATTTATAAGGGATAACCGAGTAAATTTAAAGTATATCCCGACGTACGAATAAGTCGCCGACGGCTTAATAAAGCCTTTATTATATTAACTTTTTAAGGGGTTCCGTAAGGTACTTAACCTGGAAGTACCCCCGGAATATCCTTTTACCGACTGAAGCCTCGCTGATAATATTAACGGCCTTACAGCTTTAACTCCAAGCCACTTATAGCTTTAACTCTAAGCCACTTATAGGGTAAGCTTTAAGCCATTTATAGGGTAAGCTTTAAGCCACTTATAAGGTAAGCTTTAAGCCACTTATAAAATAAGCTCTAAATTACTTATAGGGAGGCCGTTATTAATCCTAAGGAGTTTAGGGGCACGTTTTAATATAAATTTAATATATAAAATAAGAAGATTAAAAAAATATTTTTAAAAAAGGGTAAATCGTAAAAAACGATACTTACCCCGGAATATACTTAAATGAAATTATATACCCCGGGAGGTTATTAAAGGATAATTTACGATATAAAGGAGCTTACCGTCGTTACGTTAATTTTAATCCAGGGGAATAAGTATTATATAGTTAAGGCTATAAGTATAATCTTTTAAGGTATTTTACCGCGAAGGACCACTATTATAAAGGAGTAAAAACTATTATTATAAAAGAGTAAAAATTATTATTATAAGGGAGCTTTAATAACTTATAGAAAATATTATATAAATAAGGTATACGTTATATAAAGATTAAAGCTTAAATAAAGTATTATAAGTAAATAGTAAATATAAGGTAATAAATATATTAAAGCTTAAAAGGGAATATTAAAAGTATTTATATTAATTACCCGGTAATTAAACAAATTAAATATAATTTAAAGCTAAACCCGGTTAAGATAATTAGGATGCAGGAGTACTTAGTTACACTTTTATACTTAGGAAATAACTAAGTAACTTACACTTTATATTTCAAGATAATCTTCGATAATAATTATAATTAATATATCTTCTATAAGAAAAGATTCTTTTAAAATAAGTTAAAACCTTATTAATCCTTATCTTTAAGGTTTAAGCTAATAAAAACGAGTTATATAAAGGGTATAAATATTACTTATATAATATATAGGGTAGATAATAAGCCGGTTAAAGTAAAATTTACGGATATAATATACTCTTTAATAAACTTAATTAAACCTTATATTTAAAACGTAACTATTAAACTATAAAGCTTAACTTAATATAACGTAAACGGTCCGGACGGTAACGTATGGTCAGAAAAGACTTACTTATAATAAGTAAAACGGCTTATTTATTCTCGACCTATAGGAACTTACCCTTATTATAACGACGTTTAACGTACTTTTAAATATATTTACTTAGTATATATATATAAGTTATTTCGGAGCTTAAAAATTATTTTAATTAATAAACGTATAGACCGGGATAAATCTGAAATATAAATACTATAATAATAATAAGACTAAAAACGCTTATTATATATATTATATTACCGGGTAATTATGCTTTTAATTATATAAGGAATACCTTAAATTTATAAAAAACCCGTTAAAGCTTATTTATACGGACCTTTTAAGGATAATTATTTCCCAGGGGTATAACAGAATAATATATTATATAATCTTCCGTAATAATAAATTATAATATTAAAGGTCTATTTATTAATATATAAATTAAATATGATTTAACGGTTTAAGGAGTTTAAAACTAGGTATAAATAAACCTTAAATTAAAAGATTAAACGTTTTTGGGTTAATAACGGGAGTATATATACGTTTAAGGCCTTCTTAAACTATTAAAATAGTATAGAATTATTTTTAAAGTAATAATACATAAGAACCTTAAATAAAATCTAGTTAATAAAAAAATTAACCGGGAAATCGGGAAGAAGATTAAAGTTATATAAGTAATAAGGGATATACTTAAAAGTTTTTTACCGGAGTTAATTTAAACGGTAAATTATATAATTATATAGATATTATATTAAGCTTAATATAATAAAAAACCGGACGTATCCTATATATAAACTTTAAGGTTAATTATATATATAAAAATAATAAAATATCGTATTAAGTATAATAATAAGTTAAAATTATATATCTTAATAAGTTTTAATAAAAGAATTAATAAATACTTTAAGGTAATTAATTTACGGGTAAAACGGTTCGATTTTAAAAGAATTAATAAATACTTTAAGGTAATTAATTTACGGGTAAAACGGTTCGATTTTATAATAAAGAATATATACGACGTATATATCGAGGAAAAACGGGTAATACCGTTAAATAACTTAGATTATAAAAAGCTTATTAACTGGATTTAAGAATTTAAAAGGGTAAAAAAGCCTTAATAAGACCTTAATTTAAAAAAGAACTTTAGGAATTACGGTTTAATTAAGGTGGATATTATAAGTATAGGTTTTACCTTTACCAAGCGACCTATACGTCCGGCTATAATCTTTACTTAATAAACGGCTTTACCGGACCCTTTAAGCTTAACGATTAAAAACCTAGAAATTAATTATAATTAAAAGTAAAAACAATAATTGATTAATTAATTAATTTATACTACGGATCTAGCTAAGCTAATTCCGGCGTTCCTTAATACGCGGCCTTTTAACCTTGTTAATAACCGCAAAAACCTGATACTCACAACGTCAGGGCAAAAAACCGGCGTTTACCAGGCCTTTACCCTTTATCCCTTAAGGTAGAGGATATTAACGGCCGTCCAGAGAGTGGCAATCTATTCGTATACTTCCTGTGTTCCAACTCCCCAAAAAAACAATAATTAAAAACCTAATTAAAAACATCTCCGGCCTTATATTTTTTAATGAACCGCGTAATATATTATTAAATCTATTTTATTTTTCAGTTTTATTAACCCGTAATAATAACGAACCGTTATACCCTTTAACCTTAATATCCTTTAAAACGGCCCCGAAGCTTATTAAGCTTAAAGCCTATAAAAAAGTTATAATAAATAAATATACCCGGATAAATTAAAAGTTAATAAAAAGTAATAAATACGGTTCTCTTAAAGAGAATAATACTTAAGTCTTAATAACGCTTTTGAAATATAAGGTATAAATTACTTAATTATTTCCTAAGTATAAAAGTGCGACTAAGTACTCCTATATCCCAGCTATCCCAATCGGGTCTAGCTTCGGATTATATCTAATTTACCCGACTGCCGGGTAACTAATGTGAGTACTTTTAACAAACCCGGAGCTAGATCCCCGCCGGCGTAATAATACTATAAGGACGGTGGGTTTATACCCTTAAACGTGGAGCTAATAATAATATAATTTATTATAAGGCCCGGTAAATAATACGTAATTTTAAATAATAAAAGGTATCGATTATAATAAGACGTTTACCTCGGTAATAAAACTTATAAGCTATAAAGTTTTTTTTACTTTTATAACGGTTAATAATTTAAATTTAAAGTAAATAAACGTTAAGATAGCGTTCCTTTACGGTCTTATTAAAGAAGAAATATATATAGAATAGTTAAAAGGATAAGAAAAGACCGGTAAAAACGGTAAAAAGCTTTATTATAAGCTTAAAAAAAGCCTATATGGATTAATTTACGGCTATAATATAATCAGTTCTGGGAGTTTATAGTTATATAAAGCTTTAAACTTAATTATAGCTATTTATATAAATAACGTCTTAATAACCGGCTTATCTAAGTAAGGGATTTAAGATTTAAAAACTATACTTAATAAGGAATTCCGTATATTTAACCTAAGTTTAATAAGTTATTATTTAAGTATTATTATTATTTAAAATTAATAAAAATAAATAATTTATCTTAATTAAGAAGCGTATATTAAAAGGGTAATATAAGATTACGATTAATAAAAAGCCTATTTAATATATATCTTTATATAAATCGATTTTAAGCCGGAACCGTTATTTAAAAGCTATTAAGTAAAGCCGGAATTTAAACAATAATATTAATCGGCGGTAAACCTATTAATATATATTATACTCGGTATATAACCGGATATACCTTATATAATAATAGTTATTAACCGGTATTCCGTAAATCTCTCTTATTAATATTAAATATATATAAGGTAAATTATACGTTATTTACGTATTATTATATACTTCTAGTTAATATATAAGGATAAGTTTAGGGCTCTTAATGGGTATATTAACTCCGATTTTGTAACTAACTTTACCCATAAGTTAACTTTAAATTACTTCTTTAACGCAAAGAGTATACCGATTTATTAATCCTTAAAAGGTAACCAACTATAGTGTTATCTACCTATAAAGCTAAATATACGGGATAAACGTAAATTATTAAGGAAGTGATCTGGTTAAAAGACTTATTAAGGTAAATATAATCCGATAAATCTAAATATATATTTATTATTACGATCTATAATAATAATTAAAGGGCTATCGTATTAAATAAAAACCCGGTATATTACGTAAGGATAAAGCATATAAGTATTTAACTATATTAACTACGGGAGTAACTTAAGGTTAATACCGTTAATCTCGAGTATATTTATATTACGGAATAGGTTGTTAACGGGTTAATAAAGGCCTTATTTATTAAAACCTTTATATAGTTTAGACGGGCTTTAAGCCTTAAGGAGCCATCATATCAATAGTTTAGGGACCGTATGCTTACCGATAACGGACCTAATGATAAATCGGGTAATAAGTACCTAATGGGTAATAGCCATATAGGGGAGTAAGCTACTTAGCAACCAGGGGAGCTAGCCACTTAATAACCAGGGGAGCTGCGTAGTAAATACGGTGATTAGACTTTTATATAAAAGGATATGATATCAGGGCTATAAAGGAGTTATTCAGTAAGTAAGATTTATAGGCTATGTACGAAGTTTAAAAAGGAGTATTAAATGTGCAGGATCGCCACTTAAAAGATTACGTAATACGGATCAGATTAGATAAGGTAAACGTACTAGACCCAAGTAGGATAACGGCATATAGCCTTGTATATACACCTCTCAACTTCAACAATTCTTAAATAATATTAATATTAAATAATAAATGTCCTTTTTTTTTATTTAAAATAATTATATTAATAAAAATATATAACGGGTTTAAGGATATATCCCGGAGCTTTATATACTTAAGGATTTTAGGTTCGGGATTATTTCGGAAAATATTTTTAATTTCTTCCCGCGATTTATTAAATTATTATTTATTTTAATTATATTAAATTTAAGGATAATTTCCTTATTCTTTAATTAAGAGTATATTACTTATAAGTATATCGTTTAAGATATTATTAATAAAAACGTTATTATAAACTTAATTTTCATAATTCTCCTTTAAAGTAAGGACTTATTAAGGTTATATATCCTTTTTTAAACGTTAAATCTGTTAAAAGTACTCATATTAGTTACCCGGCACTCGGGTAGATTAGATATGATCCGAAGCTAGACTTAATTGGGGTAGCCGGGATTCAGGAGTACTTAATCGTACTTCTATATATAAAGAATAATTAAGCAACTTATACCTTATATTTCGAGAGGTTATAAGCCCGGCCTTGCGATAGCGATGCCCTATAAGGATACCTTTTCCTTATTCAATTTTATAGTTATAATGTAGAGATTTGACCGTGTAAAATATACCCAAAAAATAGAAGTATTCTACTTAAGAATATTATTAAATTACGATCTTTAAGCTATAAAGTTAATTAATAACTTAATAATCTAAAATTCTATAAGGATAAGATGCCTTAACCTTATTACTGCCGGGATATATATGTTTATTAATTAAAAGTATAGATATTTATTTTTTAACCTTATAGGTTAATTATACGTTAATACTTATACGCCGGAAACCGGTTATATATAGGGGCTTTGGCTCTATAATATAAAGCGTTAAGTAAAGCCTTAATAAAGGTCTTAACTGGGAAATTTTAACTTTAATTAAACTCTTTAAAGTTTAAACCTTTAAATTTTATAGTTATAATAAGAAATCTTTACTTAATTTAAACTTTCTTTATAACTTAAAGGATTTTTAATTTTATTCCGCCGTTAAGATTACTTAATTAAGACCTTTTATAAGGATTACGGAATATTATAAAGTTAAAAAACTTTAAACTTTCACTTTTTATAATAAAAAATCTTATCTTTAAAATAAATTTTTATTTTTAAGACGGTAACTTTCATTATATAGTAAAAATATGACTTAATTTTATCTTTAAAATTACTTAATTAGGATTATCTTTAAGGATTAAATCTAAAGAAAAAGAAGTCTGTTTATTTAAACCGAGATTCCACGTTTTAAAAAGGGAAATTAAGAATTAATTACTGAATCCTTTATATCTTAATTAACCCGGAAGGCTACTTAGTTTAATTAACGCCTAGAAGATTAAGGGTAAAATAATTATAAATAGAAATTATAGCCTTTAAAGTAAGGAACGGTAATTAATTATAGAAATTAACTCTCCGTATTATATTAAGCGTAAAAAAGGTAAATAATTTTAAAAAGGTATAAAAATAACTTAAATATCCGTAAAATTTCGGTTTACTATTAATTAAAATAAATTAAACTTTATTTAGAATTTAAGCTTTATTATTAAAACCCTTAAGTATATTATTATTCCGCTTTATTAATACGGAAATCCTTTTATTATTTTTTATTATTAAGTTAAGAATAAATTCTTCCGCTTTTATTTAAAAAACCTTCAGAAAGAAAACTGAAGGATTACTTAAGAAATAATTAAAAACGTAAATAGGGAGTATTTACCCCCGTTTATACTGAAGTCTTACAATAGCTTTAACTTAAAAGTATTTAAAAAACCTTTAATATTACCGCTTAATAAGTTAATTTTTAAGCTCCGTTTAAAAGTAAAAGGCTGGATCCCGTTATTTAATACGGAATATCCTTTATCCTTAAATAATTCGTTAATTAAGTATTAATTAAAATCTAAATCTTTAAAGTTAAAAAACCCATCGGATTTCTTATTTAATCTTAACTTTAAGTTTAAATTTAATTAAGTAATTAGTATTTTTTTATACGTAAGCATTAATTTAAGGACCTTAAATTCTTATTTTTTTATTGAAGATAACCTTTAAGATTAAAGATTCTGCCTCCGGGAGTTTCTCCCTCGGTATAATACCGTTATTAATTAAATAACGTTAATAAATATTATAGTACTAATAAGTTAAGGATTAATTAATCCTTAATAACCTTTATAAGCTTATAATTATTAAGGATAAACTTTGGGCTATAATAGTTATTAAGATCCGCTATAAAAATAATATACGCTATTTTATAAATAAATTGGATACGATTAAAGAAATCTAGATTACTCTTATTATTTATTTTAAACCTTAAAGTTTAGGCTTATATATTAAGTTAACCTAGGAGTTTAAAATAATAATAAAAGGTTTAAATAAAACGGTTAACCAATTTATCCGTAAATTCCGTAAGTATATTATTAAAATACTAATTATCGATAAGTTATATAAAGTCCTTAATTTAATAATTATTTAATTTTTCTTGCTTAATCTTAATGATAATTAATAATATTTTTATATTAACTTAACTTAAAACTAGATTATCCTAAGCCAAAATTCTCTTAATTTTAATGAAGTTATATTAAGAGCTATTAACGAAGAATTATAAGTTAATATAGCCTACGTTAATATTACTTTATAGTTATATTTAATAGCTTTGAAGGTTAATAATAAGCGGTTTTTTATTAAATATAATAATTAAAAGTATAATTACTATACCGTAAAAGGCCGTAATAATAGGCACCCGGAGAATAATTATTAAGTCCTTTACCTTAAGAAAAGGATTAAGACGCTATACCGGGGATTAAAGAAGCCGAAAACTAAGGAAGTTATTACCATTATTATACCAGTAAATCTATCGGTTTTAAGGGAGGTTTATAGTATAATGAACGTAAACGTTAAGCTTAAATATATAATAATATCCGTTAACTTAATTAATTTATAAAAGCTAATAATCCTAAATAACGATTATAGTAAATATTTCTTTTATTAGAAAGAATTCTTTAATAATAACCTTTAACCTTATTAAATAATATCCTTAAAGTTAAGTTTAACGTAAATTAATTATATGGGTAACATTAATACCGCCCGGGTAACCTATAATATCGATAAGAAAAAGGTAATAATTGAGTTTTTAAACTTTATTTACTCTTCCGATAATAAAATAAACCTCCTTTCAGAGACTTAATTCTTAAATAATAAAGTTAAAATAATAACTTCCCGGGTTAAACGGATAATAATTAAAGGACCCGGTAAATTCATATACTCCCGGTAAAGATAGCTTTTTATATTAGATTTTTAGGTATTATCTTAATTAATAATAACGGCATTTAATGTATTAAACGATATATTAATTTAATATATAAAAATAAGGCATTTCGGCCCTTAATCTATCGCTAAGTTAACTACGGTATTAATAAGGATATCCCTTAAACGTAAATGAAAAGAGTAAAAAGAGCCCTTAAAAAAGATAACGTATATATATTACGCCTTTAATAAGATAATTTCTCGGCCTTATAAGGGATATCTTAAGTTAGGGATTACTCCGTTAAAGCTTATTTATTTGGACGTTATAAGGCTTATTAAACTAATAAACTTTAATATAGTTAAATATTTTATTACTTTCCGGGACGACTTTATTTATATATTAGAAGTTTACCCGGTAATTTATAAATCAGACGTAACCCGTAAATTTAAGTAGTTTTAAGTTAAATACGAAATTATTAACCGGAAAATTAGGTGCTTACGGATAAATAGCGGGGATAAATATATATTAAAGGACTTTTAAGATTACCTTAAAGATTATAATATTATTTATAAACCAATAATATAAAATAGCCCTAAATAAAACCCCGTAAGTAAAAGATTTAACCAAGAAATTAAAAAGCGGATCTATATAATAATTTATAATATAAACTTATTTAAGAATTTATAACCGGAAATCGTTATAATTATTAATTATCTTATTATAAAAGAACTTACGTCCAGCTTAAAAGGGAAGATTACCTTATATTAAGCGTAATATAATTAAAAACCGGATTTATTATATTTATGAATAATTGGGTTATTAATATGGGTTAAGATTATAAAGTACCGGACCTCCTTAAATAAGAGGGCCGATTTATTTATTCTATTGGGTTACGATAATAAGATTATTAAGATATACTGGGTTTTTAACCTTTAAGTATAAACTTTTAATAAAAAGGTAAAATGATTTTATAACGTTTATATTAAGGAATAAAAGATTACTCTGCTAAATAATTTTAATAAAGATACTTTAGCGGAAAAGATTTAGCGTTTAAAAAAGGATATATAGCCTTAATAAATCTTTATTTTAAAGGAGAATTACGAGAATTAAATCCATAATAATGCCTTTATTAATAATATCTTAAACGATATACTTATAAATAATATAACCCCGGTTAAAGAATAAGGAAATTATCCTTAAACTTAATATAATTAAAATAAGTAATAATTCAATAAATTATAGGAGGAAATTAAAATTATTTTTTAAAATAACTTTAAACTTAAAATCCTTAAGTACTTAAAGTTCTGGGATATATCCTTAAACCCGCTATTTATTTTTATTAATATAATTATCTCAGATAAAGAAAAGGATATTTATTATTTAACGTTAATATTATTTAAGAATAAGCCAAAACTATTTAAGTTAAAAACCTATTAAGAAGCTATAAAAGATATTTATTATAAAATAAATTAATAATTAATGGAAAAAGACGAATATAACTTTTATATTAAAAATAATATTTAAATACTTATATTTAAGTATATAATACCCCCGGATATAATTATTTTTAAAAAATAATAAATTTATATTCTTAAGAAAAGCGTTAACGGTTTAATTATTCAATATAAAACCCGCTGGGTAATCCGCGGTTATAAGTAATAAAAAAATATTAATTATAATAAAATTTTCGTTTTTATAATTAAACCTATAAATTATAAGGTACTTTTTATATTAACGGCGGCCAACGATTAAAACTTAGAGTAAATAAACGTAAAAACGGTTTTTTTTTATAATTTTATTGAGGAAGAAATTTATATAAAGTAATTTTATAATTAAGAGAAAAGCACTAATATATATTATAAACTTAATAAGGCCCTTTACGGATTAAAGTAATCCTTTTAATTATAATATTATTACTTCTTTACCTTTATAAAGAAATAAGGGTTTAAGTTGATACTTACGGACTATTATGTATTTATATACCTTAAAGATAGGACGATTATAACTCTTTATATAAATAATATCTTAATTATTAATTTATCTAAAGAAAATATTATAACTTTAAAAAAAATACTTAATAATTAATTCTGTATATTTAACCTAGGGTTAATTTATTATTACTTAAGTATAATTATTATAAAAAACCATTAGAATAGAATGTTTCGATTTAATCAGGAAACTTATATAGAAAAAGTCGTTAAAGACTATAAGCAATAAAATATTACCTTTATATATATTCTTATAAAGCCAAAGTATAAGCTAAAGTTTATACTTAAAGGCTATAAGGTTAACCCAATTTTCCGGAAGAAATACCAGTTAACCGTAAGCTTTTTAATATATATTATACTTAAAACTTACTTAAATATCGCTTACTTTATCTTAATAATTAGCCGATATACCTTAAATTTTATTAAATATTATTAAAAGTTAATAAAAAGAATTTTACGTTACCTCCGTATTACCGTTACCTTCCAGTTAATATACCGGGGTAAATTAAAAGCTCTTAATAGTTATACCGATTTTAACTTTACCGTAAATTTAACCCGGAGGTTTATTATGGGCTACGTATTTAATATCGGAAGTACCGCGATTAATTAATAATTTAAGCGTTAAATTACGGTTACCCTTTTTACTTATAAAGCGGAATATATAAGATAAATATAAGTAGTTAAAGAGGCTTTATAGCTTAAGTAGCTTTTAAGTAAAATCAGGCCGTATTAAGCTAGGAACCTCCTTATTATTATTATTTATAAAGATAATTAAGGCGTTATAACTTTCGTTAAGAACCCCGTATTCTATGCCCGGATTAAGTATATAAGTATTTAATAACATTAACTTTAGAAAGTTATAAAAGATAACCGGGTAAATTTAAAATATATCCCGACGTATAAATAAGTCGTTAACGGCTTAATAAAGCCTTTATTATATTAGCCCTTTAAGGGGTTCTGCAAGGTATTTAGCCTTAAAGCACCCCCGGAACGTCCTTATATTGACTGAAGCCTCGTTAATAACATTAATAGCCTTATAACTTTATCTTTAAGCTACTTAGGGTAAGCTTTAAGCCATTTATAAGGGGAACTCCCAGTTACCCATAAGGAGGCCATCATCAGTCCTAAGGAACTTAAGAATACGTTTTAATATAAATTTAATATATAAGGCAAGAAGGTTAAAAAAATATTTTAAAAGGGGGTAAATCGCAAAAAACGACATTTACCCCGGAGTATACCTGGACGAAATCACGCACCCCGGAAGGGTTTAAAAAATGATTTAAGATATAGGGGAGCTTACCGTCGTTACGCCGGCTTTATAACTTAAGGGAATAAATGGCATATATTTAGGGCTATAAGTGTAATCTTCCAAGGTATTTTATTATGAAAAAACCACCGTTACGAAGTAAAAGATTACCGTTATAAAGGAGCTTTAATAGCTTATAGAAAATATTACTTAAATGGGGTATACGTTATATAAAGATTGAAGTTAAAAAGCAGTAATGGAATATAATATTATAAATGGATAATTATATAAATAATATATATTAAAGCTCGAAAAGGAATATTAAAAGTACTCACATTAATTACCCGGTACTCGGGTAAATTAAATATAATCCGAAGCTAGACCTAATTAGGGTAGCCGGGATTCAGGAGTACTTAGTCGCACTTCTATACATAGAGAATAATTAAGCAACTTACACCTCACATTTCGAGAAAATCTTTTCCATTAAAGTATTTATATTAAAGTTATTTAACGGAATAATTTTCCGTTCCTTAATATAAACGTTATAAAATTATTTTATTTTCTTATTAAAAGTCCGTATTTAAGGATTTAAGACCCAATATATTTTAATAATCTTATTATTATAGCTTAATAAAATAAATAAATTGGTTTTTTTATTTAAGGAAATCCGGTACTTTATAATCTTAACTTATATTAATAACTTAATTATTTATAGGTATAATAAATCCGGTTTTTAATTATATTATATTTAATAAAGGGTAATTTTCTTTTTTAAGTTAAACGTAAGTTTTTTTATAATAAAATAATTAATAATTATTATGATTTTTAGCTATAAATTCTTAAGTAAACCTATATTATAGATTATTATATGGGTCTGCTTTTTAATTTCCCGGTTAAATTTTTCACTTACGGGATTTTATTTAAAGTTATTTCTTACCGTTAATTTATAGATAATATTATAATCTTTAAATTAATCTTAAAAGTCCTTCGATATATATTTGCCCCCGTTATTTACCTATAAACGTTTAATTTTCCGGTTAATAGTTTTATATTTAACTTAAAACTGCTTAAATTTATAGGCTACGTCCGACTTATAGATTACTGGGTAGACTTCTAATATATATTGAAATGGTAAGGTATAACTTGCTTAATTAAGTAAGTACTATATAAGGTACTAAGCGATCTATCTATGAGAAGTCCAGGTAATAGGCTAGTCCCCTTTTAATAATAGTCTGTCTTCTGCACTTCTAATACTCCCACTTGATCAGTAGCTTTATAATATTATAATACCGTATTATATTACTTACCAAACAAGGAGTAAAAGCTCCCACTAAACCGTACCACCGTAGCAAGGGGTATATCCATCCTAACTCTATCAGAAGTGTAGAAGGCATAGACCTCGACTATTGCCTAAAGGGGACTAACCTACTTTCTGGACTTCTTATAGATAAATATCGCTTAACACCTTATATAATACTTAACTAAGAAAATTATACCCTATTATTTTAATAGGTTATAAGCCCGGCTTGTATACTTATTACTACGCTTAATAATTAGTAAGCCTTAATAACGATAGCTTAGATACCTTAAGAGTTATATTATCGCTCCGCTAGCATTGTAATAATTCTTATTATTATTATAACTGCTATAATTGCTTAATAGTCCTATTGATTTAAGCTTTAATTACTTAAAAATAAGGAGGCTAAGATAAAAATAAGAAGGCCAGGAACGTTTTAACTTAAATTACTATTTATATATAGAATCGTAAGATATAATAGCTTTATATACCGATTTACGCGTACGCTATAAGGGTATAATAATACTTATAGGGCCGTTAGATCGGCGGATCCCTAATAAACGCGTTAATCCCCTTAAAGAATAAAGGGAAACGATTATTTATTATTAAAGCGATTAAAGCGGCTTATAAAGCCTATTATCTCGTATATTTAGTCTTTTGATTAAGTTAATTACTTAATTTAAGCTATTATTATTTTAACTTTATATTAAAGTTTATCTTAACTACCGTATTAAAGTTTAAGTATAAACAGAAATAAAATACCTACTTTTAAGGCTCTTTCCTTTTTATTAAAATTATTAAGGTTTATATTAATTATAGCTTTATTTCTAAAGACTCTTTATTAAGACTATTAAGAATACGTTAATTATTTTAATTTATACGTTTTATTACTTTAACCCGTAATTAAATTATTTATCCTTAAATAACGTTCCTTTATCCGGTATATTTTATATACTCTTTAAGCTTTAAGTCTTAAACGGTCCGTTAAGATTAAGAAGCTTTATTACTTATTATTAGTTTTTAAATTATGGTTCTCGTTAAGTAAGAAGAAACTCCGGGCTTATTACCGTTTACTTTATAAGACGTTTCGTTTTATACGTACCTTATTTAAAAAGGCCATAATCTCAGAGGATAACGATCTAAAGTATTATTTATTATTATTATTATATCCGACCCTTTTAAGATCGCCGGTACTTTTAATAAGGTTGTTAACCTTAAGGATAATTTTGGGTATATTACATAGGAACGTAAAATAAATAAAAGGCTTAAGCTTATCCTGTTGAATATGCAGGATCGCCACTTGGGAGATCACGTGACGCAGATCAGATTAGATAAGACGGACGTGTTAAACCCGAGTAGGATAGCGGCATATAGCCTGGCATATAGTCTCACTTTATATATAGTAATAATTAAGAAACTTACACCTTTTAACTTTAATAGGTTATAAGCCCGGATTACGCGTCTAAATACTTAGATAACGTCTTCTTAATATTCAATTTAGCCCATAAACGGTAATAAATTCATAATGTAAAATATACCCGTAAACGATACTTATACGTAGGCTATATCATTAAAAATCGACCTGGTTAAGCGTATAATACTACGGTTATAAACAGAGAAGTTTACTTAATTATTTATATTCCTAAATTAAAAGGGGAGGACGTTTTATTAATAAGAATGTATAAACCGTTATTTCTTAACTTTATTAAAGGCCGTAAACGCCTATATACCGGAGAGTTAAGCCAGCGCCAAGCCAATAAAGCCAAAACGTAGGGCCCTTAAAATTAATATATATACGTAGAGCCTTAACCGGGGTCTAAATAGGAAATTTAAAACGTTAAATAAATATTAAATATATTATAGAACTTTACTGAATTTAAAGCCTTAAAAACCGTATTAAAATTGAGTTTTTTCGAGATTAATCAGAGATAGATTATTCGGATTCAAGCGTATTATAATCTGAAATTATTTACTTTAATTTAATTTCAGAGAATAAATACGGGACGGAATAAATAATTAACGGTTAAACCTCTTAAAGTAAGGATTAATCTTTAAAAAAAAGGGGTTAAGAATTAACTATAGAATTCTTTAATAGGTAATTAAACTTAGGACGAATTTACTTATTACGGATTATAAAAATTAAAGTCTTTAAGCTAAGGTAAAATAATTAAGACGAATTTAGATATTTCGGTTATAGAGATTAAGGGTTTTTAAATAAAAAAAGATAACAATCTTAAGGGTATATATATAGCGTTATAATATATTATAAAGTTTCGTTTTAATCTTAATTAAAATAAAGAATACTTTAATTAATAAGGTTTTATATTGCTTATTACCTTAAATTATATAATAATCCCGTATAAAGTATAGTACTTAAACCTTATTATTCAATAATATTATTATATATAAAGCACTTTTTTTCCCTTTATATTTAAAGACTTAAGAAAGGAAAATTATCTTAATCTAGCTAATAAAAATTAAATCGAAGATCGGGACTATTCATTACCGTAAATACCGAAGTCGTACGATAACTTTAGCTTAAAAGCGTTTAAGGAACCTTTAATTAATTTATTAAATACTATTATCTTTAAGTTAAATATAGATATTAAGAATTAAATACCGTCGTTTAACGTAAGTTACCTTTTACCCTTAAATAATAAGTCTTTAATATACTGGACGTCGTTAGATTTAAATACTATTAATAATTATAATATAATTAATATCTTATCAATATTATTTTCCGTATACTTTACTGAAAATAATAATTAAGAAAGACTTTATTATAAGGGGGTTTCTTTTAAGCTCAATCCCTTTATTAATAGATTAACGGCAGTAAATATCGTAAAACTAATAAATAAAGGACTAAATAACGATTAATAACCTTTAGAAGTTAAAGGAAAAAGATACCTTTAAGGTATATATAACCTTAAAGAATTATTACGGTATTAATATTAAGTATTTAATCGATATTATAAAAAGCCTGGATATGATTTAAAAAAGACTTAAAGATTAATATAAGCCTTAAGGGTCCGGTCTATATACGGAGCTTATTTAAAAGCTTATAAGTCTATAAAAGACCCCGGATATAATAATCGATAAGTATAATAGCCGTTACTAGAAAGTCTATACCGAGATTAAAATAATTAATAACTCTTTAATTATCCCGGATTACTTCGTTATCTAAATATTCTTAAATAAATTAAAGGAGTTATAATAGATATAATATTCGGTACTTACTTAAACGGCGGTATAATAAGGCCTAAGTGCCTTTAAATTTTATGATATTATATAAAAGGCCCGTAATAAAAAAGCTCGGGCGGCCATTTAATAATCAAACGTCTCAATATAAATTTATAAGGATACGTTAAAGGATTATAATAAAAGGACTTTTAATAAAACCCGGGAAAAGTTTATCTATTAATATTGTACCTAGAAGGGGCGTAATAATAAGTATATTAAGGATAAATATTAAGATTTTTATTCCGAAAAAAAGCTTATAAAGTTCTATATTAAAAAGTTTAAGATTATTAAGGAAATTACTACGCCTATAAACCTTTCAGTAATAAACTCTTACTTATTAATATATATATAATAATTAACGATAATAATATTGACCACCTTAATAGATCTATAGAAGTTAATAGTCCTTAATAATGGTTATAGTTAATATATTTTTTATAAAAGGAGATTCCTTTAAAGGGAGTTAAAACTTTATTAATCCTTATCTTTAAGGCCCGGGCTAATAAGAATAAGTTATATAGGGGGTATAAATACTACTTATATAATATATAGGGTAGATAATAAGCCCGTTAAAGTAAAATTCACGGATACGGTATATTCCTTAATAAACTTAATTAATCTTATATCTAAAACGTAACTTCTGGACTATAAAACTTAACTTAATACGACGCGGACGGTCCGGACGGTAACATATAATCAGAAAAAGCTTATTTATAGTAAATAAAACGGCCTATTTATAATCGATTTATAGGAACTTACCCTTATTATAATAGCGTTTAACGTACTTTCGGCTATATTTACCTAATATATACGCATAAGTTACCTTAGAGTTCAGAAATTATTTTAATTAATAAACGTATTAATTAAAATAAATCTTAAACGTAAACGCTATAATAATAATAAGGCCAAAAACGCTTATTATATATATTATATTACCGGACGGTTATACTTTTAATTATATAAGGGATACCTTAAATTTATAGAAAACCCATTAAAGCTTATTTATATAGACCTTTTAAAAATAATTAATCCTTAAGGATATAACGGAATAACGTATTATATAATTTTCCATAATAATAAGATTATAATATTAAAGGTCTACCCGTTAATATATAAATCGGACGTAATTTAACGGTTTAAGGAGTTTAAAGCTAAATATAAATAACCCTTAGATTAAAAGATTAAATACCTTTAGGCCAACGGCGGAAATAAGTATACGTTTAAGGCCTTCTTAAACTACTTAAAATAATATAGAATTATCTTTAAAATAATAATATATAAGAACTTTAAATAAAATTTAATTAATAAAAGGATTAACCGGGAGATTAATAAAAAGATTAAAGTTATACGGATAACGGGGGTATATTTAAAAGCTTTTAGCCGGAGTTAATTTAAACGGTAAACTATATAATTATACGGATACTATATATACGGCTTAAAGGGATAATATTATATTAAGCCTGGTATAATAAGAAACCGGACATATCCCATATATAAACCCTAAGGTCGATCGTATATATAAGAACTATGGGTTACCGGGCCAAGTTCAATAATAGGTCGGAACCGTATATCCTAATAAGTTTTAATAAAAGGACTAATAAATACTTTAAGGTAATTAATCTATAGATAAAATGGTTTAACCTTATAGTAAAGAACGTATACGACGTATATATCGAAGAAAGACGGGTAATACCGTTAAATAACTTAAATCGTAAGGAGTTTATTAGCCGAATTTAAGAGCTTAAAAAGGTAAGAAGGCCTTAATAAAACCTTAATTTAAAGGAGAAGTTCAGGAATTATAATTTAATTAAAATAAATATTATTAATATAAGCTTTACCTTTACCGAACGACCTATACGTTTAACTATGGTCCCTATTTAACGGACAGCTTTACCGGATCCCTTAAGCTTAATAACCAAAGACCTAAAGATTAATTATAATTAAGGATAAAGGCAGTAAATTAAGAACTTAATTAAAAATAACCTTAACCTTATGTTTTCAGATAAATTACGTAATATATTATTAGATCTACTCTTTTTCTTGGCTTTATTAACCCGTAATAAGGATAAACCATTATGTTTTTTAACCCTAATATCTTTTAAAACGACCCCGGAACTTATTAAGCCTAAAACCTATAAAGAAGTTATAATAAATAAATATATTTAGATAAACTAAGAGTTAACGGAAGGTAATAAATATAATTCCCTTAAAGAGAATAATATTTAAGTCTTAATTACGCAGAGTTAAATCCCCGCCGGCGTAATAATATTACGAAGACGGTGGGTTTATACCCTTAAACGTAAAGTTAATAATAGTATAATTCACTATAAAGCCCGGTAGATAATACGTAACTTTAAATAACGTAAGGGTATTAACTATAATAAGACGTTTACCTCGGTAATAAAACCTATAAGCTATAAGGTTTTTTTTACTTTTATAATAATTAATAATTAAGATTTAAAGCAGATAAACGTTAAAATAGCGTTCCTTTACGGTTTTATTAAGGAAGAAATATATATAAAACAGTTAAAAGGATAAGAAAAAACCGGTAAAAATAATAAAAAGCTCTATTATAAACTTAAAAAGGGCTTATATGGATTAAAGCAATTATTACGGCTATAATATAATCGTTTCTAGGAGTTTATAACTATATAGGGTTTTAAATTTATTTATACGGACTATTACGTATTCCTTTACCCCAAAACCGGTACGATTATAACCGTATATATGGATAACGTCCTGATAATTAATCCGTTTAAATAAGGGATTCGGGACTTAAAGACCATACTTAATTAAGAATTCCGTATATTTAACTTAGGTCTAATAAGTTATTATTTAAGTATTATTATTATTCGGGATTAATAAAACTAAACGATCCGTTTTAGCCAGGAAGTTTATATTAAGAGGGTAATACGAGATCACGATTAATAAGAAGCCTACCCGATATATATATTTATATAAGTCGATTTTAGGCCGGAACCGTTATTTAAGGGCTATTAAGCGAAGTTAGAGTTTAAATAGTAATATTAATTAACCGTAAATTTACTAATATATATTATGCTTAATATACGACCGGATATAGTTTATACGGTAATAATTATTAATTAATATTCCGTAAATCCGTCCTATTAATATTGGCTATATATAAAATAAATTATACGCTATTTACGGACCATTATATACTTCCAATTAATATATAAAGGTAAACTTAAGGCTTTTAGTGGATATACCGACTCCGATTTTGCGGCCGATTCTACCCGTAGGTTAACTTTAGGTTATTTCTTTAACGTAAGGAATATACCAATTTACTGGTCCTTAAAAAGGTAACCGATTATAGCGTTATCTACCTATAAAGCTGAGTATACGGGATAAACGCAGGCCACCAAGGAAGTTATCTGGCTAAAGAACCTATTAGGGTAAATATAACCCGATAAATCTGGATATATATTTATTATTACGATCTATAGTAATAATTAAGGGGCTATCGCACTAATTAAAAACCCGGTATATTACGTAAGGATAAAGTATATAAACATCCAATTATATTAATTACGGGAATAACTTAAGGCTAATACCGTTAATCTCGAGTATATCCATATTACGGAGCAGGTAATTAACAGATTAATAAAAACCCTATTTACCAAGATTTTTATATAGTTTAGACGGGCGTTAAACCTTAAGGAATTATTATATCGATAATTTAAAGACTATATACTTATTGATAACGGACCTAATAATAAACCGGGTAATAAGTAATAAGTAAGTAATAATTATATAGGGGAGCTAGCCACTTAATAATTAAGGGAGCTAGCCACTTAATAACCAGGGGAACTAGCCATATAATAACCAGGGGAGCTACTTAGTAAATACGGTAACTAAACTCTTATATAAAAGGATATAACGTCAGGGCTATAAAGGAGCTATTTAGTGAGTAAGATTTACGGGCTATATACGAAGTTCAAAGGGGAGTATTAAATATACAGGATCGCCACTTGGGAGATCACGTAACGCGGATCAGATTAGATAAGGCGGACGTATTAAACCCGAGTGGGATAGCGGCATATGGCCTAGTATATAGTCTCACTTTGTACATAATAATAATTAAGAAACTTACACCTCTTAACTTCAATATATCCGGCTTAATTACTGGATTATAAATTCCAGTTTACGCCTTATTATAACTGAAGGTTTTAAGGGTAATAAGCTTATAAAAACTTAAAATACCTACGATTAAGGGTACTTTATAACCTATACCGTAGTCTGTATAAGGATTAAGGGGACTAATTAATACGCTATTAAAAATATTAAGAATATTAAAATAACGTAAAATACCCTTTATACTTAATATTAACTTAAGGGTTTAAATTACTTTACATTAACCCTTAAGCATTTTACTTTCTTTACCCTTAATTAATACTTAAATCCAAATAAGTATTATAATAAATATTAAGATTTTTTTAATAAATTATAGAACTTTCAAAATATAATTATTATTAATAATAATATATTTATTTCATAATTTTATAAGGGCTTTAACCCGGAATATAAAGCTTACTTTACCATTAAAAGCCAAGTCTATAATGGGCCATCTAAAAGGCATGGAGATCCATATAGGTAAACTTATTATAAAAAGGCTCTCTTATATTAAAAGTTAATTATGCCGGTATTAAAATAAATTTACTATTATATTATATTGACTATTTAATTCAATAATATTTCAATATAAAGAGCTATATAATAATATTTAATTATAGAATTTATTAATTATTTTTAATGCTTCTTAATATCTCTTAATATTTCTTAATATATACTTTAAATTAATTAATTTACTTTTAATATAAAGGCATTTTTTAATATATAGGTTTATATAGCTATACTTAATAGTTTTTAAGTATACTTTATAATATTTAATAATATCTTTAAAATAATATAATTAAGTTAATAAGATCCGTAAAGATTATTATAAATAAAATTATATTATATATTATATAATATATAATAATATCGTATTACGCTTTAATAAAGAGTTAATAAATAACTCTTTATCCCTTCTTCATAGTTAATTTTATAACTATATTATTATCCCTTCTATTTACATTTATTCTTTATAATCGTTATTATCCTTCCTATTTATATTTATTTTATAGCTTTGTTATCCTTTTTCCTACGTTTTTCCCATAAGGTATAATAGGTAAGTATATTTCTGGTAAAATACTTTTAGCGAGGGTATATTTAATAAGGCCCCTTTAATAAGGGTATAGTAGGTAAGGCCCCTTCGGTAAGCGTACTTTAATACGTTTACTTCTTGGTAAGGGCGTACTACTTAATGAGGGCAGCGTATTAATTTAATAAAAGCGCGTTTCTTAATAAGGGCGGTATATTAATCTAATAAGGGCGTGCTTCTTAATAAGGGCGGCATATTGGTTTGGTAAAGGCGCGTTTCTTAATAAGGGCGTATTGCCTAGTAAAAGCGGCGTATTAATTTAATAAGGGCGCGCTTTTTAATAAAGGCATATTACTTAATAAGGATAACGTACTATTAATAAGCGTACTATTTTAATACTTATAAGTATTATTTCTTATTAATTATAAAGATTTATACCTATAATAGTTAAATTTCTTAACGTTATACTCTTAATTATCTATAAGGATTTATATACGTTACTATATTAATTAACGTATCGTTATATCTGGATAATCGTATTAATTTTACGTAAGTACCTTAGATGGCAATATAAATCTTTATTAAAATATTATAAACTATAACTTAAGACCATTAGCTTTTAATTATAAACTTTAATTTATAAAGAAAAACCGTTAATATAGATAAAGATAATTAATATGAAAGCGGAAAATAATTCTATAATTATATATAATTAAATTTTTCCCCTTTAATGATTTTCAATATTAATATTAAAGGGGTTAACCTACTTTCCTTAACTTTTTTAAATTTTACTTTTCTTAATATTTAACCGATTGTATATAATGTTTTAATTCCGATTATGTATATAATTTTAATTGTAATTCTTTAGTTTTTACCTTAAGGTTATTAATTTAAACCCGAATTATAAGTTTAAATTTATTCGTTAATACTTAAGTAATTTATATAATAATCTTTATCGCGTAAGTATTTCTTTAACTTAATAATTTTATTTATATACAAGGTTTTAATCTTATATTTATTTAATATTATATTTTAAATATTATAGAATAATTACGATAATTTTATTTTTTATTATAAGAATCTTCGCTTTTATTTAATTTAATAATTAAGTATATAAGTTACTATTAACGCGCGATAACTTATTGTAAGTAATAGTTTTTATTATTTAATACCTTATTAATATTACGTAATACTTTTATTTACTTTTAATAGTTTATTAAAAATATTTAAAACCTTATTAAGTTCGTAATAGTTAAAGTAATAATTATATTATAAGATACTCTTATAAATCTTACAAACTTCAATATTAATATTAAGGATAAGTACCGCCCGTTATAATACGTTTACCTCGAGGTTAACGTTTTTGTAATATATTAATAATTAGTTTATATTCTAACTATATATAATAAATAAAGGGTTTCTTACTTATTTTATGAAGTTAAGTATTTCTTTTTATATAATTTCAATAGTAACTTTTATAAAAATCAGTTTTAATAGAAATTAATAACGATATTTACGTATATTTTACCTTTTATTACTTATAATAATACTTAAAATTTTATCCTTAAAAAATATAAATAATTAGCTTTTTTAATATTTAAAAACATATCGTAAGAAATAAAGACTTATTACTTTAATAATAAACTTTTTCATATAAATATTTAAATACTTAAATTTTAAAACATAAATTACGAAAAGCAGAATATTAAACTCTAAATTTAATTATTTAAAAATCTATAAGTATTAATGATAATTTATTTATATTGTAATTTTTTAAGTTATATATTTATAAACTTAAACATTAAGTTAAAAGACTAAAGTTATAATTGTAATTTTATAATTAATATTATAAAATATATAGAGATATTTAAGGAGCGATAATTATATTTAAGGATCGGATTAAATATAAGTAAATAATATATTTTTTAAGGGTTTAATAATTATATATTAAGCAGGGTAACTAAAAAAGAAAAAAGAATAAATAAGCAATTTTTATAGCGCTTAATCGTATTTATTATTAAAGATTTCGGAGAATCTAAAGAACAACGAGAAATTTAAAATAAGGATTAAAGTATAAATATAATTTTGGGAGAAACGACTAAATATATCATATTAATAAGCATTTAAAGGGTTTAATAATAGTAAGGTTTACCCGCTGCTAAGGAGGTTAAGTATTAAATAGCAAACTTACGATTATTTAAGGGAAAATATAAAAGCGCTTAAAACCCGGTAATTATTAAAAAGTTGGGAGATTATCTTTAAGTTTAAAGGGCGAGTTTAAGGATTAAATATAATAATAAAAGTATAAAGAAGAAAAGGTTAACTTACGTACCTTTTAAACGTTTAATAACGGTGAAATATACTTAATATTTAACTCCTCTATTTAAGATTAATCTCCGCTTTAGGATCTAGGACTTAATCAGTTCATTTACTACTTAAAATCGGTATTTACCTTAATTAATAATTTTAATATATTATTATTTCTTATTATTATGAATATACTTATTATATTAAAGCTATAGTTAACGATTTAAGAGTATTAATCGGAATAAATAAAAAGATACTTACTTACTTAATATATCGTATATCGGAAGTTAAAAGTACCTTAATATAAGATTATAGAAATTAAGGACGTTAAGTTAAAGGCTATTATTTTATTAATACCTTAATTATATTAATAACGGTACGTTTAAATTATTTTAATATACTCTCTTTTTATTATTATTAATATATTAACTGATTTATTATAAACCCTTATTATTACCTTTATATAAACTATTTAAACTTAAGTTATATTAATAACAATAAAAAGACAAAATAAGAAAGAGGAATAAGGAAAGGTAAAAAATAAAAGAAAAAGACGGTTTAATAATTATATTAATTACTTAAATATTAATTATCTTAATATCGAAATATAGATAAGAATAAGAAACATTTAATACTATTAAAACGTCAGATAAAAACTTTATAAGGAGAGGACATTATAATAGAAAAGAAGTAAAGTTATAAGTATTAAGGGTAATAACTTAAGGGTTAAATAAAATTTAATAAAAGTTAAGCGTTTTAAAACTTCTACCGGTATAATAAGCTTTATATATAAATATTTAAAGACTATATATAATATAATTATTTAACTTAAATTACGTATAAGTAAAAATAAAATAATTAACGGGCAGGTTTATAAACCCTTACTTTAAAGCATTTTTAATTTAAATATAATAATAATTTAATTTATTTCTTAAGGGGTATCTCTATAAAATAATATTATCCCTTAACGTTAATATTAATCCGAATAAGAAAGTAATTAAAGAACGATAATCCGTCCATAAAATATAATTTATACCCCTTTTAAAATCCTAGTTTAACCATTTTATTATAAAACCTATTATAAAACCTAAAACTTTAATTTACCGACTTTAAATACTTTATATAAATTAAATATCGTAATTATAATAAAGTAAAAGTTTATTTCCTTTTCTCTTAAGTTTATATTTTTTATTATTAAAACTTTTTAAAGGAATTTAGAAAATATATAGCTTTTTAATATTAAAACTTAACAATTTAATTACTTCAATATTATTTATTAACCGGAGAAAAGGTATTTTTAAGATATAATTAATCTTAAATAACTTAAAGGCTATTATTAAAATAAAATAAAGGAAAAAACGAATTTCTTTAAGTAAAAGCTTATAAATAAAGATATTATTAATATAATTATATTAAAACATAAGCTTAATAATAATAAAATCATTAATCTTAAAAGAAATACGATATTCCGATACTTTATAAATATAAAATTATAAACTTATAATATTATTTTTAAAAAAGAATAAGTATAAGTAATAATTTATTAAGGCGGAGGATTAAACTTACGGGTTTATAAATAATACCTTTTATAATTATTAAAAGCGATTACAATATAAAAGGTTGGTATTATACTCTTTATAATTACACTTATATACTTTATTTAAATAACGTAAAAATAAATCGTTAAATAATAGGTTAAATATAATAAGCGGAAAGTTAAAATTAAAAACTATATATTTTTTCTTTAAATATTTAATTATTAATAGCAAAGTACTTATATTAATTACCCGGCAGTCGGGTAAATTAAATATAATCCGAAGCTAGACCCAATTGGGATAATTAGGATATAAAAGTACTTAATTATACTTTTATACTTAGAAAATAATTAAGTAACTTAAACCTTATATTTTAAGAGGTTATAAGCCCGGCCTTATGATAATAATACTTTATAAAAATACTTTTTCCTTATTTAATTTCGTAATTATAATATAAAGATCTTACCATATAAAATATACTTAAAAATAAAAGTATTCTACTTAAGAATACCATTAAATTACGATCTTTAAGCTATAAAGCCAGTTAATAACTTAATAATCTAAAATTCTATAAGGATAAAATACCCTAACCTTATTACTACCGGAATATACGTATTTATTAATTAAAAAGCATAAATATTTATTTTCCAGCTTTATAAATTAGTTATACGTTAATACCTATACACCGGAAACCGGCTATATATAAGGGTTTTGGCTCTATAATATAAAGCGTTAAACGGAGCCTTAATAAAGGTTTTAATTGGGAAATTTCAACCTTAATTAAACTTTTTAAAATCCAAACCCTTAAACTCTCTTTGCAACTTAAAAGGTTTTTAACTCTATTCCGCCGTTAAGATTATTTAGCTGGGATTTTTTATAAGAATTACGGAACGTTATAGAGTTGGAAAACTTTAAACTTTTACTTTTTATAACAAAAAATCTTATCTTTAAAATAATAACTTTTAATTATATAATAAAAATACGACTTGGTTTTGCCCCTAGAATTACTTAATTAAGATTATTTTTAAGGATTAAATCCAAGGAAAAGGAAATTTATTTACTTAAATTAAGATTCTACGTTTTAAAAAGGAAGGTTAAGAATCAGTTATTAAATTCTTTATATTTTTATTAACCCGGAAGGTTACTTAATTTAATTAACACTTAAAAAATTAAGGATAAAATAATTATAAATAAAGATTATAGCCCTTAAAGTAAAAAGCAATAATTAATTATAGAAATTACTTTTTATATTATATTAAGCGTAAAAGGGATAAATAATTTTAAAAAAATATAAAAATAACTTAAATATCCGCGAAGTTTCGGTTTATTATTATTTAAAATAAATTAAACTTTATTTAAAATTTAAGCTTTATTATTAAAACCCTTAAATATATTATTATTCCGCTTTATTAATACGGAAATCCTTTTTATTATTTTTTACCGTTAAATTAAAAATAAATTCTTCCGTTTTTACTTAAAAAACCTTTAGAAAGAAAACTGAAGGATTACTTAAGAAATAACCGAAGATATAAATAGGGAATATTTACCCCCGTTTACGTTAAAGTCTTACGATAACTTTAACTTAAAGGCATTTAAAGAATCTATAATATTACCGTCTTAAAATGTGAGGTATAAGTTACTTGATTATTTCCTAAGTATAAAAGTGCGACTAAATACTCCTACATCCTAGCTATCCCAATCGGGTTTAGCTTCGGATTATATTTAATTTACTTAACTGCCGGGTAATTAATATAAGTACTTTTAATACTCCTTTTTAAGCTTTAATATTTTTATTATTTTATATTTATTACTTACTTATAATACTTTATATAAGCTTTAATCTTTATAAAACGTATATTTTATTTATATAATATTTTTCTATAAGTTATTAAAGCTTTTTTATTTTACTCCTTTATAATAGTGGTTTTTATTCCTCTATAGTAATAGTCCTTCGCGGTAAAATACCTTAAAAGATTATACTTATAGTCTTAATTATATAGTATTTACTCCCCTAAATTAAAGCCGGCGTAATAACGGCGAACTCCCCTATATTATAAATTATCCTTTAATAACCTTTTAGGGTACGTAATTTCGTTTAGGTATGCTCCGGGGTAAATATTATTTTTTACGATTTACCCCCTTTTTAAAATATTGTTTTAACCTTTTTACCTTATATATTAAATTTATATTAAAATGTACCCCTGGGCTCCTTAAGATTAATAACGGCCTCCCTATAAGTAGCTTGGAAATTACTTTATAAGTGGCTTAAAGCTTATTTTATAAGTGGCTTAAAGTTGAAGTTATAAGGCCGTTAATATTATTATCGAGGCTTCGGTTAATATAAGGACGTTCCGGGGGTGCTTTAAGGCCAAGTACCTTGCGGAACCCCTTAAAGGGCTGGTATAATAAGGGCTTTATTAAGCCGTCGGCGATTTACTTATATATTGGGATATACTCTAAATCTACCCGGTTATCTTTTATAACTTCCTAAAGCCAATATTATTAAATACCTATATACTTAATCCGGGTATAAAAGATAAAATTCTTAATAAAAGTTATAACGCCTTAATTATCTTTATAAATAATAACGGCGGGGAGGTTCTTAACTTAATATAACCTGATTTTATTTAAAAGTTATTTAAATTATAGGGCTTTTTTAATTGCCTATATTTATCCTATATATTCCGCTTTATAAATAAAAAGGGTAATCGTAACTTAACGTTTAAATTATTAATTAATCACAATATTTCCGATATTAAATACGTAGTCCATAATAGACCTCTAAATTAAATTTACGGTAAAGTTGGAGTTAATATAGTTATTAAAAGCTTTTAATTTACCCCGGTATATTAATTAAAAAATAATAATAATATAGAAATAATATAAAATTCTTCTTATTAATTTTTAATAATATTCGGTAAGATTTAAAGTATATCGGTTAATTATTAAAATAAAATAAGTAATATTTAAGTAAGTTTTAAGTATAATATATATTAAAAAGTTTATAATTAATTAATATTTCTTTTAGAAAATTAAATTAACCTTATAACCTTTAAGTATAAACTCCGGCTTATACTTCGGCTTTATAAAAATATATATAAGTATAATATTTTATTATTTATATTCTTTAATAATTTTTTCTATATAAGTTTTTTAATTAAGTTAAAACATTTTATTTTAACGGTTTTTTATAATAATTATACTTAAATAATAATAAATTAACCTTAAATTAAATATACGGAATTAATTATTAAGTACCTTTTTTAAAGTTATAATGTTTTCCTTAAACGGATTAATAATTAAAATATTATTTACGTAAAGAGCTATAATTATTTTATTTCCGGGGTATATAAATACGTAATAGTTTATAAGTATTAATTTAAACCCTTATTTCTTTAGAAAGGTAAAGAAATAATAATATTATAATTAAGGGGATTATTTTAATCTATAAAAGGCTTTATTAAGCTTATAATATATATCCGTACCCTTTATTTAGCTTTAAAATTACTTTATATAGATTTTTTCCTTAATTAAATTATAAAAGAAGGCCGTTTTTACGTTTATTTATTTTAAGTTTTAATTATTAATTATTATTAATATAAAAAGCATTTTATAACTTATAGGCTTTATTATTGAAATAAAGGTTTTATTATAGTTAATACCTTTTTATTACTTATAACCGCGGATTACCTAGCGGGCCTTATACTAAATAATTAAACCGTTAATGCTTTTCTTAAGAATATAAACCTATTGTCTTTTTAAAATAATTATATTTAAGGGTATAATATATTTAAGTATAAGTATTTAAGTATTATTTTTAATATAAAAGCTATATTCGTCCTTTTTTATTAATTATTAATTTATTTTATAATAAGTATTTTTTATAACTTTTTAATAAGTTTTTAACTTAAATAATTCCGGCTTATTCTTAAATAATATTAACGTTAAATAATAAATATCCTTTTTTTTATTTAAGATAATTATATTAATAAAGGTAAATAGCGGGTTTAAGGATATATCCCGGAATTTTAAGTACTTAAGGATTTTAAGCTTAAGATTACTTTAGAAAATAATTTTAATTTCCTCCCTCGATTTATTAAACTATTACTTATTTTAATTATATTAAGTTTAAGGGTGATTTCCTTATTCCTTAACCGGGGTTATATTACTTATAAGTATATTATTTAGGATATTATTAATAAAAACGTTATTATAGATTTAATTTTCATAATTCTCCTTTAAAATAAAGACTTATTAAAACTATATATTTTTTTTTAAATATTAAATCTTCTCCGTTAAAGTATTTTTATCGGAGTTATTTAACGGAATAATCTTCCGTTCCTTAATATAAACGTTATAAAATCGTTTTATTTTCTTATTAAAAATCCGTATTCGGGGGTTAAAGACCCGGTATATTTTAATAATCTTATTATTATAGTTTAATAAAATAAATAAATCGGCCCTCTTATTTAAGGAAGTCCGGTACTTTATAATCTTAATTTATATTAGTAACCTAATTATTTATAAGTATAATAAATCCGGTTTTTAATTTATTACATTTAATATAAAATAATTTTCTTTTTTAAATTAAACGTAAGTTCTTTTATAATAAGGTAATTAATAATTATAATGATTTCCGGTTATAAATTCTTAAATAAGTTTATATTATAGATTATTATATAAATCCGCTATTTAATTTCCTAGTTAAATTTTTTACTTATAAGGTTTTATTTAAAATTATTTCGTACCGTTAATTTATAAATAATATTATAGTCTTTAAGGTAATCTTAGAAGTCTTTTAATATATATTTACCCCCGTTATTTACCCGTAAATACCTGATTTTCCGGTTAATAATCTTATATTTAACTTAGAATTACTTAAATTTACGGGCTACGTCCGATTTATAAATTATTAAATAAACTTTTAATATATAAATAAAATCGTCCCGGAAAGTAATAAAATATTTAATTATATTAAAGTTTACCGGCTTAATAAACCCCGTAACGTCCGAATAAATAAGCTTTAATAAAGTTATTTTTAACTTAAAATATCCCTTATAAGGCCGAGAAGTTATTTTATTAAAAACATAATATATATATATAACCTTTTTTAAGGGCTTTTATTTATTCTTTTTATTTACGTTTAAGGGATATCTTTATTAATATTTTAATTAACTTAATAATAAATTAAAAACTAAAATATTTTATTTTTATATATTAAGTTAATATATCGTTTAATACGTTAAATATTATTATTATTAATTAAAATAATACTTAAAGATTTAATATAAAAAGTTATCTTTATTAAGAATATATAAATTTATTAAGTCCTTTAATTATTATCCGTTTAACCCGGGAAGTTATTATTTTAACTTTATTATTTAAGAATTAAATCAATAAAAGGAAATTTACTTTATTATTAAGGGAATAAATAAAATTTAAAAACTTAATTAATATTTTTCTTTTATCGATATTATAAATTACCCGGGTAATATTAATACCGTTAATATAATTAATTTACGTTAAATTTAATTTTAAAAATATTATTTAATAAAATTAAAGGTTATTATTAAAGAATTCTCTTTAATAAAAAAAATATTTATTATAACCGTTATTTAGGATTATTAGCTTTTATAAATTAATTAAATTAACGGATATTATTATATATCCAGGTTTAGCGTTTACGTTTATTATACTATAAACCTCCTTTAAAACCGATAGATTTATCGGTATAATAATGGTAATAACTTCCTTAATTTTCGGCTTTTTTAACCCCCGATATAGCGTCTTAATCTTTTTTTAAGGTAAAAAATTTAATAATTATTTTCCGGGTATTTATTATTACGGCCTTTTATAGTATAATAATTATATTTCTGGCTATTATATTCGATAAAGGATTATTTATTATTAACCTTTAAAGCTATTAAATAAGATTATAAAGTAATATTAACGCGGGTTATATTAACCTATAATTCTTTATTAATAATTCTTAATATAACCTTATTAAAATTAAAAGAATTTTAACTTAAAATAATCTGGTTTTAAGTTAAGTTAATATAAAAATATTATTAATTATTATTAAAATTAAATAAAAAAAATTAAATAATTATTAAATTAAAAACCTTATATAACTTATTAATAATTAATATTTTAGTAATATACTTACGGAATTTACGGACAAATTAATTAACCGTTTTATTTAAACCTTTTATTATTATTTTAAATTCCTAAGTTAACTTAATATATAAGTTTAAACTTTAAGGTTTAAAATAAATTATAAGAATAATCTAGATTTCTTTGGTTATATTTAATTTATCTATAAGGTAACGTATATTATCCTTATAGTAAATTTTAATAACTATAATAGCTTTAAATTTATCTTTAATAATTATAGGCTTATAAAAGTTATTAAGGATTAATTAATCTTTAATTTATTAATATTATAATATTTATTAATATTACTTAATTAATAACGGAATTATATTAAAAAAGAAATTCCCGGAGGTTAAGTCTTTAATCTTAAAGATTATCTTTAATAAAAAAATAAAAATTTAAGGTTTTTAAATTAATACTTATATATAAAGAAATATTAATTACTTAATTAAATTTAAATTTAAAGTTAAAATTAAATAAAAAGTCCGATAAGTTTTTTAACTTTAATAATTTTAATTTTAATTAATATTTAATTAATAAGTTATTTAAGGGTAAAGGATATTCCGTATTAAATAACGGGATTTAACTTTTTATCCTTAAATAAAGTTTAAAGATTAACTTATTAAACAATAATATTAAAGACTCTTTAAATACCTTTAAGTTAAAGTTATTATAAGACTTTAACGTAAACAGGGGTAAATATTCCCTATTTATATCTTCGGCTATTTTTTAAATAATCCTTTAATTTTCTTTTTAAAGGTCTTTTAAATAAAAGCGGAAGAATTTACTTTAATTTAACGGTAAAAAACAATAAAAAGATTTCCGTATTAATAAAGTAGAATAATAATATACTTAAGGGTTTCAATAATAAAGTTTAAATTCTAAATAAAGTTTAATTTATCTTAATTAATAATAAATTAAAACTTTACGGATATTTAAATTATTTTTATATCCTTTTAAAATTACTTATCCTTTTTATACTTAATATAATATGGAAAGTTAATTTTTATAATTAATTATTGCTTTTTACTTTAAAGGCTATAATTTTTATTTATAATTGCCTTATTTTTAATTTTCCGGGCGTTAATTAAACTAAATAGTCTTCCGGGTTAATTAAAATATAAAGGATTTAATAATTAATTTTTAATTTCCTTTTTTAAAACGTAAAATCTTAATCTAAGTAAATAAACTTTTTTTTCTTTGGATTTAATTTTTAAAAATAATTTTAATTAAGTAATTTTAAGGGTAAAATTAAATTATATCCTTATTATATACTTAAAGTTACTATCTTAAAGATAAAATTTTTCGTTATAAAAAGTAAAAATTTAAAGTTTTTTAACTCTATAGCGTTCCGTAATCCTTATAAAAGGTCTTAGTTAAATAATCTTAGCGGTAAAATAGAGTTAAAAATCCTTTAAGTTATAAAGAAAGTTTAAATCGGGTAAAGATTTTTTATTATAACTATAAGATTTAAAGGTTTAAACTCTAAAGAGTTTAATTAAGGTTGAAATTTCTTAATTAAGACCCCTATTAAGGCTCCATTTAACCCTTTATATTATAGAGTTAAAACCCCTATATATAGCCGGTTTCCAGCGTATAAATACCGGTATATAGCTGGCTTATAAGGCTAAAAAATAAGTATTTATACTTTTTAATTAATAAATACATATACCCCGGTAATAATAAAATTAAAGTATCTTATCCTTATAGAATTTTAAATTATTAAGTTATTAATTAACTTTATAGCTTAAAGATTATAATTTAATAATATTCTTAAATAGAATATTTTTATCTTTTAAGTATATCTTATACGGTAAGATCTTTATATTATAGTTACGAAATTAAATAAGGAAAAAGTATCCCTTTAGGGTATTATTATAACGAGGCCGGGCTTATAACCTTTTAAAATATAAAATATAAATTATTTGATTATTTCTTAAGTATAAAAATACGATTAAGTACTCCTATATCCTAGTTATCCCAATCGGGTCTAGCTTCAGATCATATCTAATCTACCCGATTGCCGGGTAATTAATGTGAGTATTTTTAACATACCGCTTAATAAATTAATCTTTAGGTTCCGTTTAAGGGTAAAAGGTTAAATCCCGTTATTTAATACGGAATATCCTTTACTTTTAAACGATTTATTAATTAAGTATTAATCAGAATTAAAATCATTAAAGTTAAAAAATTTATCGGATTTCTTATTTAATCTTAATTTTAAGTTTAAATTTAATTAAGTAATTAATATTTCTTTATATATAAGTATTAATTTAAGGATTTTAAGTTCTTATTTTCTTATTAAAGATAACCTTTAAGATTAAAAACTTAATTTTTAAGAATTTCTTTTTTAATATAATTCCGTTATTAATCGAATAAGGTTAATAAATATTATAATACCAGTAAATTAAAAATTAATTAATCCTTAATAACTTTTATAAACTTATAATTATTAAGGATAAACTTAAAGCTATTATAATTATTAAAATTTATTATAAAAATAATATATATTACCTTATAGATAAATTAAATATAATTAAAGAAATCTAGATTACTTTTATTATTTATTTTAAATTTTAAATTTTAAGCTTATATATTAAATTAACCCGGGAGTTTAAATAATAATAAAAGGTTTAAATAAAATAATCGTTTAATTTACCCATAAATTCCGTAAATATATTATTGAAATACTGGTTATTAATAAGTTATATAAAATCTTTAATTTAATAATTATTTATTTTTCTTACTTAATTTTAATAATAATTAATAATATTTTTATATCAACTTAATTTAAAATTAAATTATTTTAAATTAAAATTTTCTTAATTTTAATAAAATTATTTTAAAAACTATTAATAAAGAATTATAGGTTAATATAGCCCGCATTAATATTACTTTATAATCTTATTTAATAATTTTAAAGGTTAATAATAAACGGGTTTTTACTAAATATAGTAATTAAAAGTATAATTATTATACCGTAAAAGGCTATAATAATAAATACCCGGAGAATAACTATTAAATCCTTTACTTTAAAAAAAAGGATTAAGACGTTATACCGGGGTTAAAGAAGCCGAAAATTAAGGAAGTTATTATTATTATTATATTAGTAAATTTATCGGTTTTAAAAAAGGTTTATAATATAATAAACGTAAATATTAAGTTTGAATATATAATAATATCCGTTAACTTAATTAATTTATAAAAGTTAATAATCTTAAATAATAATTATAATAAATACCTTTTTTATTAAAAAAATTCTTTAATAATAATTTTTAACCTTATAAAATAATATTTTTAAAATTAAGTTTAATATAAATTAATTATAAAGGCGGTATTAATACCGCCCGGATAACCTATAATATCAACGGGAAAAAAGTAATAATTAAGTTTTTAAACTTTATTTATTCCCTTAATAATAAAGTAAATTTCCTTTTAAAGACTTAATTTTTAAATAATAAAATTAAAATAATAACTTTCCGGGTTAAACGGATAATAATTAAAGGACCCAATAAATTTATATATTCCCGGTAAAGATAGCTTTTTATATTAGATTTTTAAATATTACTTTAATTAATAATAATAATATTTAACGTATTAAATAATATATTAATTTAATATATAAAAACGGAATATTTTAACCCTTAGTTTATCGTTAAGTTAATTATAATATTAATAAGAATATCCCTTAAACGTAAATAAAAAGAGTAAGAAAAGCCCTTAAAAAAGGTTATATATATATATTATACCTTTAATATAATAATTTCTCGGTTTTATAAGGGATATTTTAAGTTAAAAATAACTTTATTAAAGTTTATTTATTTAGATATTATAAGGCTTATTAAGCCGGTAAGCTTTAATATAATTAAATTTTTAATTATTTTCTAGGACGATTTTACTTATATATTAAAAGTTTACCCGGTAATTTATAAATTAAACGTAACTTATAAAT
Source organism: Niebla homalea (assembly GCA_019925105.1). Classification (NCBI taxonomy): domain Eukaryota; kingdom Fungi; phylum Ascomycota; class Lecanoromycetes; order Lecanorales; family Ramalinaceae; genus Niebla; species Niebla homalea. The sequence continues at coordinate 738,573 of JAHGAU010000018.1, forward strand.
TTAAGTAATTTTAAGTTAAATATAAAACTATTAACCAGAAAATTAAACGTTTATAAATAAATAACGGGGGCGAATATATATTAAAGGACTTTTAAGATTATTTTAAAAATTATAGTATTATCTATAAACTAACGGTATAAAATAACCCCGAATAAAACCCCGTAAATAAAAAATTTAACCGGAAAATTAAAGAACGGATTTATATAATAATTTATAATATAAGTTTACTTAAAAATTTATAACTAAAAATTATAATAATTATTAATTATTTTATTATAAAGGAATTTACGTTTAACTTGGAAAAAAGGATTACCCTTTATTAAACGTAATATAATTAAAAACCGGATTTATTATATTTATGAGTTTTTAAGTTATTAATATAGATTAAGATTATAAAATATCGGACCTTCTTAAATAAGAAGGCCGATTTATTTATTTTATTAAGCTACGATAATAAAATTATTAAAATATACCGGGTCTTTAACCCTTAAATAAAAACTTTTAATAAGAAAGTAAAACGATTCTTTAATATTTATATTAAGGAACGGAAAATTACTCCGTTAAATAACTTTAATAAGAATACCCTAACGGAAAAAATCCAACGTTTAAAAAAAGATATATAGTTTTAATAAGTCCTTATTTTAAGGGAAAATTATAAGAATTAAGTCTATAATAACGTTTTTATTAATAATATTTTAAATGATATACCTATAAATAATATATTCCCGATTAAAAAACAAAGAGATTACCCTTAAACTTAATATAATTAAAATAAATAATAATTTAATAAATTATAAAAGGAAATTAAAATTATCCTTTAAAGTAATTTTAAACTTAAGATTTTTAAGTATTTTAAGCTTTAAAATATATCCTTAAACCCGCTATTTACTTTTATTAATATAATTATTTTAAACGAAGAAAAGGATATTTATTATTTAACGTTAATATTATTTAAAAATAAGCCGGAATTATTTAAGCTAAAAAGCTATTAAAAAGTTATAAAAGATATTTATTATAAAATAAATCAATAATTAACGGAAAAGGATAAATATAGCTTTTATATTAAAAATGGTATTTAAATATTTATTCTTAAGTATATAATACTTTTAAGTATAATTATTCTGAATAAGTAATAAATCTATACTCTTAAGAAAAGCGTTAATAATTTAATTATTTAATATAAAATCCGTTAAGTAATCCGTAACTATAAGTAATAAAAAGGTATTAACTATAATAAAACTTTCGTTTTAATAATTAAACCTATAAGTTATAAGGTACTTTTTATATTAACGGCGGTTAATAATTAAGATTTAAAATAAATAAACGTAAAAATATCCTTTCTTTATAACTTAATTAAAAAAGAAATCTATATAAAATAACCTTATAATTAAATAAAAGGCACCGATATATATTATAAGCTTAATAAAGCTTTTTACAGATTAAAATAATCCCTTTAATTATAATATAATTATTTCTTTATTTTTATAAAAAAATAAGGGTTTAAGCCGATACTTACGGATTATTACGTATTTATATACTTTAAAAATAAAACAATTATAGCTTTCTATATAAATAACGTTTTAATTATTAATAAGTTTAAATAAAATATTATAAACTTAAAAAAATACTTAATAATTAATTCTATATATTTAACTTAAGGTTAATTTATTATTACTTAAATATAATAATTATAAAAGACTATTAAAATAAAATGCTCCGACTTAATTAAAAAACCTATATTAAAAGAGTTATTAACAAATATAAATAATAAAATATTACCTTTATATATATATCTTTATAGAGCCGAAATATAAGCTAAAGCCTATACTTAAAGGTTATAAGGTTAACCCAATTTTCCGGAAGAAAGATTAATTAACTATAAACTCTTTAATATATATAATACTTAAAATTCATTTAAATATTATTTATTCCGTCTTAATAATTAATTAATATACCTTAAATTCTATTAAATATTATTAAAAATTAATAAGAAGAATTTTACGTTACCTCCGTATTACCGTTATTTTCTAATTAATATACCGGGGTAAATTAAAAGCTCTTAATAATTATATTAACTTTAACTTTACCGTAAATTTAACCCGGAGGTTTACTACGGGTTACGTATTTAATATAGGAAGTATTATAATTAACTAATAATTTAAGTATTAAATTATAATTACCCTTTTTACTTATAAAACGGAATATATAAGATAAATATAAATAATTAAAAAGGCCCTATAACTTAAATAGCTTTTAAGTAAAATTAAACCGTATTAAGCCGGAAACCTTCCCGTTATTATTATTTATAAAAATAATTAAAATATTATAGCTTTTATTAAGAACTTTATATTTTATATTTAGATTAAGTATATAAGAATTTAATAATACTGGCTTTAAGAGGTTATAAGGGATAATTAAGTAAATCTAAAGTATATCCCGACGTATAAATAAATTGTTAACGGCCTAATAAAGCCCTTACCATACCAGCCCTTTAAAGTGTTCCGTAAGGCACTTGGCCTAAAAGCACCCCCGGAACGTCCTTATACCGACCGAAGCTTCACTAATGATATTAATGACCTTACAGCTTTAACTCTAAGCCACTTATAAGGTAAGCTCCAAGCCACTTATAAAGTAAGCTCTAAGCCACTTATAGGGTAAGCTCCAAGCTACTTATAGGGTAAGCTCCAAGCCACTTATAGGGTAAGCTCCAAGCCACTTATAGGGTAAGCTTTAAGCCACTTATAGGGTAAGCTTTAAGTTACTTATAAAGAGGCCGTTATTAGTCTTAAGGAGCTTAAAGGCACGTTTTAATATAAATTTAATGTATAAAATAAGAAGGTTAAAAAAATATTTTAAAAAAAGGGTAAATTATAAAAAACGATATTTACCCCGGAGTATACCTAAATGAAATTATATACCCCGGGGGGTTATTAAGGGATAATTTACGATATAGGGGAGCTTATTATCGTTATGCCGGCTTTAATTTAAGGGAGTAAGTATTATATAGTTAAAGCTATAAGTATAATTTTCTAAAATATTTTACCGCGAAGGACCACCGCTATAGGGGAATAAAATCCACTATTATAAGGGAGTAAAAATTATTACTATAAAAGAGCTTTAATAATTTATAGAAAATATTATATAAATAAAATATATATTATATTAAGATTAAAGTTTAAATAAAATATTATAAGTAAATAATAAATATAAGGTAATAAATATATTAAAGCTTAAAAAGGAGTATTAAAAATACTTATATTAATTACCCAGTAATTAAGTAAATTAAATATAATTTAAAGCTAAACTTAATTAGGATAGCTGGGATACAGGAGTACTTAGTCGTACTTTTATACTTAGGAAATAATTAAGTAACTTACACCTTATATTTCAAGAAATATAGTCTTTATTTATATATACGTTAAGTTTAAATATTTACTTATTTTATTTATTAAATTTTTCGGATATTAATAATAACAAATTTAAAAAGGTAAAATAACCGGTAGATATTATTTAAAGTTATACCGTAATCTTTAATTCTAATAAGGTAAAAGATCCAGTAAGAAGAAAACGGAATATTTAATAAATAACTTCTTCAAGTAATAGAACTTTAATAATATTATAAAAGTTCATTTTTATGACGTTTACCTTAAATTTATTAAGGGAAATATACTTATTAACCTTAATAATAATTATGAATCTGGATATATATATAACTTTAGCTTATTAATATTTATCTTCCTTAGAAAATATTATTATATTATTTAATATAACGTACTTTTTAATAACATTGCCGTAATAAAAACCGGCGTATATATTAAGGTAACCTATAGTTTTCTTATATATGATCGCTTTTTTTAAAAGCTTATTACTGACCGTAAATAATTTACGTAAAGATTTAAAATCCCTTTTATTTAAGGATTATAAATTACTTTCCTTAAAGTCGTTATTATTTTTATTATTAAGGAAACCGCCTGCCTTATTATTTTTATTTTTATTTTTATCCTTAGTTTATAATAATTTAAATATAATTTTACGTAAAGAAATAAGTATTTTATTTCTTTTAAATATTAATAATAATATTAATATTACCATTTAAAATAATCATTAAAAAGCTTTTTATAATTAACATATATTATTAAATAAATTCTTACGATCTATTAATAATATACTTAATATTAATATAATAATATTATTTTTAATCATTAATATATAATAAAAAACAATAATATTAACGTCTTATAATTTAAAGTTAATAATTATTATGGTTTATATTACTTTAAAATAAAGTAATTAAATATAATCGGGCTTTAAGAATATTCGTAATAAAATTAACGTTATAATTAACAATTTATTAATTTCCTATATTTAATAACTTTAAATATAAATTAAAAATAAAAACGCCCTTAATCGGAAGGAAACGGGAAATATATAAGGTATATAGTATATATTTTTAAACTTTTTAATATAAAAATTACTTTAAAAAAATAATATTAAGCTTATTTTATAATATTTAAGAATTTTAAATACGTAAGGTTTTTAGGTTTTAATTTAATAAAATTTAAAAATAAAACGGTTTTTATTAATAACGTTTCCTTTAATTATATATTAAGACTTTTATAATATTTTTTAATTTTTTTAAGTATTTTTACTGCTTTTTTATATTCTTAAAGTATAAAATAATATAATTAAATATTTAAAATTACGTTAAAAGTTAGGTTTTTTTCCTTCGTTTTTAATATTAAGTATTTATTATAACTTTAATTAAATAATATAAATCCTATATTAAAGTTTTTATTTTATTACTTTATATCGTTAATAAAGGTAAGTATAAAGATTAATAAAGTAACCTTATTTCTATCGATAATAACTCTAATCCTTTAATTGAGTTAAGTTAGGTTTAAATTTAATAGCTTCTATAACGTACTTAAATTTATATATATAAAATTTTAAATCAAAAAGTAATATATTAATATATCTTCTTTTTTCTTTATTATTTAAGTTAATTAAAGTTATATAAATACTTAATATTAAATAGTATATATTATCGTATAAATTAAAAGCATCAATAAAAATTAAAATTAATAAAGCGATATATTTTAGCCCTTAATTAAGGCTAAGTAAATATAAACGTATATATATTATTATTTTAAGTTTACCTTTAATCGGTAATAATATAATTAAAAAATCGAAACCTTTTATATATAAATTATAGGTTACGTAAATTATATATAGTAAAGAATAAATTATTTTTTTGATTATTACGTAATTCTTAAACCCTTTAAAAGTATAATCGTATTATATTTATAATTCTATATAATAAATTTAATCTTTATAAAAACTTATAAATTCTTTATTATAAAAGAAAACCTCCCTAGATTTTATTAAGTTTTTTAAAGGATAATCGGGTATTTTAAAAACGTTAACCGGTTAAAGCGGATTAATTAAGAGTCTAATTATGTTAAGTCTTATTACGGAGTTAATATACTTTTTATTAATAATTATTATCCGATTTATATAAAATTATTTAATATTAAGCATTACGTAAAAATACCTTTTAATTATATATTTATAAAAGATTATATCCCCGGGAAATATAATTTTACTATTATATATTTTAACGTATTTATTAAAATACGTTTTAATAATTAATATTTACGTTATCGAATAATATAATATTAAAGGTTAATTAATAAAGTACGTTATTTTAATATATAATTTCTTATAGAATGATATAAAGAAAAAGATAATAATAAATAAGTTAATTAAATTAAAAAAGAATATTATCTTAAAAATTAATTACTTTAAGATTTAAAGTTATTTTTTAATAAATTTCTTTTTCCTTTATCGGGATTTATAATCTTATAATTAATATATCTTATTGTTTTAATTTAATTAAGGATAATTACGTATAAACTTATTTCTTAATAATATTAATAATTCTTAATAGGCTTTAAATTTCATTTAAATTGATAAATAATTTTAACATTTTTAATAAACTCTTATAATTATTATAATTAAGGACTATAACTCCATATTATAGCTTAAAGGTAAAATAAAAAGATTTTATTTTTAACTTTAATTTAAAAGGCACTTTTTTAAAGCAATTGGGTTTTAATAAATATTATAATAAAGGAGGCATTAAAGCGTATATAAAAATGATAACGCTATTATCTTATTATATAATAATATCTTTAAGTTTATTGAATTCGTTTTTTAACGGAATTAAGGGAAACAGAGTAAAAAGTTTAAACGGTATTATAAGTATATTTCTAAAGTTATTATAGTTATTATTAATTATTACTTTATAAATCGGGTTATTAATAAAAACGGACTTAATTATCTTAAGGATATTATTTATAATATTAATTAAATTTTAAATTTAATTTTAAGTTTTAACTTTAACGATAAAATCTAAAATAATTAATTGCTTAAATTCACGTATTTCTTCATTTAAAAATCAATTTAACTTTTTTTCGCTTATATTTATTTAAAGCGGCTTATATTTAAGCCTAACTATTAAGTTTTCCAAAAGCAAAAAAAATATTTATTATGATATATATCTTTTAACCCAAAAATTTTACTTTCTTTTTTAAAATTTATATTTATTTTTAATACGCGATTAAGTCGCAATTATCTTTACTTAAACTATTACTATAATTTAATAATATCCTATCCGTAAAATATAATCGTTATCCGGTTAAAAAAAGAAAATAAATAAGCGGAAAAAAATATTAAAAGTTATTAATTAAAAATATTAAAAACGTAAATAAAAATACTTAATATTAAAAAGAGTTTAAGCGATTTTAAAGGATAATAATAAAGCTTAAAGTTAAAGTATTTAACATATAATAGAAGCTAAATGTAAGGGTTTATAATTATTTAAAGTTATATATTTTACGGAAATAAAAGTCTTAAAAATAAGACTATATAAAAATAAATAATAATCGATAAGGAGGTTAATTTATTTTTACCTAAAAAATTAATAAATCTAAAGGAGGGTCGAAGTATAAATATATTTTTTGGGGATAAGACTATATATAAGCACAGCATTTAATAATTTAAATAAACTAATAACTATTAAATAATCTAAGGATTGGTTAATTATATAAGCGGGGGTTAAAGGAGGACACCCCGGGGAAAAGGGAGGTATAAAGGCGGCGGTTAAGTATATATTTTAATTTTTTAAACAGAAACTTAATCGTTATTACCTAAGGATAAAAAGTAATATTTAAGGTTTAAAAGAGATCAGGATTATTAGGTTAAAATATAAGGTTTAAAAACGAAGTTTATTACCAGTTATTAATATAAATAATTAATAAAATATATATAGGTAAAACCTAAATTATAGACCGCATAAATACTTAACGTTTTTTAAGATACGGGATTAAGATTACGGATTTAATTTTTTAAGTTTGAATATTCAAATTTAAAACTATAAAGTACGTAATTTTAAGGACTATATTTAAGAACTCGGGAAACCTTTACGATCGATATTATAAAGGTAACTATATACTTACGTTATTATTTAAATTTACGTTTAAATCAAATAATTAACCTTAAAGACATTATAATAAACTTATAGGTAAAAGTATTAAAGCTAATTCCATTATATATATTATAAGTTTAATCATAATCTCTTCTCTTAAATAAGTTAATTACGTTAATAGCCGTATATTTATATTTTAGGATTTTTTTAGTATTATATACGTAATCTTCAATTAACTTTAAAAGCTTTACGGGGTATAAAGCCGGGGAATCGGGGACCCGGTATTAATCTATATCGTAATACTATTTATACGTTAATAAATAACGTAAAAGAATTATTAATTATTAAATTCAATAATTATATATTAATAATTTAATTATTTACGCTTTAAGCGTATTAAAAGATTATATACTATTTTTATATATTAAGTACGTAATTTATAAAAAAACTTACTTTTATAAATACGGAAGCTTATTTTTTTAACGTTAATAATTTATATATTATAGTTACTTTATATTACGTTTACGTTAATATATTAATTAAAGCGGTTAATCTTTTATTATAATTACTATTTATTTATATCCTTATTAAAATAATATTACTTATTCTATTGAATTGATTTTAAATTATAATTATAAATAATGTTTTTACTTTTAGGTTTATTTTTATTAATTTAATTTTTTATCCTTACGCTTAAGCTTATTATAATTACCCGATTAAAATCCTTAAAATAAATCCTTAAATCTTTAATATTAATATTCAATAAGAAACCTTATTAAATTTAAATTATAACTTAAGCTTTAACTAAACTTTTTAATTATATTATACCGTTTAAATTATGAAACGTTAAGCTCCCTTTCTTATAAGAAAAGCAGTAATATTTTATAAATTAAAGTAAGTCTTAAAAACCGGTTATTAATATTGTATTAAATAATTTAAATAATAATAATAACTCCGACCTTAATAAGGACTTAAATACCGTAAATTATGCTTAAGTATATTTATAATTAATAAGCTATTAATATATTAATTAATAAAGATATAAAAGTAAGAATTAATATTCTTAAATTATAACCGGGAGCTTTAACGAATTTCTAAACGTAATTTCAATATAAAATATTAAGATAAAAAGGAAAATAAAAAAGGATAACAATAAGAAATATATTAAAAATTAAAGATTATTAGGATAATAAGGTTCCTTTAATGTTAACGATATTAAGAATTGATTTTTAAATTTTACTTCCGATATCCGTAATATTATAAACCTTATAACCTTAAAGTATCGTATTTATTTTATTAAATACTTTATTATAAATATTAAAAAGATTATTAAAGTTATATAGGGAAACGAGATTATGCTTAAAAGCTAAAAATAAATAATAATAAAGAAGCGTATTTATTAAAACGCTATAAATTAAAAGTATATATTTATTATTAATATATAAAATAAGTTAAACGAATAAAGTTAAATAGAATTTAGTTTACCTATTTAATCTTTTATATCTTATTATAACCTTATCGTTTATATAAAAATACTCTTTTCTGTTAATTTATTTATAAATATTTTCGATTTTATAATTAAAATTATTAATATTGGACTATCTATTTAAAATCTTAATATATATTTCTTTATAAAATACGTTTTCATTAATTTTACTATTTAAATTAAATTGATTAGCTATTAGTAATTAGATACTAATAATATTATTAAAGATTTTTTCTTTAAGCCTTAAATACTTATCTAAATAAATATAATAATAATAATAAATAATTTCGTTAAGCATACTTTATTAATCCGTAAATTTAAGTCCGCGTTTATATTAAAGATACCGGATAATAATTTAAACTATATAATATCCGATATAAAGGATAAACCTTACGGTTATACGTTTTAGCCTTTTAATAAGTAAAATTTAAAAAAAATAAAAGCTAAAAGGGGCGGTAGCTTTATAATGCTTAATTTAATAGAGAGCGCTACTATAAATTAAAGTTTAAGTTAATAAAAAAAAGGTACCAGTAAAAAAGGGAGGGAGGGAGGGTAAAAACTTTAATATATTTACTATTTACCATCTCTTTAAGTCGTCGGTTTTAATTATTATATATTTAATACTCCCTTATTAAATATTAATTTAGCCTTTTTTAAGATTAATATTATAACCAGAAATAGTATATTATAGAATAAAAAGTTATTAAGTTATAAGCTTTAAATTATATCTTATTAATATTTATAAGGGAGGAATATATTATTATAATTAACGTATAATATCGGGATATAATTAATAATAAAATATATTATTACTATATATAACTTATAATAACTATTACTTTAATTACTATAATTTAAATTAGATTAAGATTTTACGTATATAATATTTTATATAATTATTACCTTAATTAAAGAATTAAATATAAAATATTTTTATATTTTATAATTTTACGTAAAACCGTACTTTAAGTTTTAAGTATTACGTATAATATTATATTTAAATTTTTAACCTTTAATATTTATCTAAGTTTACTTTAATTATTCGAACTACGTATATTTTTTTCGGTATTCTTTAAATTCTCTTAATAATACTTTCCGTATATTAAATTCCGACACTTTAAAGGTAATATTATAGTACTTTACGTAACTTTAATAATACCGGTATAACTTTATTTCTTAAATAAGTAATAATATTAATAAGGTTTTTATAACTTTATGTTTCTCTATATATATTTAAATAAGTATCTTTAAGCTTCTTTATAACCTTTTAATTATATATATTACTTTCCTGTATAATTAATATTATATAATAAAGTTTTAATTATAATTGAATCTTTTACGTTTTTAATTTCTATATATTATTAAGGTAATATCTTTAAGTCTTTAACGTATTAAAGAGAATATAATAATTAAGCGGCGCTTATACTTTAAGCTTTTATTATTAATATAAATAAAATCTTCCTTCTTTATATTTTAACTATAATAACTTATAACTTTCCGTAATTACGTTAATTTCTGATCGTTCCATTTTTAAGGCGTATTTCTATAAACGTAAATACTATATATCCCGTATTTAACGCGTTTAATACTATTTATGCTATTTAAAGTTTATATTGAATATATATATAAAATAATATAATTTATAAAGTAAATTATAAAATAAGGTAAGATTTATATAATAACTTATACGTAACGGGTATAAAATAAGGAATACCAATAATTTATCCCTAATTTAAGACCCTTATAATATACTTATATTAAATTATTTACTTAAATATTACTATTATATATTCGTTATCGTATACTTATTATTGTATGCTCACTTTTATATACTTAACTTTATAAAGGTATTACACGCATGGACGTATAAGTGTAATAAGGTAGTATAAATTGAGTATAATTTATAAAGATAGATTTATAAAAGAAGACTGTAGGATATACTTAGTTAATCTAGGATATACGGCTAGGTAATAAGATATATACGTATTATAAAAGTATTTTAATACCATTCATATAACAACTTAATAATACTTTATGCCCGTAATATTATTATTATGTTTATACTTAGGTTAATATACCCTTTTAAGATTATTATTTAATAATAATCCTGGATATCCTTATATAATTTTTTTTATTATAATTAAGCTTATTAATAAACCGAGAAACTTATATAGAAAAGGGTACGTTTTTTAAGAAGTTAAAGTTTTAATAAAAAAAAATTAATAACCTAAAAAATAATAATAATAATAAAACTTTAATATATTAATTAACTCCGGAGCTTTATATTTATTTAATAGAATTCCGAGTATTATTTTATATAATATTATTAAGTAATTATTATTAAGTATATACCGAAAAAAAGTTATAAATTGAAAAAATCGTAAAAATAAAAGAATCCGGAAAAATTATTATATACCCGGTTTATAATCGTAATTTTTTAAGAACTAAATCTCTTAAAAACGATATTTCCGGGGTTTTATTAAGTTATATTACGATATAAAGTTCTCTTAAGGTTTATTATTTTTAAGGCTTAAGACTTTAACGAATTCTTTATATTTTTATAATAGTAAAAGCTTTATAAAGCCGTCCGTTAATATCTTTATTATAAATATATATTTAATATTAATCGTTTTCTTTTAATATTTTTATTATAATTAATAGTAATATATATTTATATAATAGAGTTTTATTATAAACTATAAGTTTATCCCTTAAACTATATGGATTATTTAAGTATTATTATACTTAATCTTTAATAAATGCAATAAATTTAATATAATTAACTTAAAGAAATAATTTTATTATATAAGCTTTTTACTATAAAAGTAAAATTAAGGAATTCAGCTTTAATAAAGCTTATTATTATTATCTTTTACTTTATTATTTTCCAATTAATTAAGCACTTAAAAAGCTTAAAGATATAGCCTTATAAGTTATATTGTATCTCCGTATTATTAATAAAGGATACGTTAAATAAAATTATAAATACGGTATAGGAATCTTTAATACGTCCGTTATAAGTAATCGTATAATACTTTATATAAGTAAAATACTATAATATTTATATAATTAATTCTTAATAATATTATAACGGGTTTATAAGGAACTTAATAGCTTTAAGGTTAAGAAGGCTATATTTACTTTTATCGTTATAATAATGAAGTTAATTAAATTAATAAATTATTAATATACGTAAATTTCTTAAAATATTATTTAATTAATATTCTTAATAAATATATCGGTATTACGTAAAGGTATTTTAAAAGCTTAATTTATTATTATAATATTAAATTTAACCATAAGCTTCTTAATATAGTTTATAATATAAGTAGATTTAATAAATTAATTTATCTTATATTATCTTTATACTTAAGAATTATTTAAATTTACCTAGGTTTCTTATTTTATATTTTTAAAAGAATTAATTATAAAAGTTATTAACTTTTTAATTATTTTTTCAATTATAAATAACAACGATATTATTTATAAAAAAGAAAATTATTATATAATTATTAATAAAAAAATATTTAACTTCCGGGACCTACTTTAAGCTTAAGTTTATTAATATTTATAAAAGATTCCGGAACTATAATATTAATAATTACTTTAATTTATATAAGGTTTAAAGCAAAAGAAGTAAAACTTTACGCCTATATTTTTCCGGTAATTTAATATATATAGGTTTATTTATATTATTATTAATAAACGTATTAACGGCGTCTTATTACCTTATTTTTAAATTAAATATAATTATAATAACCATAAGTATTCTTAGGACTTATATTGTTAAAGTAGCGGTAAATATATCTTATTTAATCTTTTATAAATTACTTTTTATATAAAGCTTCGCTTTATACTTTATAAAATACCCTTTATTATTAAATTTATACTTAAATACTTAAGTGGTTAAAATAAATATTTTATTCGCTTTTTCTATATAATTAAGTAAGACCTCTTTCTATATTCCTTTTACCTTAAGTAAATTAAGTTCTATTTCGATTATTAACTTAAAGCCCGTAATATACGGGTATTTTAATATATAATAATAGTATTTTGGCTTAAAGGATAAAGTATTATAGTAAAGCGTACCCTTAATTATTAATTTCAATAAATAAGAAAATAATTTATTATTTTTATAAAGCTTAAATAATAATAGGAAAATAATAAATATTACATAATATAATAGCTTTAAACCGTTTTTAATTAAAGTAAAAGCTATAATATAGTTTACTTTCTTTATACCTTATTTGGTCCTTTTTTTTTAATAATATTATCTATATTAAAATCCGATTTATTATTATTTCTTTTTTTAAACTTTAAAGTAAACTTTAAAATTAATATTAAAGTAGGTAAAACGTTACCTCTATTATTGTTATTATTATTTCCCCCGGAATTATTACCGTTATTATTACCACTTTTTCTGTTATCTTTATCTATAAAGTTATAATTTATAAACGTTAGAATTAATAAAGAAAGATGTAGTTATTATTATTCTTTATATTCTTTTAAAGGTTTTATCCCGGTAATTTCATTTTATTCGTTTTCTTTATTTTTTTTATTATTAATCGTTATTATAAGGTATATAATATTTATTAATAAAACTTTAAAGAATAACTTATCTTTAATTTAAATTACGTTAATTTTATTTACTTTATAGAATTCTTTCTCGTTAAAAAAGACGTTTTAAATATAGATAACCTTTCTTTAATTAAGTATTTAAATATTATAATAGTTTATAAGGAAATTAATATATATTCTTAATATAAGCTTTTCTTTTTTTAAAATAAACTTATTAAATAAATAAACCTTATAATTATATTATTTTAAGTATTAAAAGTTTAACTTTAAACTTATAACTTTCTTAAATAATATAGTTTATAAGTGCTTTTTTATTAATATTTAATTCATAGGGAAACCGGCCGTTTATATAATCTATAATTATAAAAATTAAAGTAAATTTACTTATAATCTTATTACCCATACTTTAATAATAAGTAGTTTATCCTTCTATTTTTAATATCCGTTTTATATTACGGTATTTAATATTAATAACTTAAAAATAATATTAAGCTTATCGATAAAGCTATTAAACTTAAATCTTAATAATATTTTATTATTTAATTAAATAAAAACTATATTATAATAGAATCGGGTCTTAATCGTTTTAATAACTTTCCGTAGAATATTATTCGCTTTTAACTTATATTTATAGGTATATATTATTTAAAAATCGTATTTAAAATAAACGATTTATAATATTTATTAATTATAATTTATCGTAATATTTATTTATATAAGATCGTAAATAATTATTAAAGTAATAACCACTCAGCCATCTTATGGATAAAAGTAGCTATCCGGGGTAGGTAATAGCGCTTAGGGATAAGCCGCTATTACCATATATGAGAAGGTAGTCTACCCGGGGGATCACCCCCAGGGGTAGGCCCTACCCCGGAGCCCTTGCTCCAGGGTAGGTACTGCCATAACAGTATCCCCTCTCCTATGGGCTCGTCCCCGAGCCTACAGACTATAAACCACGCCTCCGGGGGGGGGAGTTACCCCCCCCGGGCTGGAGGTCCTTTCAGAACCTGATTGGGTAAATAAGTAGGGGTTAAGAGCTCCTTACTTAAGGGAGATCACCTCCGGTATAGGTCCGAACCTTTTAGGCCGGACCCGGATTTAGTAGCCCGCAGGCATAATTTAAAGGCTTAGTAACTTTATAAGGGTATAGCCCGGGGTTTAGTGTCCTCGTTAGGAATAACCCGTATCTCTTATTGGGCAGGTAAAGGCTACGTCTTAAGGTGCCTTACCTACGGTTTTACGATTAGCCCGCGTAATTTTAAGGCGTTTTAACCCCCCGCATCGGTAGTTTTCGGGCATTCCGGCCCCCCTCAGTAGTTTTATGTACCTCGGACCTCGGCCCCCGGTACTGTAGGGTAGCGGGTCCTACCCGCCCCCGTACTCACGCTCAGTCTTACCTCCTGAGTTACCTAAAAGTCTCACTTTATGGGCGTTTTCGGATTTAAACTGTAAACTTACCCCTTTAAACCTTTAAGGTTAATTCCGGGGGTGTATTACCCTGAAGTTGCGTTATTACTCTGTTAAGGTAATAACCACTCGGCTATCTTATGGATAAAAGTAGCTATCCGGGGTAGGTAATAGCGCTTAGGGGTAAGCCGCTATTACCATATATAAGAAGGTAGTCTACCCGGGGGATCACCCCCAGGGGTAGGCCCTACCCCGGAGCCCTTGCTCCAGGGTAGGTACTGCCATAACAATAATTTAAAAAAAAAATATTAATAAAGTCTTTACTTTATATAATAATTTTAATACGATTTAATGAGCCTTTAATAAGGTATAGACTTTATAATTACTTATCTTTAAAACCTTCTTTTTATCTATAATCTTTACCCTTTTAATTATTCTTATAAAGTATTAAATGGAATTATTATTAATATAAATAAAAAGCTAATATTATTCCGTTATTATTCCTGACTTTATTAATAACTTTATTAATTATTTTAAGATAACTTTATTAACTATAAAAGTATTATTAATATTTCGTTATTTAATATTATCTTTAAGGACGTAAAGATTACCGGTATATTTTAATAATATTATAAGTTATCCTTTATAAATAAATATACGTTTTTATTATTTAAAGTATATACTTTTTTACTTAAGAATATTATTAAATAAGCAGTTTATTATAAAGTTTAAGATATAGGTTACTTTTATAAACGTAATTTTAACCTTTTTTTTAATAAGCTTATTAATATAAAGGGTAATACTTCCGTATATTTTAACTTTATTATTATTAATACTTAAATAATAATATTATTTTTATTATTTATTTCTTTAATAAAGCGGTCTTTTATAATATTATTATAAATATAAATTATAAAGCCGTTATTTATAATCCAGGACGATTTAAAATTTATATTTCCTAGGATAATAAAAACTTTATATTTATCGTTTAATAATACCAATAACGGCTTTTCTTTTTATTCAATATTTATAGACTTCTTAAGAACCTTATTAACTTTCTCTTTAATTTTTTAGTCTTTAAGTTTATCTTTTACCTTTTTTATAATAATTAAGTTTTATTTAAAATTTAATAGTTTATTAAACCGATTACTTTAAAGGTAATTATATTTATTAAATTAATATTTTATACCGTATAGGTATTTAATTAACTTAATTACGTTATCCTTATAAGTTAATTTTATTAATTTTTTTAAAATATTATTATTACCGGTTTTCTTATTATTTATTATAAACGTTAAGTACATTAAAGTTATCTTCTTTACGTTATAAAGTTAAATATAGTATTTAAATTTCTTTTTAACGGTAATGAAAGCTACAGAGTAATTTATTACGTTTTTAATATTAAACTTATATATTTAAGATAATATTAATATATATCTTTTTATTATTATTAAAAAATCGCAGAATATACGTTTATAATTTAAGGTTTTTATAAGACAATTATTCCTAATTTAAGTAAATATATATATTTATTTAATTATTTAAGACTTAAAACTTTATTAAGATTTAAGACCGGTCTTAATATAATAATACTTTTTCTTTATTTTTAAAAAATAAACGGAGTTTAACGGTATTATTTTTAATTAAAAGGCTTAAAGGAAGTCCTATAAATAAACTTTTATATTTTAAAGGTATATAAGATTTACTTTATTAATTAATAAATAAATAAAATCGTTAAACTTTATTAATAAAATATCCTATTTTTCTTATTATAATACGTAGTTTTTATATTATATTATACGTATCTTATATATAATTATAATATTTATAACTTAATCGCTTAAAACCTAAAGAACTTTTAATTTATTAAGTTTTATTAATACTTTAAATTTAATATTAAAAATAAAGTTTATAAGATTATAAATATAGTATCCCGTTACCTTTCTTTTAATAATAGATAACCACGTATTTTAATCTTTAAAACTAATAAGTTTTATTTCGTAAAAATTTATCTTAAATTACTTAATTAATTAATAAAAAAGGAAAAAGGTCGGTCCCTTTATAATTCTTATTCGAGTTTCTATATATTATTTTTTAAGTATATAACTTAAAGGCTATATTTATATAATTTAATTATTAAATAAATAATTTAAATCTTTAATGGATATATTAAGTATATATAATCGGGCTTATAATTATTATACGTATAAATATATAAGTATAATAAGGTAATATAAATTAAGTATAATTTATAAAAATAAATCTATAAAAGAAAACTATAGGATATACCCAGCTAATCTAGGATATACGGCCAGGTAATAAGTATATACGTATTATAAGATTATTTTAACACCGCTTATATAACGGCTTAATAATACTCCATGCCCGCAATACTATTACCATGCCTATACCTAAGCTGACAAAAGGTAATAACGCACTATATTATATCCATAAATAGGACTTCAGGGGATCCGGGGGTAGCTTAAGGGCGGCCTTTAAGGGGGCCCCGGGGGACTCTCTAGGGGGTATTTAAGGGTAAATTTTAGCCTATATTAAAGAAGTCGACGTTATTATTATTAAAGTTAACGTTATTTTTATTAAACGACGATATACTAAAAGGCTTATATAAAAGTAATTATGGATATTACTTAAACTAATAGGTCCAATTATATTTCTTTCTTATTATTATATTAAGTAACTTCGCTTAATTTATATAATTTATAAGTAACCTTTTTAAAATTACGATACCTAAAATTCAAAATTAAAAGGCACCCCTTTAAATTAAGGATTATAATATAAACGTTAAGATACTTATAATATATTAAGCAGTATATTATTAATTATATATATTTTCTCCTTGAAAATACGGCATTAATATCGTTTTAAAAAGCTTTATTAAAGTACCTATAATTATAACTTATTTCTGAAGAGCTCCGTTAAGGCATAAAGAGTAAATTAATTAAAAAAAACAGATCCGATAAACGTTATAATTATTAATAAAAACTAAGCCCCCGAAACCGTAATATCGTTTTATTTAAATAATTTTAATATTATATTAGAGAATAAGAATATATAACGTTTATTCGCTTATATTTAAACTATTTTAAAATGAAAAAATAATAAATATTTACGGCTTATACGCGTTTAAGCGTATTAATAATAACGTAAGTTAAGGGAATTAATATAGATTAATTATATAATTATAAGATTATTATCCATCTTAAATAATATCCCGGTTATCTTTAATTATAAGACTTATATTCCGTAATCTTTTTACGTTAATTTATAGATTATTCCTTAGAAATCAATTTATTTAAGACTATAATAAACGTTTAAAACTACGAAGTATTATTATATAAAAAGAATATATATAAGAATTATTTTAATTACTTAATTAATTATAAAGAAAGAAATATAAAGTTTAAAAGAACTTATTTTACGTCCAATAAAGCGTAAATAACTTTATAATATTTTTATTATTATTTTAAGGCAATTAAATTCAATATACTTATTTAATAATATCCTAAAGATCCCGGTTTTAAGTGATTTAACTTTATTATAAATATATTTCCTTAATATAAAATTTACTTTATACTTATTACTTAATTATTATATATACGTTCTACTTTAATACTATCTTTTATATTTTATTTTTGGTATTTTATTTATTTATTCTTTATAGTTTTGAAGTTATTTTTAACGTCGCTATAATTATTATATTACTATTATTAAATCGTTAAGGAAACGACCTTAGGAGCTACCGGCTTAATCCACGGAGCCTTATTTATAGAGCCTTATTTATGGAGCTTTATCCACGGAGTTTTATTTATAAAGCCTTATGTACGGAGCCTTATTTACGGAACCTTATCTATGGAGCTTTATTTATAGAGCTTTATTTATAAAGCTTTATTTATAAAGCCTTATTTATAAAGCCTTATTTACAGAGCTTTATTTATAGAGCTTTATTTATAGAGTTTTATCTATAAAGCCGTATGTTAACTTTACGTTAATAATATAAAATATAAGAATTAATATAAAATAATAAAAGTAATATAAGATAATAGAAGTAATAGAAAATAATAGAAGCGGAGAAAAACGGGAGGCTTTAAGCCTTATAAAAGAAAGAAAGAGAAAGAAAGATAAGTTTAATATATTTTCTTAAATAATACGTCCTTAACCTGCTGTAAAAATTATTATCTTTATTTTTATTTATAATAAAACGTAAAAGCCCATTAGTATTAATAAATAACCTTATAATCCTATAAACGGATTTTCGTTAAAAAAATAAGTTTATAATATTATCGCTAAAGATACGTAATAGTTAAACGACCGGTAAATAACTATAAATAAACTATAAAGAGATTTTTATTATTATTATAAATTAATAATAAGAGTTCTTGAAAACCGCTATAGTAAGATAACCAATAAATAACTATAGATAAATTACAAAGAGATCTCTATTATTATTATAGGCTATTAATAAGAATCCTTAAAAACCGTTATAGTAAGATAACCGGTAAGTAACTATAAATAGACTAATAAGAGATCTCTATTATTATTATAGGTTAATAATAAAAGTCCTTAAAATTTAATATAATAAAATAGTAAGTAAATAATTATAAATAAACTATAAAGAGATCTTTATTATTATTATAGGCTAGCAATAAAAGTCCTTAAAAACCGTTATAATAAGATAACCAGTATATACCTATAAGTAAGCTTTAATAACTTTAAATAGAATATATTATATTATTATTTATAAATAATAAAGTATTATTAAGAAACTTTACTTTAAAAGTAATTATTAATATCCCTTAATATCCTTTAATATCTTTTAATATCTTTTAATGGTTATTGGAAATTTTTTTAAATAATTTTAAATATCCTTTAATAATCTTTAATAGACTTTAAAGTAAAGTATTATACCGGATATATTATAAATAAATAGTTAGTTTATATTAATTATCTATTAATTAATATTAAGAAATTTAATTATTAAACGGTAATTCAATAGTATCTTAAATATCTTTTAAGTATTACTTAAGGGGGTTTTATAATTACGGTCTCTTAACATGTCTTTAACTGCGCGTTCTTGGCTTACTTAAGCCCTATAAGGTTTATTAACTAATATAATAATAAATATAAGCCGTTTTAAACGACCGATAATAATATTAATATTTTAAAATACCTTATATATTTACTTATATAATTAACCGGTTTTTATAATATAAAGTTTTAAATAAGACGTTTACGTTTAATATTATAGCCCTTATAACTATTACTACCGATCTATATTTCTAGGACGATATCCGCCTTAATAATTTCACTTTATTTTATATTCTTCCGTAATTCAATATCCGTTAAGGTTATTACGTTAAGGTTTTATAAAAACGTTTTTATATCGTTATTAACTATCGTTTACCTTACGGGTACGGTAAATCGACTTATAGTAACGATAATAAGCGTTATAGCAACGATAATAATAATAATATAGGTACCGGTAACGATTAAAAACGCCGGCGCCGCGGTAATAACGGTAATAAAGGTAATAACAAGGGTAATAATAAGTTTAAGGATAAAGAACATAAAGCCTTTTTAAGGGTTAAGGCTTTAATAAACCTGGCCTTTATATATATTACCATTATTATACCGGTTTTACCGCCCGTTACCTATTGGGATTATTAAGTATATTTAATTATAAATATATCGGCTTTTATTATTTATATTTTTAATACCGGTTATATAAATTATATTATCAGTAATAACCGTATATTTATTTATAAGGAACTCCTCCTTAAACTTATTCTTAATAAAGGCTTTTCTAAGGGGAGGAGTATTATTTATATTAAAGTTATTAAAATCTTATATTAATTTAATAAAGGCATCCGTAATTTAATCGTTTATAAGGTCCTTTTTATCTTTAATAATACCTTTAATTTTAATAGCCCCGGATAATTATAATAAGCCGGTTATCCTTTTAAGTAAAATAATAACTTATAAGATTTAAATTTATTTATTAGCCGTAATAATATCTTTATAAAATTCTCTTTAACGGCTTTTTACCTTTTTAAAATTAATATTAAAATTATTAATAATTTAATATTTATAGTTTTATATATTATTACCTTAAATTAAGAAGCTTTAAAATACTAATATAAAATAACGGGGTATATAAGGGAGTACCTTATAGGAATAAACTTAACTTTTAAGACCGTCTTTAACTTAATAAAGTCTTAAGACCATCTTATAAGTAAGACCGTCTTAAAAAAAACTTAAAATTATATTTACTTTTTTTTTAAATTTTAGCTAAAAATAGAAAAAGTTAAAAATCATATAATTTTAATTTTAAGATCGTCTTTATTTTAAGACGGTCTTAAGATCGTTACTACCTTAATAGAGTCTTTAGCTTAAGACGGTTTAAAGACCGTCCCAAGACCGTCTTAAGACCGTCTTAAAAAATCATTGGTTTCCTTTAAAATAAAATATTAAGCTTTTACCGGAAATGGTAATCGATATTGACCTCTTTAATTTACCGGATTTATTAAAGGACTATAAGTACGTCGTTTATATAAAAATGGGAATAAAGTTTAAGTTAAATAAAGGTTACTTAAGGGACTACTTTAAGATTTTAAAGCTTAATAAATAACCGGGAAAAAATGGGTTTAATCTGGTTCGAGGTTTTAAGCTGGGTTTAAAGTAGGTTCAATATGGGTTTAAGGTGGGTTTAAGGTGGGTTTAAGGTGGGTTCAAGGTGGGTTTAAGGTGGGTTCAAGGTGGATTTAAAACGGTTTAAAACCGGTATTAGGTTTTAAGTTAATATTTTTTTAGGTTTATAATTAAACCTTTGGTACGCGGAATATTTCCGTTAATTATAAATCCTATATTTTATTAAGCTATTTATATATAATAAATAAATTTTATTTACTCTTTCTATTTATTACCGTTATTTACTTATTACCATTACCTATTACTTTACCCCTTACCACCGTTAATACTTACTACCTTTACTTATTACCTCACTTATCACCCGTACTTACCCCGGTACTTGCCTCTGTACTTGCCTTAGGACCTGCACCTGCACTTTTACTTATTACCTTTACCACTTACCACCTTTACCACTTACCACCTTTACCACTTACCACCTTTACCACTTACCACCCTTACTACTTACCACCCTCACTTATTACCCTTACCACTCACCACCCTCACTCACCACCCTCACTCACCACCCTCACTCACCACCCTCACTCACCACCCTTACTCACCACCCTCACTCACCACCCTCACTTACTACCCTCACCCTCACCCTCATCCTTACCTACACCCTCACCTGCACCCTTACCCTCACCCTCACCTGCACCCTTACCCTCAGCAAACCCTTCAGCAAGAGGTAACGCCTGATACCTATATGCCCCCACCGCAACAGGCCTAAAGACACCGTGATCTAAATGGAGAACCTAAGAGCTGAGCAAGGCCTCCTTATACCTGATGTAAGGCCCGATCCTCATCACCTTCACCCTCATCACCCTCATCACCCTCATCACCCTTATCACCTTCACTACCCTCATCACGCTTATTAATTCGGGTAACTTACTTAAAAGGAGGTAATATTAATTAAGGTTACTGCGGGGGTATATTTCCCGTAATATAAAGGGTTTTTATTAAAGTAATTAAGTAGATTAATCCTCCGGTAATACCTTTTTAGAATTTCAAATTTTTTCAAGGTTTAAACCCGGTATATTACCTGGTTTATACCGGGTTTAAACCCAGGATAAACCCGGTCGGAACCCGGTTTAAACCGGTTACCGGTTATAGAAAACCATATTTAAGTAAATAACTAACTTAAGCCCGGATTAAGCCGGGTCCGAACCGGGCTTAAACCGGTTTCGAACCGGTCTTTTTTTAAGTTTAAATTAAGCTTAAACCGGGCTTAATTTAAGTATTAAACTTTAACCGGGTTAAAACTAAGTATATAACGATATATTTTACGTAATATATAAAGTTTAAATAAGCGTTATATATATATATTTTTAATAAGAAAAATTCTGGGTTTAATACGTAAGTATATTAAGCCTAATACTTATTAAAATAAGCTTATTTATTACGATTTAATTAATTTTATTAATAATATAAAAGCCGATTATAAGTAAATCGTTACCTTTATTAAAGATATTATTAAAGTTATTTATATAGCTTTATTATTAAACTCCTTATATAAGACGGTTCTTAAGGCCTTTTAAGGTTATATAAAGAGGATTTACTGCTTAAACCGCTTTATCCGCCGCTTATATATTAATAATAATAATATATATAATAGCTTTTAATTTAATAATTAACGGTATATTAAAGGTATTTAATAAGAATCTATAATACTTTATAATCCTTAATAAAACGGTATTTTTAACCGAATAAATTAAACTTTTATTACCCGGGCTTATATAATATTATTAAATAATAGTTTACCGCGTATTCTTATTACTAAATTTATTATTATAACGGCCTTTATATATAATATAATATTTATAAGTATTTATAATATATTGAATTAAGCTATAAATCTTAAAAAACCCGATTAATCTTTTATTAAAAGGGTTAAATAATACGGTATATATTAAAAGCGTAAGCTTCCCGGTATTAATTAAATAAAATTTTAAATTAAGGCCGTTAAAGGACGTTTTATCGGCTTTAAGGGTTTTTATATTTCTAAAATATTTATATTAAATAGTTAAGTTTAACACTATAATTACGTTAAGTAATTAAAGGATAAGGTTATTTAGCTTAAACGTAAAGCCGATAACCTTTTACCGGTTTATTACTTAATACTAAAATAAGGGGAGATAGTTACTATAGATTTCCAGTTATTATTAAAACGGATACGTTTCGGTAATAATAAAAATATAAATAATAAGCCGGCTATTATTATTATATAAGGCTTTTATATTATAAACGTTACGGATAAAACCGATAATATTATTATTAAAAATATAATTAAATTTATATCCAATAAATAACTTAAGCCTTATATAACCTTAAAATTCATAATTATTAAGGAAAAAATTAATAAGGATAACTTATTCATTTTATTTTTATTCACCCTTAATAATAATATTATAAAGGAAGCTTTAAGTATATATACCCTTATAAACTTAAACTTAAATTTATTTAATCCTTATAATTTAATCCTATATTATTACCCGTCTTTAAGAAAACTTATTAAATTTTTAAACTTATTTATTTAAGTTAAATTTTTAAACTTATTTATTTAAGTTTACGTAATTAAAACATAATTTTTAATTATTAAGCTATTAACTCTTAATTAACGTTTATATATTTTATAGTTATAATTCTTACGGATTATACGGAGCTTATAACTTATATATAAGTTATAAAGGATATATACTATAAAATAAAGTAAAAGTTTATTATAGAAAATAAAGTTAAATAATTAAAAAAGAATAAAACTTAAGTCTTAATAGACTTACTTCCCGGTATTAAAGTATTAAATAATAAGTAGGTCTATAAGTATAAACGTAGATTAAACGGTAGTATTACCCGGTATAAGGCCCGGTAAGTGGTCCGTAGCTTTTAATAAAAGGAAAATTTAGATTTTATCCATATTTTGTTAACGGTAATTAAGCCTATAAGCTATAAGACTTTCTTTATTATAACGGTTATATATAACTTAAAGATTAAATAAATAAACGTTAAAATAATATTCTTTTATAATAATATCCTTAAAAAGATTTATATTTATTAATTAACGGGCTTGAAGAATAATTTAAAACGTATTTACCTATTAAATAAAGCTTTATATAAGTTTAAATAATTATTTTAAATTTAATATTAATATCTCTCTATATTCCTTAAAAATCTTAATTACCGTCATATTAATAAAATAAAAATTATAATATATTCTTAAACCCGGATATTAATATTATTATTACTATATATATCAATAATATCTTAATAATAAAAGTTAATAAACGCGTTATTACCGATTTAAAAACTTAATTAAATAAAAAGTTTAAAATATTTAATTTAAGCCTATATAATTAATATTTAAGTATTAAATATTACCCGTAATAAATAAAATTAAACTTTAACTTTTAATTAAAAAAGTTACGTTAAATAAATCTTTATTTACCTTAATTTAATATATATAACGATCTTCTCTTTAAGGATAACGATATAATTATCCTTATAAACGTAAATGCCCGTTTTAAGCCGGCGGATAAAAAGTATACCGCCCCGAAGTAATTCCGGCTTAAATATTAATCCGTAGTTAATTTACTTATATACGCTATAATAAATATTAAGTTTAATATAGCTTATATGGTATCGGTAATATTATATTATATATTTAACCTTAATAAAAAGTATTAAATAAGTATTAAAAAGATCTTTTATTATTTTTACGGTATAGTTTTTTTGAAGCTTATTTTTTAAAGCCCTTTAAAGTCCCTTAATATTTATACGGACTTAAATTATACCAGCGACCCGTAAATATATCGGTTTATTTCTGGGTATATTTTTAATTTAAGAAGTATAATTATTAATTAGTCCTTAAAACGTTAAGCGATTATAGCTTTATTTACGTATAAAATTAAAAACGTAGAATAATATAACGTTATTAAAGAAATAATTTAACTTAAACGGTTATTAACTTAACTTATTAAAATTACCTTAAATTTAACGGTATTACCAACCCTTAAGGATAAGGATATTATATAGAATTACGTTCTTTCTACCTGGTTTAAACTTAATATTAAGGCTTTTACCCTTATTATAATAATCTTTTATAATAATTAAAAACCGATTATATTAATTAAGGACCTTATAAATTAATTAAAGATAAAGTATATATATATTAAGTATTATTTCCTCCGGGAATATATAGTTAATAAATAAGTAAAGCTCATATATTATCTTATTAATAATATAATAACGGATAGTTTAATAAAGCCGTTATTAAAAGATACCTTTTAAAAATTTAAAAATTATTTAAGATTAAAGTAATTATACCTCTAAAGTTTGGGATGGATATACCTTTTATTATTGGAGTTAAGATGGATATACCCCTTATTACGGTAATACGGTTTAGTGGGAGCTTTTACTCTTTGCTTAATAAGTAATACGGTATTATACTATTATAAAGCTATTAATCAAATAAAAGTATTAAAAATATAAAAGGTATAGATTTCGGTTATTCTTAAAGGGGACTAGCCTATTTTCTGGACTTCTTATAGATAGATATCGCTTAGTACTTTATATAGTACTTAATTAAGAAAGTTATACCCTATTATTTCAATAAACTTTAATAGTAAAAGGTATATTTATCTTAAAACTCCAGAAATATAATTACTTTAGTCTTAAATAATTTTTAAATTGGGCTTAGCCATACGTATACCCTTTTTATCTGCATATACACCGTTAAATTATCTATATATATACCCTTAAATCGTCTGTATATATACCTTTTTTTTACGTATATATTTAATAATTCCGGTAATATTTCTTAATATAGCGGAAGAACTTAAGAGCATTTTATAGTATATTAAAGGCTTTTAACTTAGACTTTATATATGCTATTACCACAATAACGAATATATTAACTAGGTAATAAAGGTAATAGAAGTATAGAAGGCAGAGACCTTAATTATTACCAAAAAGGGACTAGCTTATTACCTAAATTTCTCATAAATAGATTGCTTAATACCTTATATAGTACTTAATTAAGCAAGTTATATCCTATTATTTTAATAGGTTATAAACCCGGCTTATATACTTATTATTACGCTTAATAATTAGTAAGCCTTAATAATAATAATTTAAATACCTTAAGAGCTATATTATCGCTCCGTTAATATTATAATGGTTTTTATTATTATTATAACTATTATAATTACTTAATAATCTTATCGATTTAAGCCTTAACCATTAAAAATAAAAAGGCTAAAACGGAAAATAAAGAGGCTAGGACTCGTTACCTTAAGGGAACTTATATAATTCTAAAAGTAACGTTAACTGGTAATTAACGCGGCTTATAATTAAAAGGCCCGTTAAAGGGACGTTAAAGTAGCTTTTAATTTAAAGTAACGTTAAAGTGGCTTCAAAGCGGCTTCAAAGCGGCTTCAAACCGGCGTCAAAGCGGCTTTACGAATACGACTCTTTTTTTTTTTTTTTTTTTTTTTTTTTTACCGTGGTAAGGCTGGGCCTTGTTTATTGACATTTTGGCCCTTACCTTTACCCTCACCTGCACCCTTACCTGCACCTTACCACCACCCTTACCTGCACCTTACCTGCACCTTACCACCACCCTTACCTGCACCTTACCACCACCCTTACCTGCACCTTACCACCACCCTTACCTGCACCTTACCACCACCTTTACCTGCACCTTACCACCACCCTTACCTGCACCTTACCACCACCCTTACCTGCACCTTACCACCACCTTTACCTGCACCTTACCACCACCCTTACCTGCACCTTACCTGCACCTTACCTGCACCTTACCACCTGCACCTGCGCCCCCATCACCCCCATCACCCCCATCACCCCCATCACCCCCATCACCCCCATCACCCCATCACCCCCATCACCCCCATCACCCCCATCACCCCCATCACCCCCATCACCCCCATCACCCTCATCACCCTCATCACCCTCATCACCCTCATCACCCTTACCCTCACTCTCACCCTCACTCTCACCCTCACCTGCACTACCACCCTCACCTTACCACCACCCTCACCTACCTCACTATCACCATCACCATCACCATCACCCTCACCCTCACCATCACCCTTATCACCCTCACCACCCTCACCACCCTCATCACTCTCACCATCACTATCACCCCTATCACCCTCACTCTCGCCCTCACCTGCACTACCACCCTCACCCTCATCCTCACCACCCTCACTATCACCCTTATCCTTACCACCCTCACTATCACCCTTATCACCCTCACTCTCACCCTCATTATCACCTGCATTACCACCTTTACCACCACCTGCACCATCACTTGCACCCTCACCTGCACCCTCACCATCACCCTCGCTATCACCCTTACCACCACCATCACCTTCATCACCCTTACCACCCTTACCACCCTCACTTGCACCCTCACTTATCACCCTTACCACCCTCACTTGCACCCTCACTTATCACCCTTACCACCCTCACTTGCACCCTCACTTACCACCCCCTCACTTGCACCCTCACTTGCACCCTCACTTACCACCCTTACCACCCTCACTTGCACCCTCACTTACCACCCTTACCACTACCACCCTTATCACCCTCATCACCCTTACCCTCACCATCACCATCACCTGCACCACTTTTACCTGTACCATTACCCTTACCACCCTTACCATTACCCTTACCACCCGCACTACTACCTTCATCACCCCTCATCACCCTTATCACCCTCATCACCCTTATCACCCTCATCACCCTTATCACCCTCGTCACCCTTATCACCCTCACCTACCTCACCCTCACCATCACCCTTACCTTCACCCTTACCCTTACCCTTACCTGCACCACCACCCTCACCTACTGCACCCTCACCTACTACAAAACCCTTTATTAAGCCCTTCACCAGGCCCTTTACTATGATGCAACGCCCGATGCCCGCGTGCCCCTACCGCAACAGGCCGAAAAACACTGTGATTTGGATGGAGAACCTGAAAGGTAAGCAAGGCCCTTTACCTGTACCCTTACCCCACCCTCAGCAAACCCTTTACTAAGCCCTTTACCAGGTCCTTTACCAGGCCCTTTACCAGGCCCTTTATTAGGCCCTTTATTAGGCCCTTTATTAGGCCCTTTATTAGGCCCTTTATTAGGCCCTTTATTAGGCCCTTTATTAGGCCCTTTATTAGGCCCTTTATTAGGCCCTTTATTAGGCCCTTTATTAGGCCCTTTATTAGGCCCTTTATTAGGCCCTTTATTAGGCCCTTTATTAGGCCCTTTGTATAAATAGATAGAAAAATAGATTAAATAATCAATTAAATAAAGTAATATTATCAGGTAATTCATTAAATATCCTTATTTTTTTGGAATTTACTTTAACGCCGAGTTAACACCGCGTTAACGCCGCGTTAACGCCGCTTTTTTTTGGAATTCACTTTAACGCCGCGTTAACGCCCCGTTAACGCCGCTTTTTTTGGAATTCACTTTAACGCCGAGTTAAAGCCCCGTTAACGCCGCGTTAACTCCGCTTTTTTTTAAAATTCACTTTAACCCCGCTTTTTTTTTAACGCGGAGTTAACGGTATTTATATTTTAAAACCGCTTTAAGCGTTAATTAAGTATAAATTAAATATTTTATACCGTATAGGTTTCAGTAAGGTATTTAGCCTGAAATTATTATTTATACGTAGACCGTAAGGTATAACAGCCCTAATTACCGATTTACGCGTACGTTATAGGGTATAATAGCCTTATACTATACTTATAAGGCCGTTAAATCGGTAGATCCCTATTAAACGCGTTAATACCTTTAAAGAATTAAAAAAAGCAAACGTTTATTTATTATTATTATTATTAAAGCGATTAAAGCGGTTTATAAAGCCTATTATCATATATATTTAATTTCTTAATTAAATTAACCTTATATTAAAGTTTACCTTAATTATTATATTAAAGTTTAAATATAAAGAAAAGTAAAATATTTACTTTTAAAGCTCTTTCCTCTTTATTAAAATTATAAAAACTTAAATTAATTATATAAAGCGGAGATAACGATAAATAACGGGATCCCAGAGGTTTAAAACGATATATACGTATATAGCTTAAGTAATAATAAGGTAAATACCTTAAGTACGATAAGCGGAAGCGAAATAATAATAAAAATAAAAAAAATAAAAAGGTAAGCGGCTTTTATTAACGGAAATAATAATAATTTATATAGATAATGCAATAACTATATAATAAAGAACTTTTAAATTAAATAAGGGGCTTATAATTAATAAGATATATGTAAAAAAATATATATAATGCGTAAAAATAACGTAATTATAAGGGGTAAATAAAAGATAAAGAAAACGGGATTAATACGTAGTAATAAATAGAAAGTAAATAAAGGCGGAAAAGGCCTTATTAAATATATATAAACTAAGAGAAAACCGGGTAAGAATAAAGGAGTATTAGATAATTAAGAATAAGCTATAAAAAAAGGTAATTATTAAATATACGGTAAAAATATAATAAAGGAAAAGGTAATAAAAACGTTAAAAGACTTCTTTATAATTAAATAAAAGGATATTATATTAAAAACTTAACTAATATTATAGATTAAATTACGGGGGGTAAAAGATTTTTACGTAAAAACGGGGGCGGAATTAAGGGATTTAAAAAGATTACGCGGAGCTTAAAAAACGGAAACGAGGATACCAATAAAAAAGGATAAAAGGAATTAAAAAGGTTATATATAAAATAAAAAAACAACGGGAAAAGCTTTATAAATAAAAATAAAGATAAGTTAAATAATAAAAGCTATAAAAATAACGTTTATATTAATAATAAAAAAAATAAAAATTAAAAAAAAAACGGTAATATTAAGGAAAATAAAAATAATAATTATATAATTATTAAGTAAAAAAGAAAGGAATATAATTATAAAAATAAGTTCTTTATAATTAATAAAAGCGTTTAAAGTATTAAGGGAGTTATTAATAAAGTAAATTATTATAATACGTAAATTATAAAGTAAAAATATTTTTTTAAATATAGCTTTATTAAAAATAAAAAAAGAGTTTAAAAAATTAAAAAAATAAACCGGTAAAAAGGGATATAAAACGGTAAAGATATTAAGGTAATTATTTATTATTATAATAAACGGGATATACTTAATAAAATTTATAAAAAAAGAAAAGGAAATTACTTTAAAATAAATAAAAAGGGAGAATACGGTTTTTTATCCCGGGTTAAAAATTATAAATTATAGTTTTCTTTCCGTAATAAAAAGGTTAAATATTTTTAATTGGATAAAGAAATATTTTATAGTTATTTTAAGCGTAATATTAATAAGGATATATAATAATATCCTTAATAAAAGGGTAATAAAAGGTAAGTCCTTTAAATTAATAAAACTATAAGATTAAGCGGCGGATATTTATTAATACTTTAAATATTAAGGGTACGAATATATTATTATAAGGTACCTTAATAATATAAAGTATATAATATACGCCAGAAAGCATAATACGTATAAATACGTAAATTTAATAATAAAAAGATTAATAAAAAATACGTTAAAATATATAATATATAAAAATAATAATTACTTAACGTAGGATTTACGATATATAATAAAAATTAAAAAAATTTAATATAAAAAGATTAAGATAATAATTAAGGTTTAACGTTATAATTTATATAAATCTAGATTAATAAAATAATTAAAAATAGTCTTAAGACGTAAACGGAATTTATTAAATAAAAAAAAATAAAATATAATAATTAATAATATAAAGAAAATGAAACTTATAATAATATTAATCCTTAAAGCCGGCCGCTTAACCGGGATAATCATTATAATAAGAAAGTTAAAATAAATAATATTTAATTTTAAGGAAAAACCGTTTATATAAATAAAAATTAATAAAAAGAACTTAATAAAAGTTAATATATAATATATTTATACTTTTAAGGATAATATAATATAATATACGTAAGGAAGTAATTAAAGTTATAATATTAATATTTAAATTTAAAGAAATAAAGAATATTAATATTATAACGATATAAAAATTATTATATAATTTATATATATATTCCTTAATTAACCCGGGAAATAATTTTTATTTAACCTTTAAAGGAAATAAAATAATATAAATATATTTTCTTATAAAAAGGTAAACGTAACGGAATAATATTTTTAAGTATAAAAGATAAACTATAAAATAATTAAATATTTTAAAAATAAGAAACGATTTCACTAAAAGCCCTTAAACCCCATCCGGTAAATTATATAATTAATATAAATAAGGCAATAATAAATATTTAACGATTTACCGGTACCTATAATTAACCTTAAATAAACTTAATTACCACATAAGGCCAATAAAAAAAGGTTACGGGGATTTAACGTTAAAAAATTAAAGTTAAGATTAAATAAGGTTAATTTAAAAAGTTATATAATAAAGTACTTAAGGTAAAATTTAAACGTTAAAAGAAGTAAAGTTATATAATTAAAACCGTTTCTTTTTAATTAAGCTTAATATTATTATTAAATCTTTACCGCGGATTATAACGTTAAAAAGTAAAGAATTCTTAATAAAAATAATAAATTAAAGATTTAAAATAATTATTAATCTTAATTAAGTTAATATAAAAACTTAATTATAATATTAAGGTAAATAACTATAAAGGAAAGGTTTTTATTTAAATCGGGTTAATATTTAGGGTAAGTTAGGGTTAAGTTAGTTAATTACGGTTTCCTTTTCTTTTTTTAAAATTAAAGTAATAAGTTTAAAATAAATATAAATATTAAAATAACCGTAACTTAATTATTAATATTATAGAACGTTAAAATTAACTTAAAATAACTAGACTTATATATAAATAAATTAATTAATTAATATTTTCTTATAAATAAAAAATTAAATATAAATAATTAAAACGTTATTTATTATAAAGGAAATTTATATACGCTTAAAATTATATAAGAAAAAAATATTAAAGGAAATTTAAATATTTATAACGTATATAATCCGCCGTTAATTAATAAAAAAAGGCCCTTTATAATCTTATTATATAAAGATATTATAACCGTATTAAGTAAATATCTTTTAATAAAAGATTTTAATTTTTATTATATTAAATAGAACGAAAAAGGGTATATAATTAATTACGTTAAGTTTAAAGAGTTATTAATAATTATTATCCGGTTTAATTTTACGCTTTTAACGTTAAAAGGAATTATAATATAAGAAGGTTAAAAATTTAGAATTACAATTAACTTAACGTTTAACTTAGAAAATATTATTAATATGGTTATTATATATAAGTTATAAAAGGACTTAAAATATAACTTAAATTATATACCGATATAAATAATTTTAAATTAAAACGTTAATATAATCTTATTACCACCAATAAAGAAAGCGTAAAAAACGGTTAAAAAAATAAAGGTTTATATAAAAATAGAGGAAATAATAATATAGTTCGTAAACCTCCTTTAACTAAATAATAAAGATTAAATCGATTTTTTTATAAAGTAAATAATAACGGTATTAAATAAAATAATTAATAAGATAGTTCCGTTAATAAAGCCTTTTTAAAAAGTAAAAACTTATTAAAATAAAGGGTATATAACCGTAATTATAAAAACGAAAAGGTTAATTAAATAAACTTTTAAATATAAAAACTAAAAAATACTTAATTAATTAAGGATTACTTAAAATAAAAAAGAAAAGATTATTAAGAAAGTTAAATAAATATATTTTCGGTTTATAATATATAATTTAACGATCTTATTTTATAATATTTAAAAGTTAATAAAATATAATAAAGAATAAAGTAAGAAATTAAAGCTTATTTTTAAATTCCCGCCTTTTAAAAAACTTAATAATATATTAATTAATATTTTTAATGGTAAAATTAAAACCCTTAAGGGAATATTTTTCCCCCTCCGTTAAAAGTTAATTTAAACGATATCAATAACGTTATATACCCCGGCCCCGTATTAATAAATAAGGTAATAATATAAAATAAAGTAATTAAAGCGATTAATAAATTAAAGAAAAATAAAGCCTTAAAATT
This sequence comes from Niebla homalea, assembly GCA_019925105.1. Taxonomy (NCBI): domain Eukaryota; kingdom Fungi; phylum Ascomycota; class Lecanoromycetes; order Lecanorales; family Ramalinaceae; genus Niebla; species Niebla homalea. The sequence goes on from JAHGAU010000018.1 coordinate 772,306, forward strand.
AAATAAAATTCCTAATAAATTTTTATTAATAATAATTTTACCGTTTAAGAAAATCTTTATTTTTTTTTTTTAAATATACTTTAACGTTAATTATTATTTACGTAAATTTAAAGAAATAAAAACGATTATCTTTAAGAAGTTTATTAAGTTGGATTATTTTAAGGTAAAGTCTTATAGACTTATTATACTCCTTTATACGTTAAAATAAGCCTTAAAAACAATAATAATAAAGATCCTTAATAATTATATAGAAAATAATGGATTTCTTTTTAATTAATAAATAAAAATAAAAAGAAATCGATTAATAAAAATAGTTTTTAAAAAATTAATTAACGGCGTATATATAATATAAGGTTATGGGAAGAAATATATTATAAGTTTTCTTTTTCTTAATATTATAAATATTTTTAATAAAATAAATTATTAAAAATTATTATATAACTTAAGGAAAAAAGGGATATTACTTTTCTTAATTAAATAAATGAAAAGTTTCTTAAGTAATTAAGCTATATCGATTAATTTAAAGTAAAAAATAAACTTAATAAAGCTTATTATAATAAGGATTCCTTATAAATTATTTATTTTTTTATATTATTTTTATTTTTTAATAATTTATTAATTAAGGAGCTTATTAAGTTAAAATAAAAGATTTAAGTTAAAAACTTTTTTAATAATATTTATTTTTTAACTTATAATACTTTTATATATATAAATTATTTAAAATTAAAATAGATTTATAAAATTTATTTTTAATAAGTAAAAACTTATAAAGTTTAATTTATATTATATTAATATAAGTTTATTTATATAATTAAAAGCTTAAAGTTATATAATATAATAATTATAATAAACTTAAGTAAATTTATAGTAAAGTTAAAGGTTAATATTAAAGTTTTTAACCTTTAAATAAATAAGAAGCTTAATTAAAAAAATTATATAAAAAAAGTTTAAAAGAAAATAACTTTATAAGAAAGGAAATTTATTTATTTCGTTATATTAATATAAAGAATTTTATTATAAAAGGCCCGGACTATTTATTAATCTACCTAAGTGCCGGGTAATTAATATAAGTACTTTTAATAAAGACCTTAATTATTATTAAAAGGGGATTAGCCTATTACCTAGACTTCTTATAAATAGATCCCTTAGTACCTTATATAATACTTAATTAAGCAAGTTACACCTTACCATTTCAATAAGAGGTAATTCCGGAGGTAATAACTATATAAATAATACGCCGAGGATTACGACGGGATTAAAAGGACGTTTAACCATCGAAAAATAAATATATATTAAAGCTATTACCTATATAAATCCACCACCCTTATTACCCTTATTACCCTACCCTTATTACGAGTAAACCGAGTTAAAAGGAGTCGATTACCTATAACCGTTTCCGGGCTTTTTATTAAATAATTATTCTTTCCTTTTTAAGTTTAGGCTGGATAATTAGCTCTTAAACGATAGGGTAATTAACTTAATAATTTATTACCCTTTATCCAGGTTGTAATAAAGTCGGCTTTATTTTACTTTTATAGGTTTATTTCTTAAATATTAATTTAAACGTTTTTCTCGTTACGGGTAATTTAAAAGGCTATAATAATAAATTTAAAAGTTACTCTGTTAATAGCTTTATTATATAAAGTTATCGTTTTACTTTTTTAACTTCGTTAACCGTTTTATTTATAATAAGTTAATTAAAATAATAAAAAGGTATAACCTTATAAACGCTGTTTATTTATTTTAAATTAAAACGGTTTACGGCGGATAAAACGTTTAAAGTCTTTTTCTTAATAAATACATTTTTATAAAAATATAATTACGGAGTATTAAGGTTTTTTTTCTTTATTTATAAAAGATTTTTATATACGTAATAATAGGTTAATATTCTTATTGTTATTTATTTAATTACCGTCTTTATTTTATAAATATTAAGTATTATAAAACGTTAACTTATTATAACGTTAATAAGGGTAAAAGTCGTTTAATTATAAAAGCCTTAATATAATTATAAAACTTACTTTAATACGATAATTATAAGGAATTCCTATATATTTTATATATAAATTTATATACGTAAATATATTATCTTTAATTATAGCGTATTAAAGGAATATCTTTTTTAATATTTAAAGTGGTATTTTAATAAAAACGTTATATAAAAAAAGCGCTTTATAAAAGATCCGTAAAGTTACTTTTATACGGTTAATAGCTTTATTATAATTGAATTTTTACGTTTAAGTAATTTATTGATATTATTAATAACGTAAATTAAATCGTTAATTAAGTTAAATAGGGTTAATTTAAGCTTTATATAAAAACCCTTATTATATAACGTATTTATATTATTAAAATATAAATAGCGATCTATATAATATTTAATAAATATACGTTTTAAAAAGAAAATATAAGTATTATTTAAGTAAATAATAATATTAATAGGATAATCGTTTTTTATATAATATTAAAAAGCATTAAAATCGGCTTCTATATATATATAGATAAAATAATTTTAATATTTAATAAAAATATTTTACGCTTTATTATTAATAAAATACTTTTTATAATTAATAAGTATATTCTTATTAATATATTATATATAAAGTAAATATTTTATAGTTAAGAATACCATTTTAAGTTAATTTATATACTTAATTTTACAATTAATAATAATTTAATTTTAATTTACTTAATATTTTAATATAAATAAGGAGCTTTTATAATTACTTTAATATTTATTAATAGTTATTTAATTCCTTTTATTATAAAAAAAAAAATATTAAATAATAAATAATATTAAGATTTATATTACCCGTAATTATTAATAATAATATTTTATATCTATTAATTTTATAAGTACCTTACCGGTTTCCATTAAAGGTTTAAAAGGGTATTAAAAAGGTATTAAAACGATTTAATTCTTAAAATGCCATTCTTATTAATTAAACTTTAAGATTTAAAGCCTTTTTTGAAAAAAAGCCTTTTTAAAAAATAATCATTTTAATACCCTTTTAACACCCTTTTAATACCATTTTGAAATTAAAGGGGGGTATCCGCTTTTGGGGCTGCTTAGGGGGGGCTTTAAGGTAATAAAGTATTATTAATTCATTTTTCTATCTATTTATATACCTATTTATTAAAGGGCTTATTAAGGGGCCTGGTAAAGGGCCTGGTAAAGGGCCTGGTAGGGGGTTTGCTGAGGGTGCGGGTAAGGGTGTAGGTGAAGGGCCTTGTTTACCTCTCAGGTTCTCCGTCCATTACGGTGTTTTTCGGCCTGTTGCGGTAGGGGCATCCGCGTATCGGGCGTCACATTATAGTAAAGGGCCTGATAAAGGGCTTAGTAAAGGATTTACAGTGGGTGCGGGTGCAATAGGTGAGGGTACAGTAGGTACGGGTGCAGTAAGAAGGATGTAAGTGGTGGTAAAGGTGGTAACAGGTAAGGGTAAAAGTGAGGGTGAGGGTAAGGGTATTATGGTAGTGCCTACCCCTGGGGGTAATCCCCCAGGTAGATTACCTTCTTATATATGGTAATAGCGGTTTACCTTTAAGCGCTATTACTTACCCCGGATAGTTACTTTTATTTATAGGATAGCCGAGTGGTTATTACCTTAATAGAATAATAACGTAACTTTAAAGTAATATACCCCCGGAGTTAACCTTAAAGGTTTAAAGGGGTAAGTTTATAATTTAAATCCGAGGATACTTATTTTAAGTAACTTAAAAAATAAAATTAAGCGTAAGTACGGAGGCGGGTAAGACCCGTTACCCTATAGTATTAAAGGCTAAGATCCGAGGTATAGAAAAATTATTAAGGGGGGCCGGAATACCCGAAAATTATTAATACGGGGGGCTGAAACGCCTTAAAATTATACGGGTTAATCGTAAAACCGTAAGTGAAATATTTTAAAACGTAGCCTTTATTTACTTAATAAAAGATACGGGTTATTTTTAATAAGGATATTAAACCTTAGGCTATACCCTTATAAAACTATTAAGCCTTAAATTATATTTATAAGTTATTAAATCCGGATCCGGTTTAGGAAATTTAGACCTATACCGGAAATAATCTCCCTTAAGTAAGGAGCTTTTAACCCTTATTTATTTATTTAATTAGGTTCTAAGAGGACCTCCAGCCCGGGGGTAACTCCCCTCCGGAGGCGTGGTTTATAATCTATAAGCTTGGGGACGAGCCCATAGGAGAGGGGATACTATTATGGTAGTACCTACCCTGGAGCAAGGGCTCCGGGGTAGGGCCTACCCCTGGGGGTGTTCCCCGGGTAGACTACCTTCTTATATATGGTAATAGCGGCTTACCCCTAAGCGCTATTACCTACCCCGGATAGCTACTTTTATCCATGAGATAGCCGAGTGGTTATCACCCTAACAGAGGGTGAGGGTGAGGGTAAGGGTGAGGGTGAGGGTGAGGGTGAGGGTGAGGGTGAGGGTGAGGGTGAGGGTGAGGGTGATGGTGAGGATGATAGTGATGGTGGTGGTGAGGGTGATAGTGATGGTGTAAGATGGACAGCAAACATATAGGTATACAATGTATATATATTCTGTATAATTCATATAATAATCTATCTATAAAGATAAAAGGTACTTATAAGTAAATAACTAAACGTTCTGGGATATACGGCCAGGTGATAATATCTATATACATTATAAGGATGTTTTAACATTGCCTTTATAACTACTCTATAATACTCCTTACCCGTACTCTATGCCCGTAATATACCGGCTGATAAATAATAAGGGTAAGGGTAAGGGTAATAATAAGGGTAAAGGTAATAAAGGTGATAAATGGGAAAAAGCCTTTTAAAAGCCTTTTAGTACCCTTTTCAAAATCCAAGTATTTTATTATTATTTTAACACCCTTTTAAGGATTTATAGGACCCCTATAAGGTATAATTTATTAAAATAATACTTTAAAATTATTTTATAAAGAGATAAGTAAACGGTTTAAAGAAGAAAAAATAAGTAATATACTTATTTACGTCCTTAAGGTATTAAATTTATTAATTATTAACCTATAGAAACTATAAAAATACTTATATAAATATATTAAAGCCAAAAATACGTTAATAAATTATTTACTTTTAATTCTTAATATCCTTAATAATAAATAACGGATTCTCTTTATTTTAATTATTATAAAGACGATTTATTATTTTTAACGGCTTTAAACTTAACTTTATTTTAATAATTATATAGTTTTTAATTTTTAAAGTTATAATTAAAGCTTAAAATAAGGGATAAGTTATAAAAAAATAAATATATAATTATATATAGCGTCCTTAACTTTTAAGACTTCTTTCCTTATTTAAATAACTATTATAATATACTATAAAATAATAATAAACGGATATTTATTTAATTATAAGTTTCTATATATACGTTTTTAATTATAAATCGTAAGGATCTTATTATTACGATTATAACGGAGTTAAATCTTTTTCTTTATACCGTACTTAAGGTTTTTTTAAACGTATTATAACTATAATATAATTATAATTAAAAGCTTATATTTATATTTAATAAATAAGTTTATCCTTAAACGTATTAATTATATTATTAAAAAGTAATATAAAGTTTATAGTAATAACGGTACTATTAATAATAGTAATTCGCGGAAGTTATATTATTTAAACTTTATTAAAAAGCTTTCTTATTATATTAATAAGTATAGCTTATATATCTTAAAGTCCACGTAAAAAATCATCCGCTATACCCTTTTAAGAAAAGTATATATATAGACGTTTCGACGGTATATATATAGATGATCCGACGGTATATATATAGATAAAAATGGTATACGTGTAGCCGTACCCTTTAAATTTTTGAAAAACGTCCCTTAATAATAGCTTTATTAGATTATCCACTATTATATTACCGGTAGGATAATATATAAGCTTTATTTATTTATTAACTATATATTCCTAAAGGAAATAATACTTAATATATATATACTTTATTTTTAAGTAATTTATAAAATCTTTAATTAATATAATCGTTCCTTAATTATTATAAAAGATTATTATAATAAGGTAAAAACCTTAATATTAAGTTTAAATTAAGTAAAAAGAGCGTTATTCTATATAATATCCTTTTTTTTAAGGTAAATAATATTATTAAATTTAAGGTAATTTTAATAAGTTAAGTTAATAGCTATTTAAATTAGATTGCTTCTTTAATAATATTATATTATCTTACGTATTTAACCTTATAGGTAAATAAGGTTATAATCGGTTAACGTTTTAAGGATTAATTAATAATTATATTCCTTAAATTAAAGGTATACTTAAAAATAGACCGGTATATTTACGGGTCGTTGGCGTAATTTAAGTCCATATAATTATTAAGGGGCTTTAAAGGGCTTTAAAAAATAAATTTTAAAGAAATTATATTATTAAGGTAACGGAAGATTTTCTTAATAATTATTTAATATCCTTTATTAAAGTTAAACGCATAACGTAATATTATTAATACCTTAAGGGAAATTATAAGTTTCTTAATGTACTATTAATTAATAGTTAAAGCCACTTATATTTTAAAGACCAATTAATATTACGTTAATTTAACGTTAAAAAACAGCGGTTTAAAAGTAAAATTAAATTAAATTTAAAATTAAAGCAATTTTAAAGTTATATTAACTTAACGTTAACTTAACGTTAAAGCGACTTTTAAGAATTTCCAATATCTGAAGATAACCCGGTTAAAGGTCCTTTAAGCTATAGGGGTAAAAAGCTTAAGAGATAAAAGAGGTTAATAAAAAGTAAAGTATTTATAATATATTTACTTAAGGACTTATATATATTTATTTATTTATAAGTTAAAGTTAATACTTAAAATTTAACTTATTTCCCGTATAATTTAAGAGATATCGTAATAAATAAGAGAATTCGGCTATTACTTAAATTTAATATTAATTATTAAATATATTAAATACTTTAAAATTTATATTTATAAAGTAATAAATTATATTCTTAACTTAATTAATTCGATATAAAAGAAATAAAGCGTTTTACTTTATATTCCGAGTAATTAAAAAGACGGTTAACCTTAAGCTTTTTAAAATAAATAATTAAGCGTCGTATTTAATAATATAACTTTATTAGGATTATCGGGCCTTAATATAAAAGCTATATTTAAGCGTAAAGGAGGTTAATAAATTATAAGCGTTAATATTTGCTTAAATTAAAATTTAAAATAACGGTATCCTTTATAAATTAAAGGAAATAAATAAATAAGTTAAAATACCGATTAAGAATATCGGATAAAAAAGGTTTCTAGGTAAAGTTAAAGAATACCCTTTATTAAGGACCTTAATTCTACTTATACCCTTATGCCTATATAAAAGGATCTTAGTAAAGTCAGAATCTCTAAAGAAATAAAGATATAATATTATTTACTTATATTAAGCGTAATTAATTACGTTAACTTTAAGATATACGGGACGTCTTCCTTGGATAATATAGTTATAAAATAAGTTCCCTTTATATCTTAAGGGACCCGGGTTTAAAAGGGCGTTAATAATAGTATCTTTATTAATATTATTTTAATAAAAAACTTGATTTTCTCTTTTAATATCCTTAATTTTATACCGGAGTTAAATAAGATAAAGCTATAGTTTTAAAGGCTTGGTTTTTATTAGGTAATAATTATAATATTTATTTAATTAATTTTCTTAATAATTTATACTTTAAAGCTTTTTAGAAAAAGCTATAATTATAAGTACTTTAACGGAATTCTTTATAAATAACCGATAATTAACGAACTATAATTATAAATACTTTAATAAATATTTTTAAGACGGTATTAAGGATTTTAAACCTTATTCTTTAATATAATATTAAAATCGTATAAATTTATTAAAATTACAGCCTTAATAGCTTACTCTTTATTAATAATTATAACGTTTATTTAATCTATTTTCTTAATTAACTTATATTTTATAAACCTTTAAAAATAAGCTATAAATATAAGTACTTTAACGGTTCTTTAAGGATAAACTATAATTATAAATACTTTATAACTCTTCGGGGATAAATTATAGCCTTAATTACTTTAATAAAACTCTTTATAAATAAATGATAGCCGCTTCGACCCCCTTTAACCCCCTTTTTTAAGGGCAGTCTAGCTTTAACTGTTAGTTTATTAATATACTTTTTATAAAAGAAATAAATATTTTTAAGGAGGGCGTATATACGGTTAACGGTATACTATAACGTTCGTACCTATTAATTACTATAGTAGGGGTTTTAAAAGGTAAAAAAGAAAATAAAGATAAGGACTTATAAAAAGGAAATTCTAAGTTATAGGTTAATACCTTAATACGTAACTTAAGTAAGTTCGGGGTAAGTAAGGGGAGGGCTTAATTAAATTTAACGTCGTAATTTTAAGGGCTTAATACTGAATTCTAGGCCGTAATTAATTTTTAATATCGCAATTTAAAAAGTACTTATTAAATTTAACGTTATAATCTTAATAACTTTTAACGTTATAATTTTAAAAGTACCGAATATTGAATTTTATTTTAAACTATAATTAAATCTTAATGTTATAATTTTAAGGATATAATATTATAATTTTAAGATTACTTTAAATAAAGAATATATTTACTTTATACGTATTATATAAAAACTATAATATCTTAAGCTATATAAATCGATATAACGATATATAAAAGTAATATATCTCGGGGCTTATATTAAGGGCGTATTTAAAACTTTTATTTTAAGTACTTAATTAAAACGCTTTTTTAAGGTTTTTAATTACGGGGCTCCGCGGACGCCTTAAGGTCCTAAAGATAAAGTATAATAGGAGGTATATAAGTAAGATTATAATAATATTATAAATAATACCGGTAATTATATATGAAAGTATTAAATTTAAAAATTTAAAAATAATAAGATTAAGTCGCAGTTATATAAAGTAAGTAACGTAAGTAATATAAAGAGATTTTAACGTAAATAAAGAAAGTAAAAGGATTATTAAAAAACCTTAATATTTTAGAAGATAAAAAATATAAGTTTTTATATTTTATATATTAATTAATTATATAAAGGTATCGTATTTATAAAAGCTAATAATTAGGAAGTTAATTGCTTATTATACCGTACAATAAGTATATTATTATTTAAATTATTGGTCGTAACTTATTAATAAAAGTTATTATATTAAATATATATAATACCTTATTCTTTATCCTTTAATAACGGATCCTTTGCCTTTATAAATAGAATATATATAACGGGTTAATTATTTTTTTTAGGATATTATATAAATAGTCCCGTATTAAGTTTATTATTTTACGTTAATAATATTTCCTTTTTAAAACCTTTTATCTTACGGTTTATTTAATTTAAAAACCTTACTATTTCTTTAAGTTAATTATAAAGTTAAAGAAAAGCTTTAATAATAAGCTTTAAATTCTATATTTTATTTTTTATCTCTTTAACGGTAATATAAAGTACTTTCGCTTTCTTATTTTCCTTTATAATAATATAAGCTTTCTGTATTTTTTTATTTTTTAATCGTAACTTTTTTTACTTTATATCCTTTTTAATTTTTAAGTTTAATAATTAAGTATAATAAAAGTTATTATTAAATTTTAAAAATTTTAAATTCTTATATTTATAATAATATAAATAAAATTTAAGGTATCCGATATATTATTAATTTAAGTTAATAAATACTCTTTAAAATATAAGGATTTTACGGAATATTTTAAATCCTTACTTTAATTAATATATAACTTAATACGTACCGTTAAATTATATTAAAGCTTTAAATAAAAATAAATATATTTAAATATTAATATATTATTTATAAATAGTATTTACGGCGGAAATAAAGTAAATAATATTAATCTTAAATTATCCTATTTATATTAATAATTTTATAATTAAAGTTAAAAACGGACTTAAATCGCGATATAAAGAATTCTGATTTTAATATACGTATTAAATAATTAATTAATATATAAGTACGTAATTTATTATCCTTTATTAACTTTATAATCTCTATAATATATCCCTTTTATTTTCTTAATTATAATTATTTAAAAAGTATATTATATTTACTTATATTTTTTTAATTAATTATTTTTTTTAATTTATTATATAATTTTTAATTTTAATATAACTTATGGTATATTAACGGTAGATTTTAAGAAGTCTAACTTAAAAATATTAATAAATAACATATATTTATCCAATTTAAAATTTCATAAAAAATATATATAAAATAAATAAATAATCTCTTTAAGTCTTTTTTAAATTATAAATAATAAGTTTTTTTCTTTATAAAAAGCTTTTCTATAATAAAAAAAAAGCGTCGTTATTCAATATATTTCGGTCTTAATATTTATCTTTATCTTAATTTTTTACTTATATTTTAAATATTTTTTTCTGTTTTTATTTTTTAACCTTTTAACTTTTAATTTTTTTTATATTTCGACCCGTACGATTTAATTTAATTTATCCTTTTTATCTTTTATTTTACTTTTAAATTATTTAACTTTATTTTTCTTTATAATATATTTCTGCTTTTTTAAGTTTTTAACTTTTAATTCTATTAAAATTTAAAAACGTATAATTTAATCTATTTTATTTTTTCTTTAATCGTTTTTAAATTAAATTAATTTATTTTCCTTTAAAGCAATTATTAATAAAGTACTTTAATATTTATAAGTAATTAAAGCTTCTATAATATATTATTTATTAACCTTTCTTTATTTCCTTTTTATTAATGTTTTTTAACGAGCTTAACTGCCTATAGTATTATTTAATTAATTAATATTATTATTACTATTATTATCCTCTTAAATAATTAATATTAATACGAATAACTTTTTAATATTAAGTAATTTTATATTAAAAGGTTTTTATAAGTAATTTAATATTTAAAGTTTTAATATTATTATTATTATATAATTATTAAGAAAAAACGTATATAAGTATATAATAATTAAATAATTATTATATAGGAATAAATAAAGAATTAATAAATATATAGCTTAATTAATAAATAAAGTAAAAGAAATATACCATATAAATAAATCGATAATAAAATTCTAACGTAATTATATTATTTATAAATAAATATAAAGCTTAATATTTTTAAAGATTAAAACTTTTAATATATATATAATAATATTATAAATATTTAATATCTATATATTAACTATATTAATTTATATAATAAGTATATAATCCTTATATAACTTTAAGCTTACTATAGAAATCTAATAATAATATAATATAATATAATTACCGCGTAATATAAAGTTAAATCTTAATATTACGCTTATAAAATTTTATTATTTACTTAAGACTTAATATAAATTAAAAGCATTAAAGAAATATAAAAAATAATTATAAATAAGTATTTAATATTATTTAAATAATAGTATTATTTATAAAAAAGTTAATTAATATTTTTAAATTATTTTTCCTACTTAAATTTTAATTTTATTACCTTAATATTACTTATTTTTATATTTTACCTTTATTATATTATAACCGTATTAAAGACTTTAATTATAAACTTATTTTTATTTAAGACTAATATATATAGCTAAGTTAATATTCGTAAAGTTAAGTTTTAAGTTTATAAATACGTAAGTTCCTTATTAAAAGAAAATTACTTTATTAAATTAAGTATTTTATTAATATTAATTATAATATATCCTTCTTTATTAATAAGTATACGGAATGTTTTCCATTTTATATTATAAAGCTTAATAAATACCTTATAGTAAGTCCCTTTATATACTTTTATTGATTTTAATGTCCTTAATAATTAAATATATTGCGGTTCTATATATATTGACTTCGCGTACGGTTTTATTACCATTTATTTACTTTAAAAATTATCCTTATATTTACTTTTTTGGTTTTTTTAACCTTAAGTATTTAATAGGATCTTATACTATATATATATTTACCTCGTAATCTTAACCTAAAATAAACCCTTAATCGGATTAATTAAAAGTAAGGTATTTATTATATATACCTAATTAAAATAACTTAATTTATATATTTATTATATAATAATTTTATATTTACTTTATATATTATATTTTTAATTTATCGTAATATTATTATTAAATATATAACTTCAACTTTTCCTTTAAAAAATTATCAAAAAATTTTACGCGTTTCCGAAGTCTCTTAAGGTCTTTTATTATCCGCCTTTGTTTTTTTATTTTATTTATAAAGCTTTACTTTTTATACTTTAATTACTTTTAATATTAAATTTATTATTTCCTTATTAATCTCCGAATCTTAAGTATTTATAATTATATTTTATAATATTTTATATTATTCGTCTTTTAATTACTTAATATTAATTTAAAACCTTTTAATAACCCTTTAAAATTAAAAAACCGTATAATTGCTTTTTACGTTAATAAAGTTAATAAAATAACGGCTTCCTTAAAACTAAATATTGTTAACGATAATATAGAATATAAACTACTTATTAAAATAAAAAAGGAGGAATTTAAGCGATAATTTATATTATTAAAAGTAATTATTAACCGTAAACTAAAAAAATATAATCGACTTATTAAATATACTCTTAAAATTTATTAAAAATACTTAATTAAAAAATAAATATAACGTAAATAATTCTAATTTTAACTTTAACGGATTTAAAAATAATTTAAATAATAATATTAATAATATTATATTATAAAATAAATTATTTCCGTTACCCTTAATTAAAAAGTTTAATAATAACTTTAATAAATCATTAATCGAGGAATTAATATTTATTTCCGTAATTCTTAATATTAATTTAAGTATATTTCCTTTATTTTTACGATCTTTAATATTTAACGTTTTTATTAAAGTTATATAACTTAAAACGTATATTACGGAATTAACTTTTTATATAACTTTTATGCTTTAATATTAAATTATTAATTTTAATAAAGATTATTATTAAAGTCTATTTAAAGTTTTTATATTATTTATTAATTTAAATTAATTAAAATAATTATTATATATAATAAAAATAATTAAAAAATATATAAAGGAATAAATAAGAAAAAAGTAGTTAAATATATTATTTGGAAAAGAATAACAACGAACAAAGGGACCTTAGAGGTTTAAAACGATACGTATACGTATAGTTCTTATAATAGTAAAGAAAGTATATTAAGTATAATAAATAAAAATAGCGTAATAATTAAAAATAAAATAATAAATAAATAAATAATTTATATTAATAGAAACGGCAACGACGTATATAAGTAATATAATAATAATAAACCGGATAATAATAAAAAAAAGTAAAAGCATTAAAGTTAATAAAATATGTATATTAAAACGCATAAAACGTATAATAATAATACGGAGGTAATAAGTAAATAAAAGGATAGGAAAACCGGTATGGTATTAATAACGAAAAATACGGGTAAAAAGAAAGGTAAGAAAACCGTAATAAAAATACTATTAAGGGTATATAAAAGGGAAATAAAATTAATAAAGAAAATAAAACCTTAAAGGATTAAAGGTAAAAAGCGGAGATAATATATTACCCGATAAATAAAAGTAAAAAAACAGTAAAAAAGGCAATAAAAGCCTTAAAAGGACTTATAAAAAAGTAAAAAAATATTACGTTAAAAACTTAATTAATACTATAGATTAAATTAAAAAGCGTAAAAGACTTTTATATAAAAATAAAAATAAAATTAAAGGAAACGGAACGCTTACGGAACTTTTAAAAAGCGGTAACGAAAACGTTAATAAAAAATAAAGACAACGGCCGGGGGTTAAGTATATAAGGTAAAAATATGAAAATAATAACCCTTTAAATAAAAAAGAGTTAAGTAATAAAAGTAATAAAGAAATAAGTTATAATAAAAAATAAAAGGATAATAAAAGAAAAAGCGGCCGTATTAAAAAAAATAAGGATAAGAACGGTCTGCTTATTTAATAATAAGGAAAGGAATATAATTATAAAAATAAACTTATTATAATTAATAAAAGCTTTTAAAATAATAATAGAATTATTAATAAAATAAATTATTATAATACGTAAATTATAAAATAAAGATATTTTCCTTAATATAATATTTTTAAAAATAAAAAGAAAGCTTAAAGAAATTTAAAGCTTAAATTAATAAAAGAAAGTATAAATTAATTAAAATTTTAAGGTAATCGTTTATTACTATAATAAATAAAATATATTTATTATATTTTAAAAGCTGAAAAAAAAAAACTACGTTAAAAAGTATAAAAAAAAAAAAAATATAGTTCTTTACTTAAGGCTTAAAATTATTAATTATAGGCTTCTTCCGGTAATAAAAAGATTTAATTCCTTAAAATACGTAAAAAAATACTTTATTATTATATTAAGCGTAACGTTAATAAAAATATATAACGACGTTTTAAATAATAGGATTATTAAAGGGGATTTCTTAAAATAACTTAATTATAAGATAAAACGGCCGATATTTATTAATATTTATTAATATTAAAATTATAAATATATTATTATAAAATATTTTAATATTATAAAATATATAATTTATATTAAGGATTATAATATTTATAAATATATAAAATTAATAATTAAAGGACTTATAAAGGGTATACTTAAATATATTACGTATAATAAGGAAAGATACTTAATATAGGATTTTATATATATAATAAGAATTAAAGAGATTAAACGTAAAAAGACCCGGATAATTATAAAAATCTAAGGGTATAATATATATGAAATTAATTTAATAAATTAATTAAAAATAACTTTAAAACGTAAACTTAATTAATTAAATAATAAAGGGTAAGGAATAATAATAAAAAAAGTAAAAAAGAAAAAGCTCTTTACGATTTTAACCTTAAGGATCGGTTATTTTCCGTCTTTAATAATAGTTAAAAAAATATTAAGTTAAAAAGTATTTAACTTTAATAAAAAGTCCGTAACTTAAACGGATATAAATAAGGGAGTTTTTATAGAAATTAATATATAATATATTAACGCTTTTAAGAATAATATTGATTAATTAATTAATTTATATTACGGATTTAATTAAGGTAATTCCGGCGTTCTTTAATACTCGGCCATTTAGCCTTATTAATAACCGTAAAAAACCTGATATTTATAACGTTAAGAATAAAAACCGGTATTTACCTAACCTTTACTTATATCTTAAGGGTTAAGAGTATTTACGGCCGTTTAAAAAGTCAAAATCTATTTATATACCTTTTTTAAGAAAACCTATAATATTAAAACTAAATTTACTTAAGGGTTATCTTTAAATCTATTGTTTTTCCGTTATTTTACGGGTTTATTTAATATTAAAATTTCAGAAATCTGATTATATTATTAAATATCCTTATTAATACGTATATTATTATTATTTTATTTATATAACTTTATTAACCAATATAATATCGTTTTTTATACTGCCCCGGTATTTATAGCCTTTTTAACCCCTTATTAAGTATAATTTTTCCGCTATTACTTTTTACCTTTAAGTTAACAATAAAGTTTCTTAATTAAATCCTTAATTACTTCCTTTATTCCCTTAATTAGGTTAAACTATGGTAATAAGCCCGTAACCATTATAAATTTAATAATCGCTTTAATACTTTTTTATTAATAAATATTTAACGATAATCGTTAATCTTTACTTTTTAATTAATCCCGGTTTAAGCTCCTTAAATAATAAATAAGAGATTAATACGTATATAGCGTTTTACTTTTATTATTTATATTTATAATTAACGTTAATTTAACTACCGGCGTATATAATAAAAAGAAAGTAAATTAAGCCGTTTTTATTTATCCGGAGTTAAATTATTAACGCGTTATTACCTTTCCTTATAATCCCGTAGCGCCGGAAATATTTATTAATAATTTCATTATTATTTAACGTTAAATACCGTTACCCTTAAAAGATTAATTCTTTATATTTATATTAACGTTTTATTTATTTCTTTATAGTTTATAGGGTAATTGCCGTTAACTTTATTTTTATAGTTTTTTTCTTTTCCGCCGCTTTTACTTTAAATAAGAATTTATATATTTTTATATTAATTTTTTAAATATAAGTTAAATTAATTTCTTTTTTAACTTATTTTAATTTAACTTCTATAAAAAAAAAAAATATTATTTCCTTATGCTTTCTTATTTAAGGTTTTTTATAGTTTTAATAAATATATTTATTTCCTATTAACGTAATTAAGTTTATATTTTTTTTAAGTTTTACTTAAGCGATTATTTAATTTAAGGTTAGCTTTATTAATAATATAAAAACCTTAAATTTTAATACCGGAATAAGAATCGCTTTATATACTTTATTTATTACTTTTAAGTATCGATTTTAAACCTTTTATAATTGCTAGATAAGCTTTTTTTTATGTTTAAACGTATTTTTAAATACGTATTAAATAACTATTACGTACGTTATCGTAAACTTTATAATTACTTAATAAATAATTCTAGCCTTTTATAAGGTAGCTTTTTACGTTAACGTTATAAAGTAAATAAGGTTTTTTTTTTATAAAATTATTTTCTTTTAAACTTTTTTTATATAATCCTTTTAGTTTAATTTCTTATTAACTTATAAGCTAAATACTTTAATATTAGCTTCCGGTTTTACCGCTATATTACTTAAGTTTACTATAGTTATTATATTATATAGCTTTAAGCTTTTTATTATATAAATAAGCTTATACTTATATAAAGTAAACTAGGCCTTATATATTTTTATTTATTATAAGTAAACTTTATAAGCTTATTTTAGTTTTAAATAGTTTATATAAGTAAACGTATTATAGGTTAAAAGGTAAATATTATTAATAAAGCTTTTTATTTAAACCTTTTATTTTAGTTTTATTAAGTCTTTAATAAACGGGTTATTAAAGAATAAAAATAAGATTAAGGAAATAAGTAATTTTTAAGGAATTATTATTATCGCGGGCTTTATCGTACTTATTTTTTATCCTAGGTTAATTAACGTCGTTTAATTACTTAAAAAACTCTTTATTTAATTTACGAAGAAAAATAAGACCCTTTTTTTCCGTAAATTATATAATAACCTTTAATAATTTACCTTATTAAACGCCCTTATAATATTTAAAAAAAAAAGACTTATAACGTATTTCTTCTTATAGCTTTATTTTATATATACGTTATTAATTAGGCCTTTAAGAACCGTTTCCGTTAACCGTTTTCTTTTTACCCTTATTTATTAATTAAGGAGTAGCTTATACCCTTTTATATAATTATTTAGGATTTTTATAATTATTATTTTTAAGCCTTCCTTAACGTATAAAGGAATATTATAGGTCTATATAACTTTACCTCTGAATAATTTAACTTAACCGGCTTTTTAAAGATAATCGTCTTAATTTCCTTAAATTTATAAAGGTAATATCCTATATTAAGGTAAACTTAAAATAAATAAATAAAAACCTTTTTAAATAATAACGTTATTATAAATAGTAATTTATTTAATATACCGTTAAATTTAAAGGTTTTATCCTTCTTTAATTTATTAATCGTTTTATTTATTATTTTTTAAGTTATTATTTTATTTATTATTATTAATTTAGGATATATCATACCGTTAATATTTATTAGGTTAACTTCCGGTAATAAAAGAAAGAACGCTTTTTTAAGAGTTTTAATCTTATTATTAAAAATATTTATTATCGTATTATCTGGTCTTTTTAAGGGTAAAAACTTAAAAATAAAAATAAATTTCTTATTTTATTTTTTACCGTATTTTATTAGCTTTTAAATATTATAAAGGGAAATCGTTAAGTTATATATTATAGCCCGGAAGTACGTTTATTTAGCCTTCCGGATAATTTTTTCCTTTTTTTCTTAAGCTTCCTTTAACCGTTAAAGCGTCTCTTAGTTCCTATATTTAATAGCTCATTTTATAAGCGTTTTTACCTTTATAATTATTTTTATATATTTTTCGTTTTAATAAATTTTAACTTTTTAAAATAACTTTATTATTAAAATTATAATATTAATTATTTTATTTAAAGCCTTTATTACCCGTTTTACGAAACGGTCGATTTATTCCTTATTATTAAGCCAAAGAAGCTTTATTAATTAGAATATTATTTTTACCGTTTTTATTAATACTTTAACTTCCTTAATTATTTTTTATATTTATTTAAACGGTAAAAACGGAATCGTATTAATAGATTAATCTAGGGTTATTTATATTAGGACGTAATTTAAACCGTATTTTAAGTCTTCTTAGGGTCCGTATATTATAATTGAGTTAATAATATTTTCTGAATTAAATATTAAGTCGATCGTAATTTTAAATTTACGGTTTTTTTATATAATAGTTTTTTTTAACGTTAATAACGTAAAATTAAATTATATAATAATTATTAATAACTTTTTAAATTTAATATAATTAATTATATAATTATCCTCGTTTTATTAAACGTAATAAAGATTAAAGTCCTTTATTAAGAAATACTTATTAAATATAATTATAATATCCTTAAATAACGGGATTGTAAAAAGTCTTTTTTATTAATTAATAACGGATCATATATATTATAAATATTTAAAATACTTTTAATATCCTTTTTTTATACGATCCGGAATATATATAAGTTTCCTCCGTAATAAATAACGTCCTAGCTATTTATATTTAACCTTTTATTAATAAAAAAGTATATCCGTATCGATTTATTATCCTTAAAAATTAAATAAAAATTATTTTCCGGGTTAATTAAAAAGTAAATATACGGATTATATAATAATTTTTATATCGTTATAATATCGATATCCTTTATTTTTTTAAATTTAAATATTAATATTACGGCTTTATTTATTTCTTTACGTACGTTATATTATATTACCCTTAAAAACGTAAATATATTAAATATTAACGTTTATTAAACTTTTTTTATTAACTTTTATTTATATAAACGGTTTCTTTTTAAGGTTAAGTATTATTTATTTTAATTTTCTTATTATAATAATAATTCCGGTCAGGCGGTTAACCTTAAAGGTTAATATCGCTATAAGTTTCCTTTTCTTTATATTATTAATTACCGTATTTTATTTTTTTCCGTTTAATAAGCTTTATTTATATTTTAAATCCGTTTTTAATTACTTTATTAATTTAAGTTTATATAAATTATAGCGTTAAATTTTAATTATTATTTTAATTTTTTTACGTTAAATCTTTTTTATTCTTATTATATATTATAAGTTTTACGTTGAGTAATTATTATTATTATATACCGTATATTTTAGTATATTCTTTATTAAGCCCTTTATTATTAAATTAACGTATTTATACGTATTATACCCTTTAATATATATTATATATTTTATATTATTAAGGTATTTTATAATAATATACCGGTACCCTTAATATTTAAAGCATTAATAAATATCCGTTATCCGGTCTTAAGGTTTTATTAATTTAAGGGATTTATTTTTTATTACCTTTTTATTAAGGATATCGTTATATATCTTTATTAATATTATATTTAAGATAATTATAAAATATTTCTTTATATAATTAAAGGCATTTAATTTCTTTATTATAAAAAGGAAATTATAATTAATAATCTTTAACTTAAAATAAAGGACCGTATTCTTTTTCTTTATTTACCTTAAAGTAACTTCCTTTTCTTTCCCCGTAAATTTTATTAAATATATCCCGTTTACCGCGATAATAAAGGATTATCTTAATATTTTTACTATTTTATACCTTTTTTTACTGGCTTATTTTTTTAACTTCTTTAGTTTTTCTTTCACCTTTAATAAGGTTATATTAAGGAAAATATCCCCGCTTTATAATTTACGTATTATAATAATTTATTCTATTAATAACTTTCCCGTTACTTTAAACGCCTTTATTAATTATAACGGGTTTATTTTTACCGTTATATTCCTCTTTTTTTTATTTAATAATTATATAATTATTATTTTTATTTTCTTTAATACTGCCGTTTTCTTTTTTACTTTTATTTCCTTTATTATTAATATTAATACCGCTTTTACGGCCTTTATTATTTAATTTATTCCCGCTTTTTTCTTTAAGGTTTTTTCTATTACTTTTTTATTTTATACGTATCCTTTTTATTTCCCTTTATTTCCGTTTATTAATGCTTTTATTACCGCCCCTTAAGCTCTATATAGCCTTTTTAATTCCCTTAAATTTCTCTTTATATTTACGTAAAAGTTTTTTATTCTTTATAACCCGATTTATAGCATCGGCTAGGTCTTTAACGTAATATCCTTTTATATAATTATAAGGAGGCTTTTTAACGCTTTTACCGTTTTTTTTTTTTTTCTCCTATATATTTAATAATTATTTTTTTTTTATAATTTATTCTTATTTATTTAATATCTCTTTATTTTTACTTAGTTTTTTCTTAATTTATATATACTTAATAAGGCCTTTTACGCCTCCGCTTATTTCCTATCCGTCCTTATATACCGTCCTTATCCTTTTTGCCCTTTATTTATTATTTTTTATATATAATATTTTTACGCGTTATACGCGTCTTTTTACGTATATCTTATTAATTATAAGTTCCCTATTTAATTTAAGGTTTTTTTATCTTATATTTATTACGTTATTTATATAACTTATTACCGTTCCTATTAACCTGGGCCGTTTACCCTTCCTCCCTTTTTATTTTTACTATTATTCCGCTTCCGCTTATCGTATTTAAGGTACTATTTTTATTATTACTTAAGCTATATACGCGTATATCATTTTTAACCTTTAAGGTCCCGTTATTCGTCGTTATTTCCTTGAGAATTTAATTTAAAATCCGAATATAATATTAAATAATTATTATAATTTTAAAGAATAATATAATATAACGTTTATAATAAAGGAATTAAAGTAATAATATTAATATTTAAGTTTAAAAGAATTAAGGACGTCGATATTATAATAATATAAGAATTACTATATAATTCATATATATATTTATTTATTAACTTAAAGGAAAGGTTTTATTTAGCCTTTAAAGGGAATAAGATAATTAAAATATACTTTTTTATAAATAAATAGCCTAATATAAATATTTAAGATATTATTTATTATAATAAAAACCTTTATATATTTTATATTATAAAAGAAAAGGACTTAAAAGGCGATATTAATATTTATAATACGTATAACCCGCCGTTAATTAATAAAGAAAAACTGTTTATAATATTATTACTTAAAGAAGTCTTAATTACCTTAAATAAATATATATTACTTAAAGACTTTAACCTATATTATTATATATAAAATAAAAAGGGTATAAAATAAATTACGTTAAATCGGATGATTTATTAATAATTACCGCTTAAGTTAACTTTTTATTATTAATACTATAAAATAGTATTACGTAAAAGAATTATAAATTTAAAATAATAATTAATTTAACCTTTAAAATAAAAAAATTGCCGGCATAATTATAATATATAAGTCATAAAAAAACTTAAAATATAATTCGGATTATATATTAATATAAATAATTTTAAATTAAACCGTTAATATAACCTTATTATTATTAGTAAAAAAAGCGTAAAAAACGGGTAAGAAAGCAAATGTTTATATAAAAGCGGAGGAAATAATAATATAATTTATAGACCTTTTTTAATTAAATAATAAAAACCGGATCGACTTCTTTATAAAATAAATAATAAAAATATTAAACGAAATAATTAATAAAATAATTTTAATAATAAAGCTTTTTTAAAAAGTTAAAATTTATTAAAATAAAGGATATATAATTATAACCGTAAAGGCGAAAAGGTTAATTAAATAAGCTTTTAAGTAAAAATTAAAAAATACTTAATTAATTAAAAATTATTTAAGAAAAAAAGGAAAAAACTATTAAAAAAGTTAAGTAAATATACTTTCGGTTTATAATATATAAATTAATAGTTTTACTTCATAATATCTAAAAATTAACGAAATATAGTAAAAAATAAAATAAGAAATTAAAGTTTATCTTTAAATTTCCGCTTTTTAAGGAACTTAATAATATATTAATTAATACCTTTAACGGTAAGATTAAGGCCTTTAAAGGAGTATTTTTCCTCCCTCCGTTAAAAGTTAATTTAAATAATATCGATAATATTACGTATTTTAACCCCGTATTAATAAATAAAATAATAATATAAAATATAATAATTAAAATAATTAATATATTGAAGAAAAATAAAGCCCCGGGATTAAATAAGATTCTTAATGTATTCTTATTAATAATAATTTTATTATTTAAGAAAGTTTTTATTTACTTTTTTAAAGTATACTTTAACGTTAACTATTATTTACGTAAATTTAATAAAATAAAAATAATTATTTTAAGAAGTTTATTAAGCTAAATTACTTTAAGGTAAAATTATATAAATTTATTATATTCTTTTATATATTAAAAAAGGCCTTAAAGATAATAATAACGAAGATCCTTAATAATTATATAAAAAATTACGGACTTCTCTTTGATTAATAAATAAAAATAAAAAAAAGGTTAATTAATAAAAATAGCCCTTAAACGATTAATCGACGGTATATATATAATATAAAGTTATAAAAAGAAATATATTATAAATTTTCTTTTTCTCAATATTATAATTATTTTTAATAAAGTAAATTATTAAAGGCTATTATATAATTAAAAAAAAAGGATATTATTTTTCTTAATTAAATAAACGAAGACTTTCTTAAATAATTAAGTTATATTAATTAAATTAAGATAAAAGATAAGTTTAATAAAGCCTATTATAATAAGGATTCCTTAAAAATTACTTATTTTTTATATTATTCTTATTCTTTAACGGTTTATTAATTAAAGAACTTATTAAGTTAAAATAAAACTTTTAAATTAAAGGCTTTATTAATAACGTTTACTTTTTAATTTATAATACCTTTATATATATAAATTATTTAAAATTAAAATAAACTTATAAAGTTTATCTTTAATAAATGAAAACTTATAAAACTTAATTTATACTATATAAGTATAAGCTTATTTATATAATTAAAAACTTAAAATTATATAATATAATAACTATAATAAACTTAAATAAAATTATAATAAAGCCGGATATTAATATTAAAGTCCTTAATTTTTAAGTAAATAAAAAGCTTAATTAAAAAAATTATATAAAAAAGGTTTAAAAGAAAATAATTTTATAAGAAAAGAATTTTATTTATTTCATTATATTAATATAAAGAACTATATTATAAAAAACCTGAATTATTTATTAAGCCGTAATAAAGTTAATTATAACGTATATTATAGTTATTTAATATATATTTAAAGATACCTTGGGATATAAGAAAAAGCTTTTTTAAATATTATAAAAAGTTTAAAATTAATATTTAAAAATAATTAATAATACTTATAAAGTAACCTTTATCCCGATATTAATATTTAAAGTCTTTATATTATTAATTAAAATTTTATTAAATTAAATAATCGCTTAAATAAAGTTAAAGAAATATATATATTTAATTACGATAATAAAAAATAAGTAAATCCGTTAAAATCTTAATAAGCTTTAAATTAAAAAGAATAAAATAAAAATATTTATCCTTCCTCCTATTAAAACGAAATAAAAATAAGTTAAGAAAAAAATTAACCTTACCGGTATCTTAAAGGTTAATTTAAACGTATATAAACTCTTATTAAGTATAAAAAAAGATTTAAAATTAAAAGATTTAAAATTCTTTTAAATAATAAAAGAAATAACGACGAATAAAGGGACCTTAAAGGTTTAAAACGATACGTATATATATAGCTCTAGTAATAGTAAGGGAAGTATATTAAGTACGATAAGTAGAAATAACGTAATAATTAAAAATAAAATAATAAACGGGTAAGTAATTTATATTAATAGAAATAGCAATAATACGTACGGGTAATATAATAATAATAAATTAAATAACGCTTAAAGTAAATAAGGGAATTAAGGTCAATAAAATACGCATATTAAAGTATATAAAATATATAATAATAATATGGAAATAATAAATAAATAAAAGGGTAAAAAGGCCAGTATAGTATTAATAACAAAGGATATAAACGGAAGGAAAAAGCGGGAAAATTACGGTAAAAGTATTATTAAGGATATATAAAAAAGAAATAAAATTAATAAGGAAAATAAAACCTTAAGGGATTAAAAATAAAAGGCGGAGATAATACGTCGCCCGGTAAGTAAGGGTAAAAGGGCAATAAAGAAGGCAATAAAAGCTTTAAAAAGACTTTTTACGGTAAAGTAAAAAGATATTATATTAAAGACTTAACCGATATTATAGATTAAATTAAAAAGCGTAAGGGATTTCTATATAAAAATAGGGGTAAAATTAAGGGAGGTAGAGCGCTTATAAAGCTCTTAAAAAACGGGAGTAAAAACGTTAATAAAAAGTAAAAATAACGGTTTAAGGTTAAAGGTATAAAATAAAAATATAAAAGTAATAACCCCTTAAGCAAAAAAGAGCTGGGCGACGAAAGTAATAAAGGGGGTACCCGCGGTAAAGAATAAAAAAATAACGGAGGAAAAAGTAGTTATATTAAAGAAAATAAGAATAATAATAATCCGTTTATTTAATAATAAGGAGAAAAACGTAATTACGGAAATAAACCCGCTATAATTAATAAAAACTTTTAAAATAATAATAAAATTATTAATAAAATAAATTATTATAATACGTAAATTATAAAATAAAGATATCCTTTTTAATATAATATCATTAAAGGTAAAAGAAAACTTAAAAAGGTTTAAGTCTTAAATTAATAAAGGAAAATATAAATTAATTAAAGTTTTAAGGTAATCGTTTACCGTTATAATAAATAAAATATACTTATTATGTTTTATAAAAATTAAAAAAAAAATTATATTAAAGAATATAAAAAGGAAAAATATAGTTTTTTATTTAAAGTTTAAAATTATTAATTATAAACTTCCTCCGGTAATAAGGAAACTTAATTTTTTAAAATATATAAAAAAGTATTTTACCGTTATATTAAATATAACGTTAATAAAAATATATAACAATATTTTAAATAAAAAAATTATTAAAAAGGAATCGCTTAAAATAATTTAATTATAAAATAAGCCGGTAAATATTTATTAATGTTTTAAATATTAAGGTTATAAATATATTATTATAAAATACCTTAATATTATAAAGTATACGGTTTACGTTAAGGATTACGATACCTATAAGTATATAAAGTTAATAATTAAGGGGCTTTTTAAGGGTACGCTTAAATACGTTATATATAAAAAAAAATATTTAATATAAGATTTTAAGTATATAATAATAATTAAGGAAATTAAACGTAAAAAGACTTAGATAACCGCGAAAATCCAACGGTATAATACGTACGGAATAAATTTAACGGATTAATTAAGGGTAATTTTAAAACGCGAACTTAATTAATTAAATAATAAAGGGTAAATAATAATAACGGATAAAGTAAAAAAAAAAGTTTTTTATAATCCCGATTTTAAGGGCCGGCCGTTTTATATCTTTAATATTAACCAGGAAGGTATTAAATTAAAAAACACTTAACTTTAATAAAAAGTCCGTAACTTAAACGGATATAAATAAAAAAGCCCTTATAAAGGTTAATATATAATATATTAATACTTTTAAAAATAATATAATATAATATTTATAATAAAAAAATTAAAGCAATAATATTAATATTTAAAATTAAAAAAATTAAAGATATTAATATTATAATAATATAGGAATTATTATATAGTCCGTATATATATTTATTTATTAACTTAAAAGAAAGGTTTTACTTAATTATTAAGGGGGATAAAATAATTAGAATATATTTCTTTATAAATAAACGGCTTAACGTAAATAATTAAGATATTACTTATTATAATAAAAACCTTTATATATTTTATATTATAAAAGAAAGGGACTTAAAAGGTAACCTTAATATTTATACCGTATATAATCCGCCGCTAATTAATAAGGAAAAATTATTTATAATATTATTATTTAAAGAAATCTTAATTATTTTAAATAAGTATATATTACTTAAAGACTTTAATTTATATTATTATATATAAAATAAAAGAAAGCGTATAATAAATTATATTAAATCGGATAACTTATTAATAATTACCGTTTAAGTTAATTTCTTATTATTAATATTATAAAAAATTATTACGTAAGAAAGTTATAAGTTTAAAATAATAATTAATTTAACCTTTAATATAAAAAAGGTTATTAACATAATTATAAAGTATAAACCGTAAAAGGACTTAAAGTATAACTCAGATTATATACCGATATAAATAACCTTAAATTAAACCGTTAATATAACCTTATTATTACCGGTAAAAAGGGCGTAGAAAACGGTTAAAATAGTAAAGCTTTAATATAAAAACGGAGGAAACAGTAATATAATTTACGGATCTCCCTTAATTAAATAATAAAGATTAAATTAACCTTTTTATAAAGTAAATAATAAAGGTATTAAACGAGGTAATTAATAAGATAATCCCGATAATAAAACCTTCTTAAAGAATTAAAACTTATTAAAATAAAGGATATATAATTATAACCGTAAAGGTAAAAAAACTAATAAAGTAAGCTTTTAAGTATAAAAATTAGGAAATACTTAATTAATTAAAAACTACTTAAAAAAAAAAGATTATTAAAAAGGCTAAATAAATATATTTTCGGTTTACGGTATATAATTTAACGGTCTTATTTTATAATATCTAGAAGCTAATAAAGTACGGCAGAGAATAAAGTGGGAAATTAAAGTTTATCCTTAAATTCCCGTTTTTTAAAAGACCCGATAATATATTAATTAATAGCTTTAATAATAAAATTAAAGCTTTTAAAAAAGCATTTTTCCCCCTTTTATTAAAGGTTAATTTAAACGATATATTAATATATAGACCAAAAAGTATAATAATATATAAATAATAATTCTACCTAAAGGATAAGAGTATTATAAGGATACCTGTCCTCTACGTATAAAGGGTGTCCTATATTTATTAATGTTCCTATATATATATACTATATATAATAAATATTATTAAAAGAAAAAAGGTTATTATTTATAATAACGCTTACCTTAATATATTAATATAAATATTAATGCTTAATAATACGTTATACTCTTTATATCCTATATTCTTATAATAAAATCTTACTTAATTTTACGGGGGCGGCCGCGATTACGCTTAATACGGAGCGTATAAGGAATGCCGGTAAATAATAAGAATATTATTTTAATAAGTACCGATAATAAAGTAATACGAGGTTTATTATAACGGGTAATAATAACGTTATTAAATTCAGGATATATAGTATAGAATTTACGTAGTAAATTTAAATATAACTTTAATAATAAAAGCTTACTATTATATTCTATATTTTAAGTAATTTATTTAATTAAGTATTTATTATCTTTTTCTTTACGAATAATCCTTTTAATAATATATTCCTTTTTATTCTCGGAATTTACTTTAAGTATAAACGGCGCGTTATAATTAAATTATTTATTAAAAGGGTTTTTTATTAAGTTATTAATTAACTTAAGTATATTAATTAAAATAACCGGTATTATCTTTATATTAATAAATAATTTAAGCTTATATATAAAATAACTGATTTTCTTAATAATAAAGAAAGGTTTAACGTATTATTAATATAATTTATAGTTTTTAATGCTAAAAATATTATATTTATAGTATAATTTTAAATAAATTAAATTAACTTATAGCTTTAATTATACCGGAATTTAATTATTATTTACGTAAATTCTAATACGTTTTATATTTCTTTACGATATTACTATAGGAAAGGATAACGATGAATAACGGGACCTTAAAGGTCAGAAACGATATATATATATATAGCTTAAGTAATAATAAGGATAATACCTTAAATACGATAAACGGAGGCGAAATAATAATAAAAATAAAAAGGGAGGAAGGGTAAACGGCTTAAATTAATAGGAACGGTAATAAGTTATATAAATGACGTAATAAATACGAGATAAAAAGGTTTTAAATCGAATAAAGAATTTATAATTAATAAGATACGTATAAAAAGACGTATATAACGCGTAAAAATATTATTATAAGGGATAATAAATAAAGGGCAGAGGGAATAAAGACGGTATATAAGAACGGATAAAGGGTAAATAAAGGCATAAAAGGCCTTATTAAATATATATAAATTAAAAGAAAGTTAAATAAAAATAAAAAGATATTAAATAAATAAGAATAAGCTATAAAAAAAGGTAATTATTAAATATATAAAGGAAAAGTAAAAAAGGAAAAAACGGTAAGAATATTAAAAAACTTCCTTATAATTATATAAAAAAATATTACGTTAAAAACCTAATTAATATTATAGATCGGATTACGGAGAATAAGAGACTTTTACATAAATATAAGGAAAAATTTAAGGAAGTTAAAAAGATTATATAAAGCTTAAAAGGCGGTAATAAAAATACCGGCGGATAAAAATAAAAGGAAATAAAAAGGATATATATAAAGTAA
This sequence comes from Niebla homalea, assembly GCA_019925105.1. Lineage (NCBI taxonomy): Eukaryota > Fungi > Ascomycota > Lecanoromycetes > Lecanorales > Ramalinaceae > Niebla > Niebla homalea. Next base: position 800,821 of record JAHGAU010000018.1, read on the forward strand.
AAGAGTAATAAAAAAAACTTTAAAAAAAAGAATAAAAATAAGCTGGATAATAAAAGCCGTAAAGACAACGCCGGTATTAATAATAAAGAAGGTAAGGGCAGGGGAGAAAATAACGATATTAAGGAAAATAAGGATAATAACTATATGATTATTAAGTGAAAAGGAGAGGAATATAACGGTAAAAATAAACCCGTTATAATTAATAAAAGTATCCAAAATAACGGGAAAACTATTAACGGAGTAAATTATTATAATACGTAAATTATAAAATAAAAATATCCTCCTTAATATAACCTTATTAAAAATAAAAAAAAACCTAAAAAAGTTAAAAAGATAAACCGGTAAAAAAAAGTATAAAACGGTAAAAGTATTAAGGTAATCCTTTATTATCGTAATAAACGGGATATATTTAATAAAGTTTATAAAAAAGGAAAAGGAAAATATTTTAAAGCGGATAAAAAAAAGAATATGGTTTTTTACCTTAAACTAAAAATTATTAATTATAATCTCTTTTTTATAATAAAAAAGTTAAATACTTTTAATTATATAAAAAGATATTTTATAATTATCTTAAGCGTAACGTTAATAAGGATATATAACGATATCTTTAATAAAAAGATAATAAAAAATAAATCCCTTAAATTAATAAGATTTTAAGATTAAATAATAAATATTTATTAATACTTTAAATATTAAAAGTACAGGTATATTATTACGAAGTACCTTAATAGTATAAAGTATATAATATATATTAAAAGGTATAATACGTATAAATACGTTAACTTAATAATAAAAAACTTAATAAAGAATACGCTGAAATACGTAATATACGGTAATAATAATTACTTAATATAAGACTTATGGTATATAGTAAGAATAAAGGAGACTTAACGTAAGGAATTTAAAATAATAATTAAAGTTTAACGTTATAATTTATATAAATTTAAACCGGTAAAATAATTAAAAATAATTTTAAAACGTAAATAAAACTTATTAAATAAGGAAGGATAAAGCGTAATAATTAATAATATAAAAAAGAGGAAACTTATAGTAATATTAACCTTTAAAACCGGCCGCTTAACCGGGATTATTATTATAATAAAAAGATTAAAATAAATAACGCTTAATTTTAAAAAGAAATTATTTATATAAATAAAAGTTAAAAAAAAACCCGATAAACGTCGATATTTAATATATTTATATTTTTAAGGGTAATATAATATAACGTATATAAGGAAATAATTAAAGCTATAATATTAATATTTAAATTTAAAAAAATAAAAAATATTAATATTATAATAATATAAGAGCCGCTATATAATCCGTATATTTATTCTTTAATTAACCCGGGAGATAATTTTTATTTAACCTTTAAAAATAATGAAATAATACGGACGTATTTTTTTATTAATAAAAGGTTAAATATAAATAATTAAAACGTTATTTATTATAAAAAAACCTATATATATTCCGGATTATATAAGAAAAGGATATTAAGGGTAATTTAAATATTTATAATATATATAATCCGTTATTAATTAATAAAAAAAGACCCTTTATAATCCCGTTACTTAAGGATATTATAATTATACTTAATAAATACCTTTTAATAAAAGATTTTAATCTTTATTATATTTAATAAAATAAAGACGGTTATATAATTAATTATATTGAATTTAAGGAATTATTAATAATTATTATACGGTTTAATTTTACGTTATTAACGTTAAAAAAAATTATTATATAAAAAAGCCGTAAACTTAAAATTATAATTAATTTAATATTTAACTTAAAGGATATTATTAACTTAATTATAATATATAGACCTTAAAAAAATTTAAAATACGGTTTAAATTACGTCCCGATATAAACGACCCTAAATTAATCCGTTAATATAACTCTGCCCTTACCGTTTAAATAAACGTAAAAAATAATTAAGGAAGTTAAAGTATTTATAAAGGCGGTAAAAATAATATCTTAATTAACGGAGCTCCCCCGGTTTAACAATAAAGAATAAATTAATTATTTTATAAAGTAAATAATAAAAACTTTAAATAAAATAATTAATATTATAATCTTAATAATAAAACCGTTTTAAAAAATTAAAACTTATTAAAATTAAAAATATATAAAAACGATTATAAAGGTAAAAACGCTTATAAAGTAAGTTATTAAATATAAAAATTAAGAAACGCTTTAATAATTAAAAAAAACTTAAAAAAAAAAAGAAAATTATCCGGAAAATTAAATAAATATACTTTTAGGCTATAATATATAACTTAACGGTTTCCTTTTATAATATTTAAAAGTAAATAAAATATAATAAAAAATAAAATAAAAAACTTAAATTTATCTTTAAGTTTTTATCCTTAAAAAGATTAAATAATACGGTAATAAATACCTTTAACGATAAAATTAAGGCTCTTAAAAAGGCGTTTTTTCCCCTGTTACCGGAAGTTAAGTTAATAAATATTAACGGTATAATATATCTTAAATTAATAATAATAAGTAAAATAATAACTTAAGAAATAATAATTAAAATAATTAATAAATTAAAAAAAAATAAAGCCTTTAAACTTAACGGTATATTAAATAAGTATTTATTTATAATAACGTTATTATTTAAAAAGGTCTTTATTTACTTATTTTAAGTTTATTTTAATATAAAATATTACTTTTATAGATTTAAGGAGGTTAAAATGATTATCCTTAAGAAGCCGGTTAAGTTAAATTACTTAAAAATAAAATTATATAAACCTATAATACTCCTTTATACGTTAAAAAAGGCTTTAAAGATAATAATTATAAAGATCTTAAGTAATTACGTAAAAAAATATAGGTTACTCCTTAATTAATAAATAAGGGTAAGAAAAGAATAGTTAACAAAGATAGTTCTTAAAGGCTTAATCGATAATATATATATAATATAAGGCTATAAAAAAGTATATTATAAGTCTTTTTTCCTTAAATATTATAAAGGCGTTTAATAAAATAAATTATTAAAGGTTATTATATAATTTATAAAAAAAACGGATTTTATTTTTTTTTATAAATTAAATAGAAAGTTTCTTAAGTAATTAAACGATATTAATTGACTTAAAATAAAAAATAAATACAATAAAGCCCGCAATAATAAGGATTCCTTAAAGGTTATTTATTTTTTTAATCTTATTCTTATTCTTTAATAATTTATTTATTAAAAACTTAATAAAGTTAAAATAAAAAATTTAAATAAAAGGCTTTATTAATAATATTTATTTTTTCATTTATAATACGTTTATTTATATAAATTATTTAAAGTTAAAATAAACTTATAAAGTTTATTTATAATAAGTAAAAATATATAAAGCTTAATTCGCCCCATATAAATATAAGTTTATTTATATAATAAAAAGCTTAAAGTTATATAATATAATAACTATAATAAATTTAAGTAATATAATGGTAAAATCGGAAGTTAATATTAAAGTATTTAACTTATAAATTAATAAGAAACTAAATTAAAAAAATTATATAAAAAAATCCAAAAAAAAAAATAATTTTATAAAAGAAAAACTTTATTTATTTTATGGCGTTAACGTAAAAAGTTACCTTATAAAGGTTAAAACCGTTTATTAAACGGTTATAAAACTTATAATAATATACGTAATAATTATTTAATACGTATCTAAAAATCTATTTAAATATAAGAAAAAACCCGTTTAATAATTATAAAAGGTTTAAAATTGATATTTAAAAATAATAAATAAAGTATATAAAGCGACTCCCGTTCCGGTATTAAAATCTAAGGTTTTTATATTATTAATAAAATTAGCCTTAAATTCAATAATTATTTAAGTAAAATTTAAAAAGGGTATAAATTTAATTATATTAATAGGAAATAAACGTATTTATTAAAACTATAAAAAGCCTTAAATAAAAAAGCGTAGAAAAAAGGTATTTATTTTTTTATGGAAATTAAATTAAAATAAATTAAAAAAAAGGTCGATTTAACTTATGTTTAAATAATTAACGTAAAAGTATATAAATTCTTATTAGAAATAAGAATAATAAAAAAAAAAAAAACTATAAAAATAAAGTTGATAATAATTACCCTATAAATTATAAGGAGGTAAATAAAGCGTTAACATAAATACAAAGAATTAATCCTTTAAGGATAACGGTATTTAACGTTAAATAACAATAAAATTATTAATAAGTATTTTTAACGTTACGGGATTATAAAGAAAAATAATAACGTATTAATAATTTAACTCCGGATAAATAAAAACAATTTAATTTATTTCCTTTTTATTATATATATTAATAACCGGATTAACGTTAATTATAAATATAAATAATAAAAATAAGACGTTATATACGTATTAATTTCCTATTTATTATTTAAGGAACGTAAACCGGAATTAATTAAAAAAAATAAGGATTAATAATTATTATTAAATACTTATTAATAAAAAGGGTATTAAAATAACCGTTAAATTTATAATAATTACGGGCTTATTATTATAATTTAATTTAATTAAAGAAATAAATAAAGTAATCGAAAACTTAATTAAAAAACCTCGTTACCGACTTAAAGGTAAAAAGTAATAGCAGGAAAATTATACTTAATAAGGGGCTAAAAGGGTTATAAATACCGGAGCGGTATCAAAAATAATATTATATTAATTAATAAAATTATATAAATAAAATAATAATAATATATATATTAATAAGGATATTTAATAATATAATCGGAATTTTAAAATTTTAATATTAAATAAACCCGTAAAATAACGGAAAAATAATAAGTTTAAGAATAACTTTTAAGTAAATTCAGTCGTAATATTATAAGTTTTCTTAAAAAAAACGTATAAATAAATTCTTACTCTTTAAATGGCCGTAAATACTCTTAACCCTTAAAACGTAAATAAAGGCTAAGTGAATACCGGTTTTTATTCTTAACGTTATAAATATCGGGTTTTTTACGGTTATTAATAAGGTTAAATAACCAAGTATTAAGGAACGCCGGAATTAACTTAATTAGATCCGTAGTATAAATTAATTAATTAATTAATCAATATTTCTTTACGGTTCTATAATTAAAGTATATCGTACTTAAGAATTAAAGAAATTATTAAAAGGTTTAAGAGGTTACGGATATTTATATTATAATAAATTTTATTTAAAGTAAATTTAATTAATACCGACTTTAAATTATTTAAAATATTTTAAATATATAGGATAATATTTATTTAATTATAATCCAGATACGTAATTATAAAATAACGTAATACGATTTCAACCGTTTAATTAATCCGTTTTAATTAACCGTTAATTTAAAGGTAATATACGTTAAATATAAGAATATAAATATCTATTTCTTTAAATATAGATTTCTAAAATACGGAAATAAATTTATAATCTTTATTTAATATAATATTAAAGGGAATATTTTAATTTTATTTTATTAATTCTATTAATAATAATTTTACTTAATTATTAACCTTAAATTTAATATTATTAAAAAAGAAAAATACCCGTTTAAAGAACTTATTAATAACGGTAAAAAGTATATTATAATTATATTAATTTAATAAAGCGATAATAAAGTTTATATAAATAATATAAAAGATAATTAACGGGCTTAAAATTAATTAAAGCAATTTATAGGGTATATACTTCTTAATTTAATTTAAACTATACTTAAAGTAATATATAATATATTTCCGTAATTATTTACTTAACTTAAGTAAATATATTAAGTTTATTAATTTATTATAAGATCGGTTAAAGTTATTATATAATAAACTATTATATATTTATTAAAAAATTATTTTTTTAAGTTTATTAAGTATATATAATTATAATAAATAGTTAATAAATTCTAGATTATAAATAAAACCGTCCTTTAATATAAAGTATAATTTAATTTTTATATTTTATAAATTTAATTTTTCTTTAATTATTAAGATTTTTTATAATTTAATTTATATTTTATCTTTTATATATTTTTCTTTAATTTACTTTTTAAATTTATTTAAAATATAAATATAATAAAGAATAATTAATTTATTATTATTTACGTTATTAAGAACTTTGATTTTTATAAATAAAATTTATATATTATTAATTAATTATAAAAATACGTTAAAAATAATATTTATTAAATCCTACTTATAACGTAATAAAATATTAAATATTAATAAATATTATAACGCGTAAATTAAGCGGAAATTAAACTTATTAATTATAAAAGTCTTTAATTTTATTCTTTTAAAAATATTAATAATTACGTTATAATTTATAAAGATTATATAGTTAAATTTATAATAATTCGTTTTAATTAAATATTTAATTTTATATATAACTTAAATTATATTTATAATTTCCAACTCCGTAAACTAATAATTTTTCTCGGCTATATTTAAGCTTTTATTAAGGAATATTATTAATTATACTTTATTCCGTATAATTTTTAATAAATCGTTAATCTCCGTAATACTATAAGGTAATAAATTATCCTTAATATAATATATTATAGCCGTAATATTTAATTCCTTCAATATATTAATATCGGTAAATAAGGGTTAATTAAAATTATAATATATAAAAAACGATAATTTTAAAAATATATTTTTTAAATCCTTAAAAGTATAATCCTCTTTTTAAGTAAGTATAAACTTAATCCAAGATATCCTTTATTTACGGCGTAAACCGGTATACTTTAAATTTACTTTTTTTAAATTTACGGTAAAAGAAATTTTACGTATTTAAAACGGGGTAATACGTTAAATATAATTCTTTATTTTAATACGTAATTAATTTATAAAATTAAAGAAAACTTTAAGGTTTCTTAATAAGTTAGGAAATTTAAGGTTTTATATAACTTTAATTTTATTATTAAACGTAAATATTTTTAAAGAATTAATTTATTAATTAAAAAGCTTAATTATAAAATAACCAATAAATAATTTTATTAACGAAAAGTTTATACATTTATCTTTAAGAATTTAAAAGACTTAATATAAATAAATAATATACTTTTTAATAAATAATTAAAAATAATTATATTATTTACGAATATTTACGTAAAATCTTATATTAAACGTAATATATTATTTATTTATCTTTATATATATAGAAGATTACCTTTAAAACCTATTAATATAACTGAAGATTCCTTTTAACCTTTATAAAAGATAATATAAAGTTTATATTAATCGGATTTACGTATAAAAAATTAATAAAAATAATTACGGATATCGATTACGGTAATATATTTATAACTTATAATTAAAGAAATTATTTTTTATTATAATAATAACGGATATAAATTAAAAATTATAATTTTATTAAGTAATTAAATATTAATTATAATATAACCTTTATATCCGTTTAAAATATCGTATTAAACGATAAAAGCAGAATATAAAAATTCCGTAAATTATATAAATTAATATAACTTACTTTTATTATATATTTTATTTAAAGCTTAATTTATAACCTTTTAATTTTTATGCTTAATATTATATATTTTCTTAAGTTTAATAATTATATTAAATTAAAAATTAATAAATATATATTAATTTTTTAGAATATTAATTATAATATTATTATCTTTAAAAATATTACCGAATTTTTTAACGATATTATTTAATTAAATTTACGTATTTCCGTTATACGTATAAATCTTAATATTATTAAATAAAACCTATTCTTTATAATTATCGATTTATAATAATTAATTTAAGTAAGTTTTTAAATAATTAAAAATTATAAAGATTATTCTAAAGAATATAAGGATTAATATTATTATTATAATAATTTTATAAATTTATAACTTAAATTTTTAAGTTCTTTATCCGTAAATAATAAATAATATTAATGAACTTAAAATTATTACGTAATAAGGTTACGGGGGTAAATTATATAAAATTTTAAATTTTATTTTACGTAATAAGTTAACTTTTTAATTAATATCGTTTTCAATTTAAATAATTAATATTTTTAAGTTAATAATATATATAAATACGTTATTTTAGAATCCAAGATTATAAAACGGTATTAATTACGGTTTAAAAATAAAATCCCGGGATTTTAATAATTCTTTTAAAGTCCTTTTTTTTAATATATTATTAATATTTATATTATATTATAAATTAAGACTTAAATTTATTATTTTACGTAAATTATCCATTATAATTACGTTATTTCTTTTATAAAAGTAATTATTTTAATACTTATATTTTTATAAGTATTAATAATATATTTTTAATTATTAAAATTAATTATTATTTTATTAAAAATTATAATATTAATAACGATTAAAATATTAATAAATAAATTACGTATTAAATAAATTTTAACCGAGATTTTTTTTAAGGTAAATATTATATTCTTCTCCTTTAAAAAGAATAAATTAAATATTATAAATTTATTAATAATTAACTTAAAATTATTTATATAAATAACGGGTATTTTATTATAATTTTTAAATTTTAAAATCCAAATCTAGAATTTAAGAGAATATAATATTACAATTAATAATTATAATAAAATACCCGTTATTTATATAAAAGTCTACTACGGGTAAATTAAGGGTAAATTAGACTTTACCTATAGTATATTAATATGCCTTAAAGGTAAAATTTATAAGGTATATATTCCTTATTACGGTAAAGCTAATAATTATAGGTAATATATTATTAATTTACCGAGCTTATATATATTAATTATTAATAAATTGAATCCGTTAATTTAACAGAAAAGCCTTAAGAGTATTTAAGTTTACTTTTTTTAATTTTTAATAATTATATTTAAAATAAATAAAAAGTTTATTTTACGATAAATACTTTATTACGTATTTAATACATTAATAACGTATAAAAGATTAATATATAAAATATATTTCTTTTATAATAAAATTATTATTATCTTAAGATCCTTTTAATTCCTTCTTATCGGGTAACGTATTCTTTTTTTTTATTTATTTTTAAATATAAAAACTTAATTAACTTTTTATTTTATATAATACGTTTAATATTTAAAATTAAACCTTCTTTTTAAAGGCCCTGATTTTCTTTGGTTTAATATTAAGATTTTCTTCTATAACGTTAAAAGCAATTACCGTTATTTTTTTTAAGGGTATATATTATAAGCTTTATTTTATTTATACGTTTAAAAAGATAACGTTAATAATTAAAAAAAAGGTTTAACTTTTAAATTTTCTATAAAATTCCGGTTACCTTAAAATAACGTACCCGTTTTACGATTTTACGGATATATTTATAAAGGTACGCGATATTTAATAACGTAAATTTATTAACTATATTTAAATTTATTTATAAACTTAAGGTAATTATTAATAATAATAATTATAATTAATAATTATAAATCCCGTTTAAATTCTAAGTTTAACTTACCGTAAATAAGTGTAAGTTAATTTTAAATATTATTAAAATTCAACGTATATATAGCCCGCAGAATAATTTATATATATTTATGGGGCTTTTAATTTTAAAAAGCATTATTTATAATATACTTTTTAGTAATTAAAATATTTAAATTAACTTATTAAGGTAACTTAAATTTAATAATAATTTAAAAAGTTTATTTAATTAAACCGTTATTATATTTAATAAATCGGTTTTTAATATTTAATAACTTTATAATATATTACTTTAAAACGGTATTTCTTAAGTATAATTATAAATTATTCCGTAATAATTATATATTTATTATTTAAGTAATATCCTTTAATTAATTAATAAAAATATATATATCCCGGAAAAAGGTATATTTCCCGGAATACTTAATTATAAAAGCAATATCGGAAGACTTATTTTCATAAAAAGGGTTAAAAAATCCGACGTTACCAGAATTAAAATTTATTAATCGGTTTAACTATAAGTTTTTTATTAATTATATTTATTATATTATTAAAAAAAGGGAATAAATTATTATTAAAATTAATTTACTATTAACTTTATATAGTAACGGGAATTAATTTTTAAATTATATTTTATAATTATATTATTTATTCTTTAATAAAACCTATTATTTTTAAAGAATTAAGCGGATTAATAAATTAAGTAAAAATTATTTCTTTAATAAAAGTATTTTTTATTTAATATAATAAATTTAAGTTTAATAAATTCAATTCTAATATATTAAATTTTTTAAATTCAGATTCCGGTTTAATACTTAAAGCCAAAAAAGAGTATTATAATATTAACGTTAATATAAAAGGTAAATTTAATAGCTATTATAAAGGTAAAAAACTATTTAGTAAAAATAATAATCTTACGGTATTAAGTTTCTAAGGACTTTAACCGTATCGACGTAATTTAAACTTATTTAACTTTATTAAAATTAATAACGATTTATATAATAATTATAACGATAATAAAGCGTCTTTAAAATATAATAAATTACGTTAAAGTATTAAAGGGTTTAAAATCCAGTTTTTAGGAATTAAATTAAAAGAAATAATAAATTCTATAACTTCAGAAGATTTTAATTAAAGTAATTTATTTACGGTAAATATAGTTCTTAAGTTACTTAATCGTTAATTATTTTTAATTATTTAAGCAATTCCTTTTAAAATTAAGTATAGAATCGCCGCGGCTATTAAGTTATCGGATTTTAATAAAGCGTTTAATTAATATATTAAAGTAAAAATATTGGGATCCGGTAATACTTAAAAAGCTTATAATATATATATATTTTTTTATAATACCATCTTTAATCTTTCTTTAAAAATATTTAAAAGCGAATTAAAAACGGTATTTTAAAGGATATAAAGTTAATATTTTTAATACCGTTATAAGGGAAGTATCCGTTATAATTAATAAATTAATACTTTAATTTATATTAACGGATTTTGCGATATACGTTAATATAATATTAATATAAGTAGTTATTATTATTATTTATTGGTATATAGACCAAAAAGTATAATAATATATAAATAATAATTCTACCTAAAGGATAAAAGCATTATAAGGATGCCTGTCCTTTACGTATAAAGGGTATCCTACGCTTATTAATGTTCTTATATATATATACTATATATAATACGATATTAATAATATTATATATTTTAATCCCGTATTAATAAATAAAATAATAATATAAGATATAATAATTAAAGCGATTAATAAATTAAAGAAAAATAAAACCTTAAAACTAAATAAGATCCTTAATAAACTCTTATTAATAATAATATTGCCGTTTAAAAGGGTTTTTATTTACCTTTTTAAATATACTTTAACGTCGGTTATTATTTATATAAATTTAAGGAAATAAAAATAATTATCCTTAAGAAGCTTATTAAGTCGGATTATTTTAAGGTAAAGTCTTATAAACTTATTATACTTTTTTATACGTTAAAAAAAGCCTTAAAAATAATAATAATAAAGATCCTTAATAATTATATAAAAAACTACGGACTTCTCCCCGATTAATAAATAAGAATAAAAAGAAATTAATTAATAAAAATAATTTTTAAAAGATAAATCGATAATATATATATAGTATAAGGTTACGGGAAGAAATATATTATAAATCTTTTTTCTCTTAATATTATAAATACCTTTAATAAGGTAAATTATTAGAAATTATTATATAATTTAAGGAAAAAGGGGATATTATTATTTTTAATTAAATAAATAAAAAGTTTCTTAAACGATTAAGTTACGTTAATTAACCTAGGATAAAAATAAGCCCGATAAAGCCTATTATAATAAGGATTCCTTAAGGATTGTTTATTTCTTTTATATTATTTTTATTTTTTAACGATTTATTAATTAAAAAGCTTATTAAATTAAAATAAAAAATTTAAATTAAAAATTTTATTAATAATATTGTTAAGCTAGACGTATACCTAAAGCTTAAGGGTAGTATAATAATATGAAATATATATATAGCCTTAATAAATAGTATATTTAATAAGTAAATTAATTATTAAAGAAATAAAAAGAAAAATGGGAAGGATAAGTATTAAGTATTCCTATAACCTAACTACGCTAGGGTTACAAGGTACGTATTAACCCTTATATTATTTCTTATTATAATAATACCTCCTCTTTTTAATACTTTATTTTTAAAGTTATAGCTTTTAATTATAACCTTAAAGTAATTTATTAAAAACCTTTAAAAAACCCAATAAAAAAGAGGAAAAAAGTCTATAGGCCTTACGGTACGGGTATATAGCGTATTCGCTTAATTTTTAACGTTAATAATATTAATATTACCCGGTAAAAATCTTTATATTTATAAATAAAAATACTTTAAACTTATAATAATATATATATTTTCTTAAATGCGTATTTTATTTTTTTTATTATATAATAATATTTAAGTCATAACCGATTTACGTTTAAGTTATATAATTATATTAAAATTATTTATTAATAATTTTTTTTAACCCGCTTAACTTCCGGTTAAGTTACTTTTATAATTATTAAATAAATTACCTATAAAATTTATTTATATTATATAAGTAACGCTTAATAAAAAGTATTATTTATAATATATTTATTACCTTTATAAGCCCTTATATAAATTATATAATATTAAAATCAATAAAAAAGGGTTAAAATTAATAAAATATTCCCGTTTTTTAATTAAAAAAACGCTATATAAGACTATATACCTCCGATCTTATTATTTTTACGCAATATAACCGTTACGTAAATTAAACGTATATTTAGATTTTATTTAAGTTAAACGTTTAAATAAATTATATATTTTTATATTATTATTAATTTACTTTAATATTTAAGGAAGATAAAAAGTAATATAAGAATATATAAATAAATTTTATTAAATATTATATAAAGTTTTTACGTTTTTTAATTATTATAAAATTAAAGCTTTCTTAATAAAATATTATTAAAATATTAATATTAATTAAATATAAATATAATATAATTAATAATATTAATTATATAGCTTTTATATTTAAATAATTAATTAACTTAAATCGCTTTATTATAAATATATCTTTATCGTAGTTTATACGTTATTAATTACGTTATAATTTAAGCTCGATTTATTTTAACCTCCGGATTTTAATATAGAGTTTAAGTAATTAATACGTAAAAATCTTTTCTTTAAATATAATTTATCTACTATAAACGTTAACGGGTCACTTATATAATATACTTTTATTTTATTAATACTTTATTTATCTTTAATACTTATTATATAAATTTTACGTTTATTAATTAATTTTAAGTTTTCTTTAGTATCTTCCGTTATTCTTCCGGTAAGTTTATTATAGTCCGATTTCCTTATATTACGTTGGATTCTTTATAACCCCTTAACGGGTTATAAACATTTATACTTAAAAGTATTAATAAGCTTTTAATTATAAGCCGTTTTATAAAATAATAATTTTTTAAATACGCTTATTCTACATTATATAATATTATAAATTACTTAATTAATTAAGGTATATTTTCACCGTAAAAAGATTATAAATTTAAATATTAATTCTTATATAAAGTCTAAATAAGTAATAAATAAATCATAATAAAGGAATATAGAGGAAAATAAGTTTAAAGGATTATAAGTTAATAATACTTAATATATATATATAAGTAATAATATTTTTATATTTATATAAAGGCTTATTTTTATAATAAAATTAAATGTTTTATATTTAAGCTATATATTTTATATTTTATACCGTAATTATTTATGCTTTTTATTAAATATACTTTATAACTCTTTTATATACTTTAATTCTTTATTAAAATTTATTTATTATAAATAATTAGAAACCTTTTTTATTTAATTTTATAATATAATTCCTTATTAATTTCATTATAATTAAGTAATCTTTTGATTTCTTATTTTAATTTATTATCGATAAGATCCGGTAATAAATAATTATTTTTAACTTTAAGCCGCTTTTTATATAATTTAAGTAAAAATACGTAAAATATATTATATATCCTATAAATAAGTAATAAAGTTAAACGATATGCTTAATATCTGATTAACCTAAGAACCGTAAATAAGCCAATAAATTTATATAAAAGTTTTTTATTTAATTACTTTTATTTAATATTTTTTATAAATAATATAATTATATTTTTAAGTTTTATACTTATAATTATAAGACTTTATTTCCGCTTCTTTAATATATTATTAATACTTTATTATATTATCTTAAACCGTTAATAACTCCTTAACTTTTTTAATTATAACTAGGACTTTCATCCTATTTAACTTATTATTAACCTACTTTTAAAACGTTAAAAAATACCTTATTAAGGCTTCCGATAAGGGCTTATTAATTATAATATTATTATTTATAAAATAAATAAAGTTTATAATCTTTAATATTAAAGCTTAATCGTCTTAATTTTTATAATAATATATTTTAAGGTAATACTTAAAAGTTTAATTCTATTATTCCGTTTGATTATCCGTTTAAGGATAAAAAAAAATCTTTAATTTACGGAGCATATATATTACGTTATATATTTTAAATTAATAAAAACTTATAAAATATAAGCTCCGATTAATTACGATACCCTCGGGAACCTTATATTCTTAAAATATATATTAAAAAAGAAGTTTAATTAACTTAAAAATAATAATCTTTTTAATTACGGGAAGTAATCTTAATTTCTTAATTAAATAATTAACTATAATTAAGATCGTATTATATATATAGTTTTATTACTTATTAAGTAATAAATTTATAATAAAATTTATAATAATTTCCTGAAAAAAATATAATAATATTAATAAATTATTTAACTTATTATAAGGTTCATATTTAAGAGCTTTAACTCTTTAATAGATATTATATAAATTAACGTATAATTTAATATCTATATTTATATTTTTTTAAATATAGGATTTATTAAGGATTTCCTTAATATAATTACTTTTAAAGTATTTTAAAACGGGGTCGTTATAATATCGTCTTAATAATTTCTTTTATACGGTTTCTTTAATAAAGATATATAAATACTTATTATATCTTAAAAAATTAATTAAGTTAAATACTTATTTACCGGTTTTTTTAAGTACCCTATTTATAAGCTTAATGCTTTTACGGTTTAAAATAAAGGTATTTTTAATTTAAAGTATTTTAATAAGTTTTATTATAGATTTAATCTTAAAATTATATATTATTTTATATATTATTATAATTTAGATAATAATACGTAAAATGAATTATTTATAATTAATAATCTTAATAATAAAGTTAAGCTATTCCTTAACTATGTTATAAATATATATAACCTATATACCCGTAATATTACCCTTTCTTAAAGTTTAAGGGTTTTTACGTTTTATATAATATACCGATTTTAAGTACGTTTCTTAAATAATATTAATTATTAAATTCTAAAATATTTTTTTAAAGGGAAA
Organism: Niebla homalea; assembly: GCA_019925105.1. Lineage (NCBI taxonomy): Eukaryota > Fungi > Ascomycota > Lecanoromycetes > Lecanorales > Ramalinaceae > Niebla > Niebla homalea. The sequence continues at coordinate 816,199 of JAHGAU010000018.1, forward strand.
ATAATTATTAACGGTTTATATATATTATTCTTACGTTTTTATATTACTTTATTTCGATTAATTAAAACTTATCCGTAAATTTTCGAGATTTTTTAAAATATAAGGTTAATTAAACTTTTTATAATTACTAACTTTTCCTATAATATAAATAATAACTTTAATATTAATATATTAATAAATACGTAATTAAATCGTTAATTAAACGTATCCGCCGGGTTAAAAATACTTAATTGGTACTTAATAATAAAGTTAAATAAAACTAGTTTTACTATTTATCGTACTTATTTACCGTTTAAAATAATAACCCTTATAAAACCTTTTAAGTTATTATAATTAATTAATATTTTAATCGTATAAAAACTACTTTTAAAATAATAATATTATTATTTAAAAGTTACGATAATTATTAATAATTCTTAATTATAAATTTTATAATTACGTTTTACGTCCGTTATTTTATAAGATTAAAAAGCGATAAATTATTATTATCCATTTTAATATAATTAAGATAAAATACTTATAAAGCCGAAATTAAATATATTTATTTTAATTTTAATTTAAAAACTTAAGTTAAAATAATATAAAATCGGGATATCGAAAAACGTTTTACGTAGCTTTTTAAACGTTTATTCTACTATTAAAGGTTACGTAAACGGGCCGTACTTTATACCCTTTATATTCTTTTTTAATAACTCCGTTAAAGGAACCGTTTTTACGGAATAATAATAAATAAAACGCTTAAAAAAGTTAATAAAATTAAGGAAGATTTATACGTTATAAAAGAACTTAAGCTTAAGTTATAATATAATTATATTTATTTTACTTTTATTTATTATTACGCTTATAATTAATATTATAAATCTTAGAAATTTTACTTTAATAATAAAAAACTTATATTTTTTAAAATTTATAAAGAATTTAAACTTTTAAAGCTACTTTAAAACTTATTTTATATATGTTAAATATTCGTTTTTAATACGTAAGAAAATTAGGATATTATTTAAATATATAACGTAAAATTTATTAATAATACCGGTTAATAATTTATTAATATAAGTTTAAAAAGTTATTAATACGTTTATTAATTTAAACAATATAATTATATACTTAAAGTAATTATAATATATCCGGAACGTAATTTCTATTTATTACCCGCTTTAATTTATATACGGTAATAAATATCCTTAAGATTAAGCTTTATAAATTTTTTTATTCTGTAAAATTAATTTAAAGTTTTATTAATTAAGGGTAAAAAATAATAATTCTTAACCGTTACTTTATTTAACCCCCGGTAATTTATATAAAGACGTAAACCCCCGTTTTTCTTAAATATGAAAAGGATCGGTAAACCCGTAAGATTAATAAAATGCTATATTTACCCCTTTATTAATACTTCGTTTAAGTAGGCTTAAAAGCCGTTAATTCCGTATTAAATAAATTATATAAAGGTTTATACGGCGGTTTAATAATAATTTTAATTATATAATTATATCCTATATATACGGGGAGCTTACCGGCTTTTTCTATTAAAAAAATATTTATATATTTAAATAATTTAACTGGTAAAGATGGTCTTTTTATGGTTAAGTTATAGCCCGTATAATTTTCGACCGCTTTTAAAATAACTTAATTTTTAATTAACGGGTTTATAATTATTAAAATATATATTATTAACTTTTTTTTTAAACGTTATTATAAAAATATATAATTTATCAATTTAAAAAGTTTACTTATTAACCTTAAAGCGTTATTTTTTTTCCTTAAAGTTTAATTTAATTTTTAAATTAATTAAATTTAATATCCTTAAGGTTATCGGCGGGTTTTATTTATTTATTATATATATAATAATTTTTATTATTCCCGGTTACTTTTAATTATTACGTATATAAAGCTTTAATAAATAAATATTATAATAAAATATATTATTATTATTTATTTAAATAAGTTTTAATAAGATTATATCTTAAATATAAAATAAATCCTTTTTATTATAAAGTTTTAATTAATTATATTAATCTTTACTTTTATATTAAGATAGATTTCTATATTCTTTTTTTCAATATTATTAAAGAATATTTAACTTTTATTAATAATAATTTTTTCTGAGATTAATAATTAAAGCTTTTACGTTTTAATAGAGTTTTTATCGCGGGGTTAATATTTCCTAAATTGTTTTTTTTCTTTACGTATAAAGCGGATCCGATAGCCTTCCGTTTTTTTTTAAGTAATAAATAACTTAATTTCTTATACTTTTTTACTTAATAATAATAATATATTATATCGGAAAGGTCTATTTATTAACCTTATAAAAAATTTTAATTTAACGGTTAACTTATAAAGGGTTTAAATTCTTTCCTTAAAAACTTATTTTTAATAATCTTTTCCTTATTTTTTTCTTTATAAAGAGTAAATAATTATATCGTTAAATTTAAAATAACTTATATATATAAGAATTTTATTATATATAAAAAAATCCCGTTTAATATTTATATTATTATATAACGTAATTATTTTTTAAGTTTATAAAATAAATAAATAATTTATTATTTTTTTATATATTTTAAAAATTAATTTTTTAAAGATATTATTTATATATTAAAGCTATAAATTAATTACCTTTTATTTTTTTAAGCTTATATATTAAAGTTAAACTTCTATCTTTTTATTAATAAAATCCGATATTAAGGAATTTAAAAATTTAATAAAATTTTTTTAAATTAATATAAAATCGGATTTAAACTTATATTTATAATATATTTATAAGCCCTTAATTTTACCTTTTAAGGAAAGTAAAGCTTATATAATATAGATATAATCTATATTATAATCGGAATTTAAGGAAAAAGTTATAAAAACGTTTTTAACTTATTTTTAAAACTTTTTAATATTTTTACTTTTATACTTAAGGAACATAAGGACCTTAATATAATTATAAGATTTTTCTTTGGACTTTTAATTTAAGTTTCGCTTACGGTTTACTTATAAGTATTTAACGATACGGACTTATAATTAATAATAATTAAACGAAACGTTTTAATTTATACCATATAATTTAATAACGATTTATATATATTTTCAGAATTAACGGAACGAGCCTTTAATACTTATTTATTTAAACGTATAAACTATTTACGAAGCTTTATTTTATAAAGTTTAACTTAATAAATTATCTTATTTAATTCCTTTTCCTTTTATATAACGGTAATATAAAGGTCTTATTCCTTTTTATTATAATATATATTTATAAAGGATATTTATTCTAAAGGAAAAAGGTTTTACTCCGGAGGAATAAGCGTAATAAATTTAAATTATTATTTTTAATATTTTTATTTTTAAGGAAAGTTTAATATAGATTTAAACCGTACCCGTTTTTATATATAAAAAGGAAGCGTAATAGATTTAAATCGGGATTTTTAACATTAACCTTTACCGTTAACGGTTACGGACTCCAATTCGGATAAAAACCTAAAAAAGATTTCTTAAATTTAAAAAATAAAAAATATAATACTTTCTCCTTCAGATTAAGTTCTTTAACGTAAAGTATTAAAATTTATTATACCAATAAATATAACTTAAATATAAAAAATATACAATTTTCTCCTTTTTTAATAAAATATATACGATTTAATATTTCAGATTATTACCCTTTAAAAAGATTAATAATAATTAAAATATTAAGTTAAATATATATTTAAAACTTAAGGGTAATATAATAATATAAAATATATATATAACCTTAATAAATAATATATTTAATAAATAAATTAATTATTAAAGAAGTAAAAAGAAAAGTGGGAAGGATAGGTATTAAGTATTCCTATGGCCCAGTTACGCTAAAGTCACGAGGTAAGCACTAACCCCTATATTGTTTCCTACTATAATAAATATTTACCTTTTAATTTATAGTATTTTTATATATATAAATTATTTAAAATTAAAATAAGCTTATAAAATTTATCTTTAATAAATAAGAACTTATGGGGCTTAATTTATATTATATAAATATAAGTTTATTTATATAATTAAAAACTTAAAATTATATAATATAATAATTATAATAAACTTAAATAGAATTACGATAAAGCCGGATACCAGTATTAAAGTCCTTAATTTTTAAATAAATAAAAAGCTTAATTAAAAAAATTATATAAGAAAAATTTAAAAAAAAATAACTTTATAAGAAAAAGGCCTTATTTATCTCGCTATATTAATATAAAAAGTTATATTATAGAAGGCTTAAACCGTTTACCAGGCCGTAATAAAGCCAGCTATAATATATATTATAATTATTTAATATATACCTAAAGGTACTCCGGGATATAGGAAAAAGCTTATTTAAATATTATAGAAAGTCTAGAACCGGTATTTAAAAATAAATAACGGTACTTATAAAGTAACTTTATTCACGGTATTAAAGTCTAAGGTCTTTATACCGTTAATTAAGGTTTTATTAAATTAAATAATTACTTAAATAAGGTTAAAGAAATATATATACTTAATTACGATAATAGGAAATAAATGGATCCGTTAGAATCTTAATAAGTTTTAAGTTAAAAAGAGTAAATTAAAGATATTTATCCTTCTTTTTATTAAAATAAAATAAAAATAAATTAAAAAAGAAGTTAATTTTATTAATATCCCGGAGGCCAGTTTAAACGTATATAAATTGTTATTAAGCGTAAAAAAAACCGAGATTAAAGGGATTTAAAGAGTAAAGATTATAATAATTATTTTATAAACTACGGTAAAGTAAATTAAATATTTACGGAAATATAGGGACTTTATACCTTAAAGTTATTGTTATTTAACTTTTAATAATAAAAAGATTATTAATAAATATTTTTATTACTATAATATTATAAAAAAAAAATAATAACGTATTAACGATTTAACTCCGGACGGGTAAAAATAATTTAATTTACTTCCTATTTACTATATATACCGGAGGTTAAATAAACGTTAAATATAAATATAAATAAAGAAAATAAAACGTTATAAATATTTTTATTTTTTATTTTTTATTTACGGAGGTTAAATTAAAACTTATTATAAAAGTTAATACTTATAATTATTATTAAATATTATTTATAAAGCGAAATATCCGGGTAATTATTAAGTTTATAATATTTACCGGATTATTATTATAATTCAGCTTTATTATAAAGATAAATAAGGTTATTAAAAACCTTATAAAGAAAACCTATTATTAATTAAGGAAAAAAAAGAGAAGCGGAAACCGGTTATATTAATTATATAAACTGGAAAGCATTTTCTATAATTATTAATTAATTAATTTATACTACGGCTTTAATTAAGTTAATTCCGGCGTTCCTTAATACTCGGCTATTTAGCCTTATTAATAACCGTAAAAAACCTGATATCTATAACGTTAAGAATAAAAACCGGTATTTATTTAATTTTTACTTACGTCTTAAAGGCTAAAAGTATTTATAGCCGTTTAAAAAGTAAGAATTTATTTATACGTTTTTTTTTTTTAGAAAACCTATAATATTACGATTAAATCCACTTAAAAATTACCTTTAAACCTATTGCTTTTCCGTTATTTTATGGGTTTATTTAATATTAAAAATTTAAAATTCCGATTATACCATTAAATATCCTTATTAATATATATATTATTATTATTTTATTTATATAACTTTGTTAACCAATATAGTATCGCTTTTTATATTACCCCGGTATTTATAGCCCCCTTAGCCCCTTATTAGGTATAGTTTTTCCGTTATTACTTTTTACCTTTAAATTAATAGTAAAGTTTTTTAATTAAGTTTTCGATTATTTTTTTTATTTCCTTAATTAAGTTAAACTATAATAATAAACCCGTAATTATTATAAATTTAACGGCCGTTTTAATATCCTTTTTATTAATAAGTATTTAATAATAATTATTAATCTTTATCCTTTTAATTAATTTTAATTTAAGTTCTTTAAATAATAAATAAAAGATTAATATATATATAGTATCCTATTTTTATTATTTATATTTATAATTAATATTAATCCGGTTATTAATATATATAATAAAAAAGAAGTAAATTAAGCCGTTTTTATTTATTTAAAGTTAAATTATTAATACGTTATTATTTTTCCTTATAATCCTATAATACCGGAGATATTTAATAATAATTTTATTATTATTTAAAGTTAAGTATTATTATTTTTAAAGGATTAATTCTTTATATTTACGTTAATACTATATTTACCTTTTTATAATCTATAGGGTAATTATTATTAATTTTACCTTTACGGTTTTCTTTTTTTCCGTTATTTTTATTTTAAATAAGAATTTATATATTCCTATATTAATTTCTTAAACGTAAATTAAATTAATCTCTTTTTTAATTTACCTTAACTTAACTTCCGTAAAAAGGGTAAATATCGTTTTTCCGCGCTTTTTTATTTAAGGCCTTTTATAGTTTTAATAAATACGTTTATTTCCTATTAACGTAATTAAGTTTATATTTTTTTAAAACTTTATTTGAATAATTATTTAATTTAAGGTTAATTTTATTAATAATATAAAGATTTCGGATTCCAATATTAGGACGGGAGTTACTTTATATACTTTATTTATTATTCTTAGGTATTAGTTTTAAACCTTTTATAATTACCGGACGGGCTTTTTTTTATATTTAAATATATTTTTAAATACGTATTAAATAATTACCGCGTATATTATCGTAAACTTTATAACCATTTAATAAACGGTTTTAACCTTTTATAAGGTAGCTTCTTACGTTAATGCCATAAAGTAAATAAGGCCTTTTTCCTATAAAATTATTTTCTTTTAAACCTTTCTTAAGTAATTTTTTTAATTTAATTTTTTATTAATTTATAAATTAAATATTTTAATACTGGTTTCCGGTTTTATTATTATATTATTTAAGTTTATTATAATTATTATATTATATAGCTTTAAACTCCTTATTATATAAATAAATTTATATTTATATAGGGTAAATTAAACCTTATATATTTTTATTTATTATAAATAAACTTTATAAGTTTATTTTAACTTTATAAGTTTATATAAATAAACATATTATAAGTTAAAAAGTAAATATTATTAATAAAGTTTTTTATTTAAACCTTTTATTTTAACTTTATTGAATCTTTAATAAATAAGCCGTTAAAGAATAATAATAAGATTAAAAAAATAAAAAATTTTTAAAGAATCTCCGTTATTACGGGCTTTATTATATTTATTTTTTATCTTAAGTTAATTAATATTATTTAATTATTTAAGAAACTTTCTATTTAATTTATAAAGAAAAATAAAATCCTTTTTTTCCGTAAATTATATAGTAACCTTTAATAATTTATTTTATTAAACGCCTTTATAATATTTAAGGAAAGAAGACTTATAAAGTATTTCTTCTTATAATTTTATACCGTATATACGTTTTTAATTAAATTTTTAAAAGCCGTTTTTATTAACCGTCCTTTTCTTGCCCCTATTTATTAATTAAGGGGTAGTTTATACCTTTTTATATAATTATTTAAAATCTTTATAATTATCGTTTTTAAAGCCTTTTTTAACGTATAGAAAAATATTATAAATTTATATAACTTTATTTTTAAGTAATTTAATTTAACCGGCTTTTTAAGGATAATTATCTTGGTTTCCTTAAATTTACGGAAGTAATATTTTATATTAAGGTAAACTTAAAATAAATAAATAAAAACCTTTTTAAATAACGATATTATTATAAATAAGAACTTATTTAATATACCGTTAAGTCCGGAGGCTTTATTTTTTTTGGTTTATTAATTGTTTTAATTATTATTTCTTAAGTTATTATTTTATTTATTATTATTAATTTAGGATATATTATACCGTTAATATTTATTAAGTTAACTTCTAGTAATAAAGGAAAAAATATTTTTTTAAGAGCCTTAATCTTATTATTAAAGGTATTTATTACCGTATTATTTAATTTTTTAAAGGTAAAAATTTAAAGATAAATTTAAATTTTTTATTCTATTTTATATTATATTTTATTAACTTCCAGATATTATAAAAAGAAACCGTTAAGTTATATATTATAGCCCGGAAATACGTTTATTTAACCTTCCGGATAATTTTTTCCTTTTCTTTTTAAGTTTCCTTAAGCCGTTAAAGTGATTTTTAATTTTTATATTTAATAATTTATTTTATAAGCGCTTTTACCTTTATAGTTATTTTTATATATTTTTCATTTTAATAAATTTTAACTCTTTAAGACGGCTTTATTATTAAGACTATAACGTTAATTATTTTATTTAAAATTTTTATTATTTACTTTATAAAATAATCGATTTATCCTTTATTATTAAGTTAAAGGAGCTCCGTTAATTAAGATTTTATTTTTATTATTTTTATAAATATTTTAATTTCCTTAATTATCTTTTATGTTTATTTAAACGGTAAAAACGGAGTTATATTAACAGATTAATTTAAGGTCATCTATATTAAGACGTAATTTAAACCGTATTTTAAATCCTTTTAGAGTTTATATATTATAATTAAGTTAATAATATTTTCCGAGTTAAATATTACGTTAATTATAATTTTAAATTTATAACTTTTTTATATAATAACCTTTTTTAACGTTAATAATATTAAATTAAGTTATATAATAATTATTAATAGCTTTTTAAATTTAATATAATTAATTATATAATCGTCTTCGTTTTATTAAATATAATAAAAATTAAAATCTTTTATTAAGAAATATTTATTAAATACGGTTATAATATTTTTAAATAACAGGATTATAAAATGTTTTTTTTTATTAATTAATAACGGATTATACGTATTATAAATATTTAAGTTATTTTTAATATCTTTTTTTTATATAATTTAAAGTATATATAGGTTCCCTTTATAATAAATAACGTTTTAATTATTTATATTTAACCTTTTATTAATAAAGAAATACGTCTGCGTTATTTTATTACCTTTAAAAACCAAATAAAAATTATCTTTTAAATTAATTAAAAAGTAAATATATAAATTATATAATAACTTTTATATTATTATAATATTAATATTTTTTACTTCCTTAAATTTAAATATCGGTATTACGGCTTTAATTACTTCTTTATATACGTTATATTATATTATTCTTAAAAACGTAAATATATTAAATATTAATATCCGTTAAACTTTCTTTATTAACTTTTATTTATATAAATCGTTTCTTTTTAAAATTAAATATTATTTATTTTATTTTTCTTATTATAATAATAATCCCGGTTAAGCGGTTAACCTTAAAGGTTAATATCGTTATAAGCTTCCTTTTTTTTACGTTATCGGTTATTATATTTTATTTTTCTTTATTTAATAAATTCTATTTATATTTTAAGACCGTTTTTAATTATTTTACCGGTTTAAGTTTATATAAGTTATAACGTTAAATTTTAATTGTTATCTTAATTTCCTTATGTTAGGTCTCCTTCGTTTTTACTATATATTATAAATTTTATATTAAGTAATTATTATTATTATATGTTACGTATTTTAACGTATTTTTTTATTAAGCTTTTTATTATTAAGTTAACGTATTTATACGTATTATACCCTTTAATATATATTATATACTTTATATTATTAAAATATTTTATAATAATATATTTATACCTTTAATATTTAAAGTATTAATAAATATCCGTTATTTAATTTTAAGGTTTTATTAATTTAAAAGATTTACTTTTTATTATCTTTTTATTAAGGATATTATTATATATCCTTATTAACGTTACGTTTAAGATAACCGTAAAATATCTTTTTATATAATTAAAAACGTTTAATTTCTTTATTATAAAAAGGAAACTATAATTAATGATTTTTAGTTTAAAATAAAGGACTATATTCTTTTTTTTTATTTATTTTAAAATAACTTCTTTTTCCTTTTTTATAAACTTTATTAAATATATCTTATTTACTGCGATAATAAAGGATTACCTTAATATTCTTACCGTTTTATACCTTTTTTTACCGGCTTATTCTTTTAACTTTTCTAGTTTTTTTTTTGTTTTTAATAAAGTTATATTAAGGAAAATATCCTTATTTTATAGCTTATATATTATAATAATTTGCTCCGTTAATAGCTTTCCCGTTACCTTAAACGCCTTTATTAATTATAACGGGTTTATGTTTATTATTATACTTTTTTCTTTTTTACTTAATAATTATATAATTATTATTTTCATTTTCCTTAATATTACCGTTTTCTTTTCCGTCCTTATTTCCTTTACCGTTAACGTTAACGCCGCTTTTATAACTTTTATTATTTAACTTATTTTTACTCCCTTCTTTAAAGTTTCCTCCGTTATTCCTTCGCTTTATATATATATATTTTTATTTCTTTTTACTTCCGTCCGCCGGCGTTTTTATTATTACCCTTTAAGCTTTATATAGTTTTTTTAATTCCCTTAAATTTCTCCCTATATTTACATAAAAATCTTTTATTCTTTATAACCCGATTTATAGTATTAATTAAGTCTTTAACATAATATTTTTCTATATAATTATAAAAAGGCCTTTTAATATTTTTACCGCTTTTTCTTTTTTTACTTTTCCCTTACGTATTTAATAATTATTTCTTTTTATAATTTATTCTTATTTATTTAATATCTCTTTATCTTTATTTAACTCTTTTTTAATTTATATATACTTAATAAGGCCTTTTATACCTCCGTTTACCCTTTATCCGTCCCCGTATACCGTCTTTATTCCCTTTATTTTTTATTTATTATTTTTTATAATAATATTTTTACGCGTTATACGCGTTTTTTTATATATATCTTATTAATTATAAGCTCCTTATTTAATTTAAGGCTTTTTTATCTTATATTTATTATATTATTTATATAACTTATTATTATTCCTATTGATTTAAGCCGTTTACCTTTCCTTCCTTTTTATTTTTACTATTATTCCGCTTCCGCTTATCGTATTTAAGGTATTATTCTCATTATTACTTAAGCTATATACGCGTATATCGTTTCTGACCTCTAAGGTCCCGTTATTCGTCGTTATTTACCTTAAATCGGAATTTAATTTAATAAACTTCTTGGAATTTAATTTAATAAACTTCTTTAAATTTAATTTAATAAACTTCTTCTTTCTATAATTATAAGGATATAATAATAAATATTTATTAAAAGTCCTTAAAAAAGTTAATAATAATAATAATATAAGAAAAATATATATTAAACGTATAAATATTAATAAAGATATTTAAAGGCGTTATATAAGGTTAAGGTAATATAAATATATAAAGGAGCGGAAAAGCAATAAGCTTAAAAGTAATTTTTATAAGGATATAATCGTAATATTATGGATTTTCTTAGGGGAATTAAAATATAGGAAGTATATAAATAAATTACTATTTTTTAAACGGCCATTAATATCCTTTACCTTAAGGGATAAAGGGTAAAGGCCTGGTAAACGCCGGTTTTTACCTTAACGTTATAAGTATCAGGTTTTTACGGTTATTAGTAAGGCTAAAAGGCCGCGTATTAAGGAACGCCGGAATTAGCTTAACTAAATCCGTAATATAAATTAATCAATCAATTAATTAAAAAGATTTAAAGAATAAAGGCTATAACGATCGTTTTATAAACTATAATAAAGTAAATTAAACGTTAATAAAAATATAAAGACTTTATACCTTAAAGTTATTATTATTTAACTTTTAATAATAAAAAGATTATTAATAAATATTTCCGTTATTATAATATTATAAAGAAAAGTAATAACGTATTAATAATTTAATTCCGGATAAATAAAAATAATTTAACTTATTTCTTATTTATTATATATATTAAAAATTAAACGGACGTTAAATATAAATATAAATAAAGAAAATAAAACGTTATATATATTTTTATCTTTTATTTTTTATTTATAACGGTTAAGTTAAAACTTATCGTAAAAATTAATATTTATAATTACCGTTAAATATTATTTATAAAGCGAAATATCCGGATAATTATTAAATTTATAATATTTATTGGATTATTATTATAGTTTAATTTTATTATAAAAATAAATAAGGTTATTAAAGACTTTACGGAAAAGGCCCGCTATTAATTAAAAAAGAAAAAGAAAAGCGGAAACTTATTATATTAATTATATAAACCGGAAAGTATCTTTTATAGCCGTAAAAATATAATAATAAATACTTATTAAAGAATTTTAAAAAAGTTAATAACGATAATAATATAAGAAAGATATATATTAAATACGTAAGTATTAATAAAGATATTTAAAGGTATTATATAAATTTAAAATAATATAAATATATAAAAAAGTAAAAAAGCAATAAGTTTAAAGGTAGCCTTTATAAAGATACGGTTATAATATTATAGATTTTCTTAAGGGAGTTAAAATATAAAAAGTATATAAATAGATTATTACTTTTTAAATAACCGTTAATATCCTTTACCTAAGGGATAAAGGGTAAAAGCCTAATAAACGCCGGTTTTTACTTTAACATTATAAGTATTAGGTTTTTACGGTTATTAATAAAGTTAAAAAACCGCGTATTAAGGAACGCCGGAATTAACTTTATTAGATCCGTAGTATAAATTAATTAATCAATTAATTATTTATTTAAATAAAAAGAAGAATAATATTATTTAAATTTTTAAAAACTTTAACAATATTCGTTATAATAATTATAAATTTATATATAAGGTAGAAAGTCTTTTAAATAATAACGGTATATAAATAGTTAATTTTACTAAAATTACAACGTATATATCGGGTATAATAATAAAATAGTTTTTTATTTTTTTTACGGCTTAAGAATATATTAATAACATTAATAAAGGCTAAAATTAATTCAAAAATATTTTTTATAATAATCTTAATTTTTAAATTTATGTTAAATATTTAAATATATAATAAGCCGATTATAATTATCTATTAAAATACGATTACGGCTTTTTTTATTGGCCTAAATTTTACGTAAATTAATAAAGAGTTAATAAATATCGGTTTATTTATAAATTAACGTATTTAAATGTATTTAAATAACATTTAAAATTAATCGGTTTATTATTAAAAAAAGAAATTATAATATCGATACGATTACGATAAAAGTATCGGCTTATTTAAATAAATTCAATAATATTTAATACGAGGCCTTTATTATTATTATTAAGAAAATCGAATATTATTAAAAATAACCTATTTTTTTTTATAGAATATTAGTAAAATAAAAAAACGTTTCTATATACGGCTTTTTACGTCTATTATTATTTAAAAAATAATATGGTTTTATACGTTATTTTATCCGGTATTATAATTTTACTTTTATTAAATAATTAAACCTTGCTTTCAATAGCATTGCCATAGAGGATACTAAGGCCGAAGCCGGCGACGACGGAATTAAGGATTAAGCCTTTTATTTTCGTTTTAAGATTCTACTAAAAATCTTTAAATATTTTTATATTAATATTAAAAATTTATTAATAAAAATAGAGTTAATTAAGAAATAAATTAATAATTTAAAATAAAATTTTTATATAATATAAGAATTATATTAAAATTATTAATAATTCTTTTAAAAATATTATAAATAATAAAGTAAATTTTAATAGAATTCTTATTATTTTTAATAATAATTCTATTTAAATTTTATTAATCGTTCCGTATAATAATTAAATTAAATAGATAAATATATTTATTAAAAATTCAATAATATAATACCGATTTATTTAATTAATTTTTCTTAAAATGTACGCTTTAAAGCCGGGAAAAAAATATAAAATATATATAATAATTAAAAAAAAAATTTTATAATAAATAATAATACGGTTTTATTAATTTATTTAAAAAGATTATAAATAAATATTTCGATAAAAATACATTATATAAAAACATTTATTTTACGGTTAAAATTAATAATAATAATATTGAATCCAACTTTTTAAAGGATTATATTATTTTTATTTTAATTAATAAAACGGTTAAAGCTTTAAATTTTAAAGTTTTTAAAATTCAATAATAAATTTAAGGTTTATTTTAATAACGATAATGCGGACTTTATAAATAAATATATAACGGAAATCCTAAATAAATACGAATTATTCAGTTTATTTTATTATGAATTAACTTTAAAAAAACGTAATAATAATACTATTATATAATATATAGTTTACCGTTAAACTCGCTAATAAAATAAAAATAAAAATACTTTATATAAATTAAAACTTTATTAAAATTATAATTTTTAATAATTAATTTTACGGTTATATTTATATCCTTTTCCGGGTAAAATTAAATATTATTAAAAATAAATTATTATTCATATTAACTAAATAATAATTATTAATTCGGTTTTATTTTACTTTTATTATTAATAAATTTTAAAAATAATTTTTAAATAAAATAAATCTCGCTTTAAAAAAATTCATATTTAATTACGATTAATTTTATGTTATTTTTTTACGGGTAATAAACGTTTTAAATTTCTCAATATTACTAAATAATAAGTTAAGTTAACGAGTTATTAATATCGTTTAAACCAAAATATTGTTTTACCGTTAAATAAAAATAATATAAAAGCCGTTTTTATTTTATATCCGTTTTATCAGTTTCAGTTTCAGTTTTATTTTTATTTTTAATTTATTTTTATTTTTAAATTGTTTGAATTTACCCCGGTAATAAAGCCGTTATGATTAAATAATTAAAAGTAAAAAATATAATTAAAACCGGTAATAAATAAAACAGGTTATAAATAAAAAATAAAAATAAAAAGTTAAACCCGAATAAATAATAATATACGATTATAACTATATTTCGGATGTTACGTTAATTAATAGAATTTAATAAATTTAATTTATTTATTACTAGGAAAAATTATTATATTTAAATAATAGAATTAAAATTAAATAAAAATGTAAATAATAAATCTATTTTTTTATTTTTATTTTTATTTTGAATACTATGGACTTTTCGTATAAAATATATTAAATATTAAATATTTTATTAACTTATTCGGGTATAATATTTACGTTATTATCGTTACCGGTTTTTTTGTTATTTCCGCCGATTTAAAATTATATATATATATATTTATCTTAACGGTTTTTTAATATAATTTTATAATTTATATATACGTATTTAAATACATATAAAATATAATAAGATAAAATAATATTTACTTTTCATAATCTTTTAATATAATAAAATCAAAAAAATTATAATTACTTTAAGAACTTTATTCTTAAAATAAAGTTTATTTAACGTAATACCCATTTTTCGTATTTTTTTATTATAATAAATTAAAAAAATTATAATTATTTCAAAAATTTTTACGGTTAAATTTATTTAATATAATATCCGCTTTTCATATTCTTTTATTATAATAAGATAGAAAAAGGGTAATTATTTTAAAAAATTTTTTATAATAAAGTCTATTTAACGCAATATTTACTTCTTATATTCTTTTATTACGATAAGATAAAAAAGTCGTAATTTCTTTAAATATTTTACTTTTATAATAAGGTTTATTTAACCTAATACCCGTTTTTCATATTCTTTTATTATAATAATTTAAAAAGACCGTATTTATTTTAAAAACTTTATTTTTACGGTAAAGCCTTTATTATTTATTTTTTATTTAAAGTAATATTTAATTCAAGTATATTTTTATAGTTATTATTTAAAAATAACATATTTATATTAGAGAACTTTACTATTAGATAACTATTTTAAAGACCGAAAAGGATTTCGGAAATATCCCAACCTCGTTTAAGTTTATTAATATATTTTATAATAATATAATTATATTTTTAATAATTATAATCTTAATAAATATTAATTATTTCAATTTCCAATTTTATTTATTTAATAAAACCTTTTTTAATAATTAATAATTATTATTTTTAAATAAAAAGTTATATATCTTCGTTGTATATATTTTATTATTGAGTTTTTATTATACCTTATAAAATAAATTTTATTTACCGCGATAAAAAATAATTAATAAAGTATTTTTATTATATAATATTTGCTTTTTTTTATTTATTTTTTATTTTATTAAAATTCTTTTCAATTTTTTACAATATTATATTTAATAAAACGTTTCCGTTATATAATTTATATATTATTATAATTTATTTAATTAAAACTTTTTAATTATTTTAAACGTTTTTGTTAATTATAATAAATTTTTATTTACTACTTTTTTTTTTATGTTTATTAAATAGATTATAACTAAGAATTTATTTTCCAAAATATTAATTTTTTTTATTTTTTTCCCCGTTATTTCTATTATAAAGTCTATATTTATTATTTTTATTTTTTAATTAATTTTATTATTAATATTAATTTTTAAATAAATCTTATTTTCATTTTTTTCTTAAAACTTATTTGTTAAATTAAGTTTTTTTTTTGGAGTTTATTTTTTTAAATTTTTATTTATTGTTAAATAAATTTATAACTTAATTTTAATAATAATTATACTTTTATTATAATATTTTTTTTTTAGTATATTTTAAAAAAGCTATTTATTATTTCTTAAGGTAGACTTTTAATTTTTTTTATTATTTATTTTAAATTTATATATTTTATAGGTTTTTTATATATATATTTTAAAGATAAAAAGGAGAAAGCTATATAGTTTAAAATAAATTATAAAGGTGAAGGATGAAAATAGCGACGAATAACGGGACTTTAAAGGTCAGAAATAACGTACGTATATATAGCTTAAGTAATAATAAGTATAATACTTTAAATACGATAAACGGAAGCGGAATAATAATAAAAATAAAGGGGGAAAAAAGGTAAACAGCTTAAGTTAATAGGAACAATAATAAATCGTATAAATAATATGATAAACATAAGATAAAAAGGCTTTAAATCGAATAAAGAATTTATAATTAATAAAATACGTATAAAGGGACGCGTATAACGTATAAAGATATTATTATAAAAGGTAATAAATAAAAAGCGGAGGGGATAAGGATAATACGCGGGGATAAATAAAGGGTAAATAAAGACGTAAAAGGCCTTATTAAATATATAGAAATTAAAAAAGAGTTAAATAAAGATAAAGAAATATTAAGTAAATAAAAATAAGTTATAAAAAGAAATAATTATTAAATACGTAAAAAAAAAAAAAAAAAAGGAGGAAACGATAAAAACGTTAAAAAGTTTCTTTATAATTATATAAAAGGATATTACGCTAGAAATTTAGCCGATATTATAAATCGGATTACGGAGAATAAGAGACTTTTATATAGATATAAGGAGAAATTTAAAAAAATTAAAGAAATTACGCGGAACTTAAAAAGCGATAATAAAAACGCCAACGGACGGAGGCAAAAAGAAACAGAAAGGATATATATAAAGTAAGGGAATAACGGGGGAAACTTTAAAAAAAAAAAGTAAAATAAATTAAATAATAAAGGCTATAAAGGCGGCGCCGGCGTTAATAATAAAGGAGGTAAAAATAGGGGAGAAAACGGTAACGTTAAGGAAAATAAGGATAATAACAGTATAATTATCGGACGAGGAAAAGAAGAATATAACGGTAAAAATAAACTTACTATAATTAATAAAAACGTTTAAGGTAATAAAAAAGCTATTAATAAAATAAATTATTACGGTACGTAAACTATAAAGCGGGGATATCCTTCTTAATATAGCCTTATTAAAGGTAAAAAAAGGATTAAAGAAATTAAAAGGATAAATTAATAAAAAAAGGTATAAAACGGTAAAAATATTAAAGTAATCCTTTATTATTACGGTAAACGGAATATATTTAATAAGGTTTATAAAAAAGGAAAAGAAAGTTACTTTAAGGTAAATAAAAAAGGAGAATATAGTTCTTTATTTTAAATTAAAGATTATTAATTATAATTTCCTTTTTATAATAAAAAAATTAAACGCTTTTAATTATATAAAAAGATACTTTACGGTTATTTTAAACGTAACGTTAATAAGGATATATAACGATATCCTTAATAAAAAGGTAATAAAGGGTAAGTCTTTTAAATTAATAAAACCTTAAAATTAAATAACGGATATTTATTAATACTTTAAATATTAAAGGTATAAATATATTATTATAAAATACCTTAATAATATAAAGTATATAATATATATTAAAAAATATAATATATATAAATACGTTAACTTAATAATAAAAAGCTTAATAAAGAACGTATTAAAATACGTAATATATAATAATAATAATTACTTAACGTAAGACTTACGGTATATAATAAGAGCGAAGGAAACTTAACGTAAAGAAATTAAGATAATAATTAAAATTTAACGTTATAACTTATATAAACTTAGATCAATAAAGTAATTAAAAACGGTCTTAAAACATAAACGGAGCTTATTAAATAAAGAAGGATAAAACGTAATAATTAATAATATAAAAAAAAAAAGCTTATAATAATATTAACCCTTAAAGTTAATTATCCGATTAAGATTATTATTATAATAAGAAAATTAAAATAAATAACGTTTAACCTTAAAAAAAGATTATTTATATAAATAAAAATTAATAGAAAAAGCTTAATAAACGTTGATATTTAATATATTTACGCTTTTAAAAATAATATAATATAACGTATACGGGGAAGTAATTAAAGCCGTAATATTAATATTTAAATTTAAAAAAATAAAGGATATTAATATTATAACGATATAAGAGTTATTATATAGTCTGTATATTTACTATTTAATTAACCCGGAAGATGGTTTTTATTTGACTTTTAAAGGTAATAAAATAATATAAATATACTTTTTTATTAATAAGAAATTAAATATAAATAACTAAAACGTTATTTATTATAAAAAGAACTTATATATACTCCGGATTATATAAAAAGGGGATATTAAGGGTATTTTAAATATTTATAATACGTATAATCCGTTACCGGTTAATAAGAAAAAATTTTTTATAATCTTATTACTTAAAAATATTATAATTATACTTAATAAATACCTCTTAATAAAAAAACTTTAATTTTTATTACGTTTAATAGAATAAAGACGGTTATATAATTAATTATATTAAATTTAAGGAATTATTAATAATTATTATACGGTTTAATTTCACGTTATTAACGTTAAAAGGGATTATTATATAAGAAAGTTATAAACTTAAGATTACGATTAATTTAATATTTAACTTAAAAAGTATTATTAACTTAATTATAAGATATAGACCTTAAAAGGACCTAAAATACGGTTTAAATTATATCCCGATATAAATTATTTTAAATTAATCTATTAATACGACTCCGCCTTTACTATTTAAATAAATATAAAAGATAATTAAGGAAATTAAGGTATTTATAAAAACGGTAAAAGTAATATCCTAATTAACGGAGCTCCCCCGACTTAATAATAAGGAATAAATTAACCGTTTTATAAAATAAGTAATAAAGGCTTTAAATAAAGTAATTAACGTTATAATCTTAATAATAAAACCGTTTTAAAGAGTTAAAACCTATTAAAATAAAGAATATATAAAAGCGACTATAAAGGTAAAAGCGCTTATAAAGTAAACTATTAAATATAGGAACCAGGAAACGCTTTAATAATTAAAAAAAGCTTAAAAAGAAAAGGAAAAAATTATCCGGAAAATTAAATAAACGTATTTCCGGGTTATAATATATAACTTAACTGTTTCTTTTCGTAATATTTAAAAGTTAATAAAATATAATAAAGAATAAAGTAAAAAATTTAAATTTATCTTTAAGTTTTTACCTTTAAAAAAACTAAATAATATAATAATAAATACCTTTAACGGTAAAATTAAAACTTTTAAAAAGGTATTCTTTCCCCGTTACCGGAAATTAACTTAATAATTATTAACGGTACGGTATATTCTAAATTAATAATAATAAATAAAGTAATAATTTAAAAGATAATAATTAAAGCAATTAAAAAATTAAAGAAAAATAAAGCCCCCGGACTTAACGGTATATTAAATAGGTTTTTATTTATAATAATATTATTATTTAAAAAGATCTTTATTTATTTATTTTAAGCTTATTTTAATATAAGATATTACTTCCGTAAATTTAAAGAAATTAAAATAATTATTTTTAAGAAGTTAGTTAAATTAAATTACTTAAAAATAAAGTTATATAGACTTATAATATTCCTTTATATATTAAGGAAAACTTTAAAGACGGTAATTATAAGAATCTTAAATAATTACGTAAAAGAATATAGGCTGCTCTTTAATTAATAAATAAAAATAAGAAAAAGACAGTTAATAAAAATAACTCTTAAAAACTTAATTAATAACGTATATATAATATAAAATTATAGGAAAAAATACGTTATAAGTTTTCTTTCCTTAAATATTATAAAAACGTTTAATAAAGTAAATTATTAAAGATTATTATATAATTTATAGAAAAAGGGGATTTTATTTTTTTTTATAAATTAAATAAAAAGTTTCTTAAGTAATTAAGCGATATTAATTAACCTAAAATAAAAGATAAATAAAATAAAGCTTACGATAATAAGGATTCTTTAAGGGTTATTTATTTCTTTAATTTTATTTTTATTCTTTAA
Organism: Niebla homalea; assembly: GCA_019925105.1. Lineage (NCBI taxonomy): Eukaryota > Fungi > Ascomycota > Lecanoromycetes > Lecanorales > Ramalinaceae > Niebla > Niebla homalea. The sequence continues at coordinate 836,765 of JAHGAU010000018.1, forward strand.
TAGCTTATTTATTAAAGACTTAATAAAGTTAAAATAAAAGATTTAAATAAAAAACTTTATTAATAATATTTACTTCTTAATTTATAATATTTTTACTTATATAAACTATTTAAAGTTAAAATAAGTTTATAAAGTTTACTTATAATAAATAAAAATATATAAAGCTTAATTCGCCTTATATAAATATAAGTTTATTTATATAATAAGGAGCTTAAAGCTATACGATATAAAAATTATAATAAACTTAAATAATATAACGGTAAAACCAGAAGTTAATATTAAGGTATTTAATTTATAAATTAATAGGAAATTCAATTAAAAAGATTATATAAGAAAGGTTTAAAAGAAGATAATTTTATAAAAGAAACGCCTTATTTACTTTATAGCGTTAACGTAAGAAGTTATTTTATAAAAGATTAAAACTATTTATTAAGCGGTTATAAAGTTTATAATAACATATATAGTAATTATTTAATATATACCTAAAGGTACACTTAAATATAGGAAAAAGCTTATCCGGTAACTATAGAAAATTTAAAATCGATATTTAAGAATAATAAATAAAATATATAAAACGACTTCCGTCCCAGTATTAAAATTTAAGGTCTTTATATTATTAATGAAATTAACTTTAAATTAAATAATTATTTAAATAAAACTTAAAAATAGTATAAACTTAATTATTTTAATAAGAAATAAACGTATTTATTAAAACTATAAAAAGCCTTAAATAAAAAAATATAAAAAAATAATATTTATCTTTTTTATAAAAATTAAATTAAAATAAATTAAAAAAGAAATTAACCTAACTTACGTTTAAGAAGTTAATATAGGAATATATAAACTTTTATTTAAAATAAAAATAATAGAAGAAAAAAAAATTATAAAGGTAAAGTTAACGGCGATTACCTTATAAATTATAAGGAAATAAATAAAGCATTAACGTAAATATAAAGAATTAATCTTTTAAGGGCGATAATACTTAACGTTAAATAACGATAAGGTTATTAATAAGTATTTTTAACGTTATAAGATTATAAGGAAAAGTAATAATACGTTAATAATTTAACTCTAGATAAATAAAAACGGTTTAATTTATTTCCTTTTTATTATATATATTAATAACCGGATTAATATTAATTATAAATATAAATAATAAAAGTAAAACGCTATATATATATTAATCTCCTATTTATTATTTAAAAAGCATAAACCGGGACTAATTAAAAAAGTAGGGATTACTAATTATTATTAAATATTTATTAATAAAAAGGGTATTAAAACGGCCGTTAAATTTATAATAATTACGGGCTTATTATTATAATTTAATTTAATTAAGGAAATAAATAAAGTGGTTAAGGATTTAACTAAGAAACCTCGCCATTAACCCGGGGATAAAAAGTAGCGGCGGGAAAACTGCACTTAATAGGGGTTAAAGGGACTATAAATACCGGAGTAATATAAAAAATAATATTATATTGGTCGGCGGAGTTATATAAATAGAATAATAATAATATATATATTAATAAGGATATTTAATAATATAATCGGAATTTTAAAACTTTAATATTAAATAAACTTATAAAATAACGGAAAAACAATAAATTTAAAGGTAACTTTTAAGTAAATTCAATTATAATATTATAGGTTTTCTTAAAAAAAAAACGTATAAATAAATTCTTACTCTTTAAACGGCTATAAATGCTCTTAGCCCTTAAGACGTAAGTAAAAATTGGGTAAATACCGGTTTTTATTCTTAACGTTATAAATGTCAGGTTTTTTTTATGGTTACTAATAAAACCAAATAACTAAGTATTAAAGAACGCCGGAATTAACTTAATTAAATCCGTAATATAAATTAATTAATTAATTAATTAATATATATATTTCGTTATTTTTAATTATTTTAATTAATTTAAAATTTACTTTTTCTATTATTATATTTCTTTATTATATCTTTATTATCTACCTTTATATTATATTTTATCCTTCTTTTATTTATTTATTATAATTATTATATTTCCGTTTATCGTATTTATTATTTTTATTATTTTTAATTTATTATATAAAGTATTTATATATATATTATATTAAATTTTATAAAATCCTATATTCGTCGTTATTTCCTTTATATATATATATATATATATAATTTAAATATTAAATTAAAAATATTAATTATAATTAATATATTATTAATTAATTAATTAATTTATATTACGGATTTAATTAAGCTAATTCCAACGTTCCTTAATAATCGGCTATTTAGCCTTATTAATAACCGTAAAAAACCCGATTTTTATAACGTTAAAAATAAAAACCGGTAGTTACCCAGCCTTTATTCTTATCTTAAGGGTTAAGAGCATTTATAACCGTTTAAGGAGTAATAGTTTATTTATACGCTTTTTCCAAGAAAACTTATAATATTATAACCGAATCCTCGTAAGGATTACCTTTAAACCTGTTGCTCTTCCGTTACCCTATAGGTCCGTTCTGTACCAAAATTCCCGATTATACCTTTAAATGCCCTCACCGATACGTATACTATTATTACCTTAGTTATACGATTCCGCCAACTAACGTAATATCGCCTTTTACGCTGCTTCGGTATCCACGGCCCTAAACCTTTATTAAGTGTAGTCTTTCCGCCGCTGCTTTTTGCCTCCGGGATTAATATAATATATAAAAATAAAAAAATAAAAAAACAATAATAAGTATATAAAGTAAATATATAATAAAAAAATATAATAATAAAAAAAATAAACCTTTTAATAAAAAATATAATTAATAAAAAATATATAAAATAATATATAAAATATATAAAATTAAAATAATTAATAAAAAAAACAAAAATATAAAAAAACATTATTTAATATATTTTTTAAAATAAATTATATAATAATTATAATTAAAGTTTAAATTAAATAAACTGAAAAAATACAATAAAAAATATAAAATTTATATATAAATTAAATTCAAATAATAAAAAGAAATAATAATAATAATAATAAATTTTAAAGACGAAATAAAAAATATAAATAATAAAAATGAAATTAATATTAATAATTAAAAATTTCCCAAAAAATAATAAAAATATTTTATAAAATAAAAATATTTACAGTTTATTTAATAATTACTAAATAAAAAAACTAGAAAAATAAATTTATTATAGTTATTAGAAAAATTTAAAATAATTAAACAGTTAGTAATAAATTAAATTATAACAATATATAGATTATAGAATAAAATATCTTATTTAATTAATTTTTTAATAAATTATTATTCTTAATAAAAAGAAAAATATAAAAAATAATTAAAAAAAACCAAAATAATTATTAAATTAAAAAAATGTAATATAATATTTTTTTATTTTCAATTTCTGATATTTTTATAATTAATTTTATTATTAAATAAATTAATTTAAATATAATTTTTAATAAAATATAGCTTTAAATATAAAATTAATAAAAATATATTAAGTAAATAAATAATTCTAAAAAGTAAAAATATAAATAAATATATAAATAAATTTTATATAATCGATCGTTAAACCGCTAATTATATATAATTAATAAATATTTTATAAAAGCCGGAAAACTTTTAAGTATATATTAAATAAAAAATTATTATATAATATATAATTAATATATTAATACGGTTTTAATGTTACCCCTTTTTTCAAAAAATATTATTTATGATATTAATAATATAATAATAAATTATGAAATTAAATAATAATAATAATAAAATCGGCTTTATTATAATTACTTATATTAATTAAGTTAATTAAAATAAAAATAATAATACTTATTAATAATATTAATAATATTAATAATATATTTGAATTTAATTTTATTAAAATTATATTATTTTAAATAAAAACTATAACCGGATTAATTAATTTTATATTATAAATATTTATATTTAAATTAAAAATTAATATTATTATAAATAATTTTTTTTTATTTATTAATAATTATTAAAGCTTTAATAGAGTTAATCCTTAAGCCTTAATTTTATTGGAGCGGAACGGCTCTACCTGGTTCCGCGGCTTAACGTACGGACCTTTATATTTATATTACTGTACTTAGATAGATCATTAATATATATATTACCTATATTATACTTTTTATACTGAGTACGTTATAATTTAATATTAATAGTATAAGATTACATCTATTATCATAATATAAACGTATCCATTAAAACGTTAAAGCGATCGATTATAAATTTAAATAAAGAATAAATACGATAAGCTTAATAAATTTAAAAAGTCTTTTAACTAATAGTTTTAATTACCGGTTATTATTACCTATGTTTATCCAATAGACAGATAATAAATACGGTAAGAATAAAGCCGATTTTAAATTCGTCCCTTTTAATAGGTTAAACGACGATATTATTACTATAATATTTAGCTTTTCCGACGAGTAATTTAAGTGACTCCTTAGTCATTTTATACCTAAATCCTTATTTATACCGTAAAAGATAACGTTCTTAGTTAAATTTTTACCTTATAAATATAACGTCTTCTTTTTTATCCGCCTTCTTACCGACGTTAACCTATAATATTTAAGTTAATACCTTTAAAACGAAACTTTATTATAGTATAAGTTACTTAATAAAACTATAAAAGCCGGTATTAATATTAAAATACGGCTTTAGTTAAAAGAGCTTAAAAAAAGATTTAAATATATAATAGGGAAAGATTTAATCTAATATAATATTCCGTAAAATACTTAAATACCCTTATTACCTTTATAGTTAATTTATTAATAAACCGGTCAGTAATAACTTAAGCGGTCTATGCGTATTCTTACTATATTAAAATTTAAGTAAGAGGTAGAATATAAGTATAACGGATTATATATTATACGTTATTTTAAAAAGCTTATTTATACTATTACTATAATATTAATATATTTAATAAGCTTAATATAATAACTTTAATATTAAGTTTTTTATATAAATATTACCTATTTCTGGAGTAATTTACGGCTATTAAGCTTTACCCCTATTTTCAGTATAAGTTATACCAAATAAAAAAAAGTATACCTTCGGATATACCCCGGAGATTACGTTAAATAACTTAGCTTACGGTTTACTTATCTTATTTTATCCCGTGGCTTTAATCCGTATATTGGTTTTTTAATACTCCGCTTATACCTAGTATTAATACTCTATTATTACCTTACCGGTTACCTTCTTTACTTATCCGGACCTTTAATTAAAGTATATTTACGTCCGGGACCAGTTATTTTTATATTTTTAATTAATAAATTACTCTTAGGATAAAAGCATTTTTTTATTAAACTATTAAGGTATTAACAGAGCTAATCCTTAAGCCTTAGCTTAACCGGAGCGGAACGGCTCTATTTAGTTCCGTAACTTAACGTACGTATCTTTATATTTATATTACTGTACTTAAATAAATCATTAATAAATATATTACCCATATTATACCCTTTATATTAAGTACGTTATAAAAATAATAAAATTAATAAAAATAAATTCTTATTTAAAGAAAAAGTTTTAATAATAATATATAATAAATTAATATAAAGAATCATCAGCAAATCTACAACCTGCTCGGAACGAGTAAATAAAAAAAAATGGATTTATTTACTTAGACCGCTTATAAGTTACTTATAAGTATCCAGGGAAACTTACGAGCGCTTTAAGCGGTCTTAAGCGGGTAAAAAAAAGTTAAAAATAAAAACGTTTAAAATGGTAAAATAATAATTTTTATTTTTTATAAATTTTTTTATTTAAGCTTTCTTAATAGCGGATATTACCGTTACCGCCCTTATAAACCGTAATATTCAATATTTTTTAAAATTAATTATAGATTCGGTTATTTTAACTAAAAGTTACCTTAATAATTAATAATTTTTCCTTAAGGGGGGGGTAGTTAAAGGGGGTAATTTAATTAAAAAATCCTTAAGTTAAAAAAAAAAGTAAAACTCATAAGAATCCAAGAAATTTACGAATAAGCCGGATACGCTTAAAGGCCTAATGAAAAGGGATATAAGCTCAACCTGCTTAATCTGCTCGCTTATATTCGGAGTGCTTATATACTGGTTCATAAATTTATAGATAATATTTTTAATATAAAAAATAATTAAAAAAGTCGAATTTATATAAATAATATTTTTTATTTTAAATTTTATATAAACCGATTATGTTAAAATTTAATTCTTTATATAATTTAATTATTTTAATATTCTTTATAAAAAATAAACTTAATTATTAAATTTATAAAAATAATTTTATAATAATAATTCTCTTATTTTATTATATTAATTTATATTATTTTTAGTTTCTATTTTTTATTATATTATACTTTCTATATATATTTAATAATATTATTAATAAATTCATTAATAATTTTATTTATAAAACGCTTTTTATAAAAAAAATATATATATTAAATGTAAAATTTATATAGGGATAATAATTTTTATTTAAAAAAAAATATATTAATAAATATGGATTCTTAATTATTATTTAAGAACTTAATTTTTTTATTATAATCGGTTTAATTTTTTTAAATATTTATTATAATATATTTAAAGTTTTTTTTTTTAACGTTTTAATTCGTTTTCTTTATTTATTTATTAATTAAAATAAAAAATTATTAAATATATAACTTAAATATTAAATCGTTTACATGAATTCTTTTAAAAAATAAATATAAAAATTGAAATTTTTTATTTAAGATAATTCATAAAAATTAAAATCTTTTATCTAAAATATTAATAAAAAAAGGTTTTCATATTTATAGATTTCATAAAAAAAATATTTCAATTAATATTTTTATAGGAATATTTTGGTTTTTATTTAAAATTAAATAATAAAATTAATATCTAAATAGTTAATAATTAATCGTAAATATAATATTATAGTTCTAGAACTTTAATAAATTTATAAATAGATTTATAAAAAGATTTTTTATTATTAATTTAATATTAAAAATAAATATTATATACCGTTTTTATTATTTTATAAAGTTTTTAAATTTTTTTATATATTTAATAATTTTAAATATATTTTTATATAAAAATATTTAAATATACAATATAATAAGCTTAATAAATGAATATTATAATCCGATATATTTTAAAATTAATTAATAAAAGTTAAACGTAAATCCTTTTAAAACTTTAATAATAAAATTATTTAATATATAATTTTAATTTTAATTGAATAAAATATTATTTTTAATAATATATATATTTAAAAAATTATTATTATTTATTTTTCGGAAATATAAATATATAAATAATTTATATTTTTATTTTAATAAATTATCTTTCTTTTATATAAATTATATTTATTACTTAATAAATTATATTTTTATAATAATAAATTATATTTATTTCCTAATGAATTACATTTATATATTAATAAGTTATATTTTTATAATAATTAATTATATTTATTTCTTAATAAATTATATTTATTAATTAATAATCTAAGTTTTTTTATCAATAAATTATATTTTTATTCAATAATCTATATTTATTTCTTAATAAATTATGTTCATTAATTAATATAATAATCTATGTTTTTTTATTAATAAAATAATCTATGTTTTTTTTATCAATAAAATATATTTATTATTCAATAATTTATATTTATTTCTTAATAAATTATGTTCATTAATTAATAATCTATATTTTTTTATTAATAAATTATATTTTTTATATTTATTATTTAATAATTTATAATAAATTTAAAATATATTTCTTTCCATTTTTAATATATTATATATTTAATATATCTTTTAATTTTTTATTTAAAATTTTTTAGTTATTATTAAAATATATTAAATTATTATAAAATTATATTATTTTATTAATGAAAATATAAATTTATTTATTTGTATTATAAATTTAATTAAGTTAAATTTAATATTTAATAGTATTTAATTTATTAATTCTATTAATGATTAAAAAAAAATTTATTTATTTTTTTTATATTTAAAATAAATATTACGAAATAAAATTATTACCGGATTCCTTTCCGGTCTATTTTATAATTAAAGACTTTATTTGAAAGTTAGGTTTTAATAATAAATATGGCGTTTTCAACCTTATTATAATAAGTATATAAAAGGGCCAGGGCTAACTTTTATATAAATAAAAAGCTTATTTATAATTTAAGTTTTTTATTATAAATATAATAATTTTAACTTATTTTAATAAAAATATATGAAAATTAAATAGGAACGGCTATTTTATTTAGCTTTTAAATACTTTATTATAAATATAATATTTTTAAGTTTATTATAATAAACATATATAAAAGTTAAATTTAAATAAGTATTAGATTTAATTTTTGAGTACTTTATCGTAAATATAATATTTTTAAGATTATTACGGTAAAAATATACGGAAATCGGGTATAATTTAAATAAACGGGTATTTTATTTAATCTTTAAATCTTATGTTATAAATACGGTATTTTTAAATTTATTATAATAAGAAATATAAAAACTAAATATAAACGGATTATTTATTTATTTTTTAGCTTTTTTATTATAAACGTAATATTTTTAAACTTCTTATAATAAAAGTATATAAAGGTTAAATATCAACGGATCTCCTATTTATTTCTTAAGTTCTTTATCGTAAATACGGTATTTTTAAACTTATTATACTAAAAGTATACGGAAATTAAATATATTTTAAATAAATAAATATTTTACTTAACTTTCAAATATTATATTATAAGCGTAATATTTTTATGCCGATTATAATAAAAATATATAAAAATTAAGCGAAAACGGGTATCTTATTTAGCTTCCGGATACTTTATTGAAAATACGGTATTTTTAGGCCTATTGCGGTAAGGGTATATAGAAGTCAGGTAAATAGGGTTCTTTACTTAGGATTAAAAGTCTTTACTATAAATACGGTATTCTTAAACCTATTTTATTAAAAGTATATAAATAATAAATATAATTATAAATAAATAAATTTCTGTAAGGATCTTAATAGTATAAGTATATAAATTAATGAGTAAATAAGGGAGAGGCCCCCATCCTGCTATTGGCCCGGATAAACCCCGGGGCACTAGCTACTTAGTCTCTCTATTATGCGTTAATAATACGTATATTAAAGGATTTATGTTTTAATAATTTTTTATTTATTTTCTAAGTTCTTTATATAGATTATAGTATTTTTATTTTAATATAATAAAAACTTATATGTTTCCGGTATTTATTTTTACTTTTTTAATTAATATAATAATACTTAGTTAATAGTTTATTTTTATAATAAAGCTTTTAAAATTTCATCGGTATTCTTATTTTATTACGATTTTTATAAAGTATTTTTATAGCTTATTTATAACCTATATTTATACCTTTACGTCGAAGTTTTCGTTTTTTACGTTTATTATTATTCTTTTATATAGTTTTTTTAAATTTTTGTAAAATTAGTTTATTATTTATAATAATTATTAAAAATATTTTTAAAAGATTTTAATAAGGTTTTATTTATACTATTAAAATAATTCCGGTTCAACTTTACGTTATTAATATTATTAACCGAATTTAAATATTTAATCGAAATAAAAAACCTTAAAAACCTTTTTTCCGGGGTTTATTTATTTTCGTTTTTATTATATACCCAATTTAAAAAAAGCTTTTCTTAGCCGTAAAAAGCTTAAAATAATTATAATTATTATAAAGTTTATTAATTATAATTTAGTAATTATTGCCTAAAAACCGGAGCGGAAAATTCATTATATTATTATTTTTATTTAATTTTTTATTTTATCTATATTATTAATATTATTTTGACTTTTATACCTTTTTTTTAATTTATTCTTATAAATAATGAATTTTAAAGGTTACTTTATTATTGTTTTTTTTTTCCGATTTTTTAAAATAAATTTTAAAATAAATTATTATTTTTTATTTTTTTTCGTTTTTATTTGTTTTTATATAAAGTTTTCAAAAATTTTAAAATTTAAATATTATTATTAATTATATTTCTATTATAGTATTATTTTACTGTATTTTTTATAAATTATTTATTATTATTTTCAAAATTTTATATATATTATATAATCTTTTATGTATTTTTTATTAATTTTATTTATTTTGATTATTTAAAAATTATTTTTCTTTTTACGTTTTTTTTTTTTTGAGTTTTAGTTATTTATACTTTTAAAATGTTTTTCAATTCATTTTAATTATTTATTATAATTATTTAATTTATTATATATTATATCAATTATAATTAGTATTTTTAATATAATATTAAAATTATTTTTACTTAAATTTTATAAAACTTTTTAAAGTTTTATTTTTATTATTATATTTAGTTCTTTCATTTATATTATGAAATCATATAATAGTATTTATTTAATAAAATACAATTATATATAAAGTTTAGAATTAATCTTATTACATAAAAAATAACTATTATTATATTAAAAAATAAATTTATACCGGAAATAAAGATATATAAATTATAATATATATAATAATAATAACCGTAATAAAATTTATATTATAAAGTTAATAAAGCTTAAAATAAAACCTTTATAAAATCCTTTTTTATTATTATTGAAAACGTTTATAATTTATTTATTATAAAAATCAATTCCGATCAAAAAAAAAAATTTTAATAAAAATATAATTAATATTTTAAATCTTTTTATTAATGAAAATCCAAGAAAATTTATATTTAAAACGAAAAAAAAAAACCAAAATTAACATAAAAATTAATTAGATTTTTTTAACTTAAATAAACTAAATTTAATAAATTATTATAATATTTAAAAATAACCGGGTTAAATTCCTTTCGATTGTATTTATTTCTTTTAAATTAAAATTTAAATTAAAAATATATTTTTAAACAATGAATTATTAATTATATTACTTTTACCCTTATTTATAGTTATTAATATTAACGTCTATAAGCTTATAATTCTTTTCATTTTTTTTCATAAATAATTTATAATTAATGCGTTATAAAGTTTATAATTTTAATAAAAAAATAATTAAATAAAAAAGTATTAAAAAAATTTATATTATTTATTTAAATAGAGTAATGCTTTAATAATAAATTTTTTTATTTATATACCGAAATCGATTAAAGAATAAAAACTTTATACTTAAATTATTTATATATATATATATATATTATTTTATATTTCTAAAATTTTATATTTATTATTATTTTTAATTAATTTCAAATTTAAAATATAAATTAAATATAATTATTTCTTATATAATTAATATTGTTTATTTTAAATCAATAAAATTATTAAAACTAAGATAATTAAACTTATAATTAAAATTAAATAATTAATTAATAGTTATTGTAAATTTTTTTTTTTTTCAATAAAATTTATTTATTTATTTAAAAATTATATTAAATTAATAAAGAATTATATTAAATCAAAAAAAAAATCATAAATTAAAAATAGATTATATTTTTATATAAAAATTTATATTTTTATATTAATAAATTAAAGTAATTTACTTATTAATATATAGACTTAATTATAATATTATTATAAATTATTCTTTAATAAATGAAAATTATTATTATATTTAATATTATAAAAAAAAATGGAAAACCCCCGTGAAATATACGTTTATTCCTAAATAAAAAGAGGTATTTACGTAATAAATATTAAACCTTTTTTATATTTCTTATATTCTTTATATTTACTAAGATTACCCGAATTTTTAAGTTTTATTAATTATGTATTTAAAAATAAATATATAGTTATTTATAATTTTAATTTTGGCCCAAAACGGATATATATAAATAATATTGATTGATTGATTAATTTATATAGTATTTTTTACGACCGTAAATTATAAATTTAAGCCGGAATAACGATAGGCCGGTTTATTAATAAAATCCTTATTACTTATTTTATTGTTTACTTTTTTACTTATTTTATTATTTATTTTATTATTTACCTTACTATTTATTTGATTATTTACTTTATTACCTTTTTCTTTATTTACTTTATTATTTATATTACTAATTATTTCATTATTTATTTTACTATTTATTATATTATTTATTTTATTATTTATTTTACTATTTATTTTATTATTTACTTTACTATTTAATTTATTATTTATTTTATAAATAAAAAAACGTTTTATATATATAAGTTTTATCGTAATAGGCCTAAAAATATTACGTTTATAATAAAAACTTTAAAAATTGAATAAAAGTTTAATTTAATTAAAACTTTATATAACTTCCGTATATTTTTATTTAAATAAATTAAAAATATTACGTTTACAATAAAGATTTAACTTAAATTTACTGATAACGACGAACAACGGGACCCCAGAGGTCAAAAACGATATACGCGTATATAGCTTAAGTAACAATAAGGATAATACCTTAAATACGATAAACGGAAGCGGAATAATGGTAAAAATAAAGGGGGAAAAAGGGTAAGCAACTTAAATTAATAGGAACGATAATAAATTATATAAATAACGCGATAAATATAAGATAAAAAAACCTTAAATTGAATAAAGAGTTTATAATTAATAAAATACGTATAAAGGAACGTATATAACGCGTAAAAATACTATTATAAAAAGTAATAAATAAAAAACAAAAAGGATAAAAACGGTATATAAAGACGAATAAAGGGTAAATAAAGGCGTAAAAAACCTTATTAAATATATATAAATTAAAAAAAAGCTAAATAAAAATAAAAAGATATTAAATAAATAAGAATAAATTATAAAAAAAATAACCGTTAAATATATAAAAAAAAAGTAAAAAAGAGGAAACGATAAGGGCGTTAAAAGGTTTCCTTATAATTATATAGAAAAATATTATGTTAAAAATTTAATTAATATTATAAATTAAATTACGGGGAATAAAAGACTTTTACGTAAATACGGGGAAAAATTTAAGGGAATTAAAAAGGCTATACGGAGCTTAAAGGGCGGTAATAAAAGTATTGGCGGACGGAAATAAAAAAAAAATAAAAAGAATATATATAAAGTAAAAAAGTAATAAAGGAAACTTTAAAAAAAAGAATAGGGATATTTTAAATAATAAGGATTATAAAGGCGGTATTAATATTAATAATAAAAAAAATAAAAACGGAAAAGAAAATAATAACGTTAAGGAAAACAAGGATAAAAACCGTACGATTATCGGGTGAAAAAGAAAGGAATATAACGGTAAAAATAAACCCATTATAATTAATAAAAACGTTTAAAGTAATAAGAAAATTATTAATAGAATAAAGTTTTATAATACGTAAATTATAAAATAAGGATATCCTTCTTAATATAGTTTTATTAAAAACGAAAAAAAAAATTAAAGAAGTTAAAAGGATAAACCGGTAAAAAAAGGTATAAAATAATATAAATATTAAAATAATCCTTTATTATTACGGTAAATAAAATATATTTAATAAAGTCTATAAAGAAGGAAAAGGAAGTTATTTTAAAGCGGATAAAAAAAAGAAAATATAATTTTTTACCTTAGAATAAAGATCGTTAATTATAATCTTTTTTTTATAATAAAAAAGTTAAACGTTTTTAATTATATAAAAAGATACTTTATAATTATCTTAAGCGTAACGTTAATAAGGATATATAACGATATCCTTAATAAAGGGATAATAAAAAGTAAATCCCTTAAATTAATAAAACCTTAAAACCGAAGAACTAATATTTATTAATACTTTAAATATTAAAAATACAGATATATTATTATAAAATATCTTAATAATATAAAGTATATAATATATATTAAAGGGTATAATATATATAAATACGTTAACTTAATAATAAAAAACTTAACGAAGAATACGTTAAAATATATAATATAAAATAATAATAATTATTTAACGTAAGACTTATAATATATAATAAGAATAAAGGAGACTTAACGTAAAAAGATTAAGATAATAGTTAAGGTTTAACGTTATAACTTATATAAACTTAAATTAATAAAGTAATTAAAAACGGTTTTAAGACATAAATAAAACTTATTAAACGGGGAAGGGTAAAATATAATAATTAATAACGTAAAGAAAAAGAAGCTTATAACGATATTAACCCTTAAAGCCGGCCGTCCAATAGGGATTATTATCGTAATAGGAAAATTAGGATAAATAACGTTTAACCTTAAAAAAAGATAGTTTATTGTCGTTATTTAAAGAGGTTTTTATTTATTTATTTTAAGTTTATTTTAATATAGGATATTATTTTTATAAATTTAAGGAAATTAAAATAATTATCCTTAAGAAGCTAAATAAGTTAAATTACTTAAAAATAAAGTTATATAAACCTATAGTATTCCTTTATACGTTAAGGAAAACTTTAAAAATAGTAATTATAAAGATCTTAAATAATTATATAAAAGAATATAAATTACTCCTTAATTAATAAATAAAAATAAAAAGAAAACAATTAATAAAGATAACTTTTAAAGGCTTAATTAATAATATATATACGGTATAAGGTTATAAGAAAAAGTATATCGTAAATCTTCTTTCCTTAAATATTATAAAAACGTTTAATAAAATAAATTATTAAAGATTATTATATAATTTACGGAAAAAGGGGTTTTATTTTTCTTTATAAATTAAATAGAAAGTTTCTTAAGTAATTAAACGACGTTAATTAATTTAAGATAAAAAATAAGTATAATAAAATCCGTAATAATAAGGATTCTTTAGGGATTTTTTATTTTTTTAATTTTATTCTTATTCTTTAACGGTTTACTTATTAAAAACTTAATAAAGTTAAAATAAAAAGTTTAAGTAAAAAACTTTATTAACGATATTTATTTTTTAATTTATAATACGTTTATTTATATAAATTATTTAAAGTTAAAATAAACTTATAAAGTTTATTTATAATAAGTAAAAATTTATAAGACTTAATTTACTTTATATAAATATAAATTTATTTATATAATAAGGAGCCCGAAACTATATAATATAATAACTATAATAAACTTAAGTAATATAACGGTAAAACCGGAAGTTAATATTAAGGTATTTAATTTATAAATTAATAAGAAATTAAATTAAAAGGACTATATAAGAAAGGTTTAAAAGAAAATAATTTTATAAGAAAAAGGCCTTATTTACTTTACGGCGTTAACGTAAAAAGCTACTTTATAGAAGGTTAAAACCGTTTATTAAGTAATTATAAAGCCTATAATAATATACGTAATAATTATTTAATACGTATTTAAAAGTACGTTTAAATATAAGAAAAATCCCGTCCGGTAATTATAGAAAGTTTAAAACCAATACTTAAAAATAATAAATAAAATATATAAAATAATTTCCGTCTTAATATTAAAATCCGAGGTTTTTATATTATTAATAAAGCTAGCTTTAAATTAAATAATTACTTAAATAAGGCTTAAAAAAGGTATAAATTTAATTATATTAATAAAAAATAAATGTATTTATGAAAGCTATAAAAGACCTTAAATAAATAAACGTAAAAAAGCGGTATTTATTTTTTTTACGGAAATTAAATTAAAGTAAATTAAAAAAAAAAGGTTAATTTAACTTACGTTTAAGAAGTTAACGTAAGAGTATATAGACTTTTATTTAAAGTAAAAATAACGGGGAAAAAAAAGCTATAAAAGCGAAGTTAATAGTAATCACCTTATAAACTATAAAAAGGTAAATAAAGCGTTAATATAAATACAGAAAATTAATCCTTTAAGAATAACGGTACCCGGCGTTAAATAGCGATGAAATTATTAATAAATATCTCCGGCGTTATAAGATTATAAGGAAAAATAATAATACGTTAATAATTTAACTCCGGATAAATAAAAACAACCTAGTTTACTTCCCTTTTATTATATATACCGGTAACCGGATTAATATTAATTATAAATATAAATAACGAAGGTAGAACGTTATATATATATTAATTTCCTATTTATTATTTAAGGAGCTTAAACCAGGATTAATTAAAAAAATAAAGATTAACGATTATCGTTAAATATTTATTAATAAAAAGGGTATTAAGGCGGCCGTTAAATTTATAATAATTATAAACTTATTATTATAATTTAACTTAATTAAAGAAATAAATAAAGTAATTAAAAATTTAATTAAGAAACTTCATTATTAACTTAAAAATAAAAAATAATAGCGGAAAAACTATACTTAATAAAAAATTAAAAAGACTATAAATATTAAAGCGGTATAAAAAACGATATTATATTAGTTAATAAAGTTATATAAATAAAATAATAATAATATATATATTAATAAGGATATTTAATAATATAATCGGAATTTTAAAATTTTAATATTATAATACTTATAAAATAATAGAAAAACAATAAATTTAAAGGTAACCCTTAAATAAATTTAATCGTAATATTATAGGTTTTCTTAAAAAAAATATATAAATAAATTTTTATTTTTTAAATAGCCGTAAATACTTTTAACCTTTAAGACGTAAGTAAAAATTAAGTAAATACCGGTTTTTATTCTTAACGTTATAGATATCGGGTTTTTTACGGTTATTAATAAGGTTAAATAACCGAATATTAAGGAACGCCGATTTTAATATATTAATAAATTTTTTATTAATGAATTAGCTTAATTAAATCCGTAGTATAAATCAATCAATCAATCAATTAATAAAGATTTTAATATATTAATAAATTTTTTATTAATGAAAAAATATTTAAAACTTATATATTTTTATTATTTTAATTTAAAAATATTATATTCATAATAAAAACCCCGGGATTTAAATAAGTTTTCCATTAAATTAAAATAATATTTAAATTTAATATTTTTTTTATTACTTTAAATTAAAAATATTATATTTATAATAAAAATCCCAGGACTTAAATAAACTTTTTATTAAATTTAAATAATATTTAAATTTTATATATTTTTATTATTTTAAACTAAAAATATTATATTTATAATAAAGACCCAGGGATTTAAATAATTTTTTTTATTGCATTAAAATAATATTTAAATTATCTATATATTTTTTTATAATAAATTTAAAAATATCATAATTATAATAAAAACCCCGGGACTTAAATAAGCTTTTTATTAGATTAAAGTAATATATAATCCCCGTATATTCTTATTAAAATAAGCCTAAAAATTACCGTAATTTAAAAAAAGATTTTAAGCTTTAAATATAATAATATATTAATTTATTTTATATATAATATTATTTTTAGTTTAAGGAAAAACTTTTCATTTATAAATATAATTTTTTTAAAAAATATAATTTATTTATATAGAAATATAATTTATTTATATAGAAATATAATTTATTTATATAAAGATATAATTTATTTATATAAAGATATAATTTATTTATATAGAGATATAATTTATTTATATAGAGATATAATTTATTTATATAAAGATATAATTTATTTATATAGAGATATAATTTATTTATATAAGAATATAATTTATTTATATAAGAATATAATTTATTAATATAAAATATAATTTATTTATATAAAAATAAAATTTATTTTAAATTAAATATAATATTTTATTAATTAAATATAATATTTTAATAAATAAAGAAATTTTATTATTATTATATACTTAAGTAGTAATAATAAAATATAATCGTATAAACCGTATAATATATATAATATATTAATTGATTGATTAATTTATATTACGGATCTAGTTAAGTTAATTCCGGCGTTCCTTAATACGCGGCCTTCTGGCCTTATTAATAACCGTAAAAACCTGATACTTATAACGTTAAGGTAAAAACCGACGTTTAACAGGTTTTTACCCTTTATCTTTTAAGGTAAAGGATTTTAACGGCCGTTTAAAAAGTAATAATTTATTTATATATTTCCTATATTTTAATTCTATTATGCACCAGGTAATAATAAGTAAATACACTATAAAAGTAAGTGGTAAGTATATAAATAATGATCTATATAAGTATTATACAGGAGTAATAAGTAGGTACGTATGTTAAGCACCAGGCCTACTATACCCCTTTAGGCCTTAATGCCCGTAAAGGTCTTAGTAATGGCCTTTATACATAATAAATACACCAAAAAAGGAAAAATGCTACGTTTACGTAACGACGGTAAGGTCGAAGGCCTTATAAATAAAAGCGGCTCCGGGGCTAAAGAATAAATATATCCAACGTTAAAGAAGTTAAAGAAGTAAAAATAATATATAATAATAGTATATTAAGAGGTTATAATAATAATAAAATTGAAAAACCGTAAGCCAAATAGTTATCGCAATTTTACCCGGGAAATAATCGTAAATTTAAATATTTTATAAGTAAATTAAATCGTTTAAATCCGTGATATTTAGGGTTCTACCGGGTAAGTATCCGTAATTTAAGTATTACGTTTTAACCTTTAATACGGCTTATTTAAGCCGGTAATAAACGTAAATTAACTTATGGTAAAAACGGATTTTATCGGTAGTAACTTAATTATAAAGCGTAACTTTATAAGTAATATACGTTACTTTATTAGGTGCGTTTATGTCTACCGTAGGTACGTATTTAAAGCCTACTTAAACCATAATAAGAGGTAAAAGTAATAAAAGAGGTTCATTATATAATTAAATAAAGGTAAAGGTAAGAAACCTTTATAGTTTTATTATCGCGTTTATAATTTTTAAGATAATAATAATTAAAGGCTCTTTTTAAGGTAAAGATAATTATTCTTAAGGTAATAATAATGGAATAAATTTACGGTAAAGGTCTTTAAGTATTATAGTAGGAAGGACCCTTAATAATAATACTTTAAATAAGGGTAACGGCTTAATAAGAGATTTAAAAAATGTAAATCTTATATAGAGGTCATAGATAGTAAGGTAGGGTCTTATTAAAAAAGGTGGGGTTTAAAGTAATAAGAAAGTCGATTTAAGGGCTAAGGAATAGGATAGTGGCGAGGATAAAGCTCATAATAATAATAATATTGTGATTTAGGTATTTAAATAAATAAGTCTGAAAGGTAGGTATTAAGAGGTAAGTAACGTTATACTTAATACTTTAATAAAGGAACTGGAAGGTAGTAATATAATGATCTCTCTGTATTAATTATTAAGTAAAAGAACTCGTGCTATTATTATTATTTATTATACACCAGGTAATAATAAGTAAATACACTATAAAAGTAAGTAATAAGTATATAAATAATAATCTATGTAAGTACTATGTAGGAGTAATAAGTAGGTGCGTATGCTAAGCATTAGGCCTGCTATACCCCTTTAGGCCTTAATGCCCGTAAAGGTCTTGGTAATGGCCTTTGCACATAATAAATTCCCTTAAGAAGATCTATAATACTATAATTATATTCTTATAAAGGTTACCTTTAAATTCATTATTCTTCCGTTCCTTTATATATTTATATTATTTTAATTTTACGTAACGTTTTTAAATATCCTTATTAATATTTATACGTTTAATATATATTTTTTTTATATTATTATTATTATTAATTCCTTTAAGGACTTTTAATAAATATTTATTATTATATCCTTACGGTTATAAAAAATATTTTCCGGTTTATATAATTAATATAACCGGTTTCCGCTTCTCTTTTTCTTCTTTAACCGGTAATAAGTTTTCTCCGTAAAATTTTTAATAATTTTATTTATTTTTATAACGAAATTAAATTATAATAATAATCCAGTAAATATTATAAATTTAATAGTTATCCGGATATTTTATTTCGTAAATAATATTTAACGGTAATTATAAATATTAACTTTTATAATAAGTTTTAATTTAATTTTTATAAATAAAAAATAAAAGATAAAAACGTGTATAACGTTTTACTTTTTTATTTATATTTATATCCGGCGTTTATCCGACTTCCGGTATATATAATAAATAAGAAATAAGTTAAATCGTTTTTATTCGTCCGGAAGATAATTATTAATACGTTATTATTTTTCTTTATAATATTATAATAACGGAAATACTTATTAATAATCTTTTTATTATTAATTAATTAATTAATTAATTTATATTACGGATTTAGTTAAGTTAATTCCGGCGTTCCTTAATACTCGGCCATTTAGCTTTATTAATAACCGTAAAAAACCCGATATTTATAACGTTAAGAATAAAAACCGGTATTTACTTAGTTTTTATTTACGTTTTAAGGGTTAAAAGTATTTACGGCTATTTAAAGAATAAGAATTTATTTATATATTTTTTTTAAGAAAACCTATAATATTACGATTAAATATATTAAAGGGTTATTTTTAAATTTATTGTTTTTTTATTACTTTATAAGTTTATTTAATATTAAAATTTTAAAATTCCGATTATATTATTAAATATCCTTACCGATATATATATTATTATTACCTTATTTATATAACTTTATTAACCGATATAATATCGTTTTTTATATTATTTTAATATTTATAGCCTTTTAAGCCCTTTATTAAGTATAGTTTTTCCGCCGCTGCTTTTTACCCCCGGGTTAATAATAAGGTTTCTTAATTAAGTCTTTAATTATTTCCTTTATTTCTTTAATTAAGTTAAACTATAATAATAAGCCCGTAATTATTATAAATTTAACGGCCGCCTTAATACGCTTTTTATTAATAAATATTTAATAATAATTATTAATCTTTATTTTTTTAATTAATCTTAATTTAAGCTCCTTAAATAATAAATAAAAAATTAATATATATATAACGTTATACTTTTTATTATTTATATTTATAATTAACGTTAATCCAGTTATTAATATATATAATAAAGAAAAAGTAAATTAAACCGTTTTTATTAATCCGAAGTTAGATTATTAACGCGTTATTATTTTTCTTTATAATTTTATAACGTTAAAGATACTTATTAATAACCTTATTATTATTTAAAGTTAAATATTATTACCCTTAAGGGATTAATTCTTTATATTTATATTAACGCTTTATTTATTTTTTTATAATTTATAAAATAATTATTATTAACTTCGCCTTTATAGTTTTCTTTTCCTCCGTTATTCTCGCTTTATATAAAAGTTTATATACTTTTACGTTAACTTCTTAAATATAAGTTAAGTTAACCTTTTTTTTAGTTTATTCTAGTTTAATTCCTATAAAAAAAAATATTATTTTTCCGCGTTTTTTTATTTAAAGCTTTTTATAATTCTGGCGAATACATTTATTTCCTATTAATATAATTAAGTTTATATTTTTTTTAAGTTTTATTTAAGTAATTATTTAATTTAAAGTTAACTTTATTAATAATATAAAGATTTCAGATTTTAATACCGGGATAAAAGTTACTTTATATATTTTATTTATTACTTTTAAGTATCGGTTTTAAACCTTTTATAATTATTAAACGGGCTTTTTCCTGTATTTAAGTATACCCTTAAGTACGTATTAAATAGCTACTGTATACATTATCGTAGATTTTATAACCGTTTAATAAACGGTTTTAACCTTTATAAAATAGTTTTTTACGTTGACACCGTAAGGTAAATAAGGCTCCTTTCTTATAAAACTATTTTCTTTTAGATTTTTTTTTATATAATCCTTTTAATCTAATTCCTTATTAATTTATAAGTTAAATATTTTAATATTAACTTCCGGTTTTATTATTATATTACTTAAGTTTATTATAATTATTATATTATATAATTTCAAATTTTTATTATATAAATAAACTTATATTTATATAAAATAAATTAAGCTTTATATATTTTTATTTATTATAAATAAACTTTATAAGTTTATTTTAACTTTAAATAATTTATATAAATAAATATATTATAGGCTAAGAGGTAAATATCGTTAATAAAGCCCTTTATTTAAACCTTTTATTTTAATTTTATTAAGTTTTTAATAAACGGGCCGTTAAAGAATAAAAATAAGATTAAGGAAATAAATAACCCCTAGGGAATCCCTATTATTGTAAGCTTTATTATATTTATCTTTTATCTTAAATTAATTAACGTCACTTAATTATTTAAAAAATTCTCTATTTAATTTATAAAAAAAGATAAAACCCCTTTTTTCCGTAAATTATTTAGTAACCTTTAATAATATACTTTATAATATTTAAGGAAAAAAGACTTATAATATATTTTTTCTTATAACTTTATATTATATATACGTTATTAATTAAACCTTTAAGAGCCGTTTTTATTAACCGTTTTCTTTTTATTTTTATTTATTAATTAAAAAATAGCCTATATTTTTTTACGTAATTACTTAGGATCTTTATAATTATTATTTTTAAAGTTTTTCTTAATATATAAAGGAATATTATAAGTTTATATAATTTTATTTTTAAATAATTTAATTTAATTAACTTCTTAAGGATAATCGTTTTAATTTCCTTAAATTTATAAAGATAATATCTTATATTAAAATAAGCTTAAAATAAATAAATAAAGATTTTTTTAAATAATAACGTTATTATAAATAGGAATTTATTTAATATACCGTTAAGTTTAAGGGCCTTATCCTTCTTTAATTTATTAATTATTTTAATTATTATTTTTTAAGTTATTATTTTATTTATTATTATTAATTTAAGATATACCTTATTATTAATATTTATTAAGTTAACTTCCGGTAACGGGGGAAAGAACGTTTTTTTAAAAGCTTTAATTTTACCGTTAAAGGTATTTATTATTATACCGTCTAGTCTTTTTAAGGGTAAAAACTTAAGGATAAATTTAAATTTCTTACTTTATTCCTTACCGTATTTTATTAACTTTTAAATATTATAAAAGGAAACCGTTAAGTTATATATTATAGCCTAGAAGTATATTTATTTAATCTTCCGGATAATTCTCTCTTTTTCTTTTTATACTTATTTTAATTATTAAAGCGTCTTCCGGTTTTTATATTTAATAATCTATTTTATAAGTACTTTTATTTTTATAATTATTTTAATATATTCTTTATTTTAATAAGTTTTAACTCTTTAAGACGGCTTTATTATTAAGATTATAACGTTAATTACTTTATTTAAAGCCTTTATTATCCGTTTTATAAAACGGTTAATCTATCCTTTATTATTAAGCCGGGGGATCTCCGTTAATTAGGATATTATTTTTATTATTTTTATAAATATTTTAATTTCTTTAACCGTTTTTTATATTTATTTAAATAGTAAAAACGGAGTTACATTAACGGATTAATTCAAGGTTATTTATATCGGGATATAATTTAAATTATATTTTAAGTCCTTTCGGGGTCCGTATATTATAATTAAATTAATAATATTTTTTAAGTTAAATATTAAGTTAATTATAGTTTTAAGTTTATAATATCTTTATATAATAATTTTTTTCGGCGTTAATAACGTAAAATTAAATTATATAATAATTATTAATAATTTTTAAAATTTAATATAATTAATTATATAACCGTCTTCGTTTTATTAAACGTAATAAAGATTAAAATCCTTTATTAAAAAGTACTTATTAAATACGGTTATAATATCCTTAAATAATAAGATTATAAAGGGTCTTTTCTTATTAATTAAAGGCGGATTATATATATTATAAATATTTAAATTATTTTTAATATCCCTTTTTATATAATTTAAAGTATATATAAATTTTTTCCGTAATAAATAACGTCCTAGCTATTTATATTTAACCTTTTATTAATAAAGAAATACGTTTATATTATCTCGTTATTTTTAAAGGTTAAATAAAAATTATTTCCCGGGTTAATTAAAAAGTAAATATACGGATTATACGGCGGCTTTTATATCGCTATAATATTAATATCTTTTACCTTTTTAAATTTAAATATTAATATTATAGCTTTAATTATTTCCTTACGTACGTTATATTATATTACCCTTAAAAGTATAAATATATTAAATATCGATATCCGTTAAGCTTTTTCTATTAATTTTTATTTATATAAATAGTTTCTTTTTAAGGTTAAGCGTTATTTATTTTAATTTTCTTATTATAATAATAATCCCGGTTAAGTAGCCGGCCTTAAAAGTTAATATTATTATAAGTTTCCTTTTTTTTATATTATTAATTATTACGTTTTACCCTTCTTTATTTAATAAGTTCCGTTTACGTTTTAAAATTATCTTTAATTATTTTATTAATTTAAATTTATATAAATTATAACGTTAAACCTTAACCGTTATCCTGATTTTTTTATATTAAGTTTCTTTTATTCTTATTATATACCGTAAGTTTTACGTTAAATAATTATTATTATTATACGCCGTATATTTTAACGCGATTTTCGTTAAGTTTTTTATTATTAAATTAACGTATTTATACGTATTATACCCTTTAATATATACTACGTATTTTATATTATTAAGGTACCTTATAATAATATATTTATACCCTTAATATTTAAAGTATTAATAAATATCCGCTATTTAATTTTAAGGTTTTATTAATTTAAAGGATTTACCTTTTATTACCTTTTTATCGAAAATATCGTTATATATTTTTATTAATATTATATTTAAAATAATTATAAAATATTTCTTTATATAATTAAAGGTATTTAACCTTTTTATTATAAAGGGGAAACTATAATTAATAATCTTTAACTTCAAATAAAGGACCGTATTCTTTTTCTTTATCCGTTTTAAAATAATTTCCCTTTCCTCCCTTATAAACTTTATTAAATATATCCCGTTTACTATAATAATAAAGGATTGCCTTAATATTTTTACCGTTTAATACCGTTTTTTACCGGTTTATTCCTTTAATTTCTCCAGTTTTTTCCTCGTTTTTAATAAAATTATATTAAAAAGGATATTCCCTTTATAATTTATATATTATAATAATTTATTTTATTAATAATTCTCCTTTTATTTTAAACGTTTTTATTAATTATAACGGGTTTATTTTTATTATTATATTCCTTTTTTTTTTTTACTTAATAATTATATAGTTATTATCCTCGTTTTCCTTAACGCCGCCGCCTTTTCCTTTACTTTTATTTTTTTATTATTTTTACGGCTTTTACTATTTAACTTATCCTTATTCCTTTCTTTAAAGTTTCCCCTATTGCTTTTTCATTTTATACGTATTTTTTTTATCTTTTTTCGCTTCTATTTATTAACGCTTTTATTATTGCCTTTTAAGCTCCGTATAACCTTTTTAATTCCCTTAAATTTCTCCTTATATTTACGTAAAAGTTTCTTATTCCCCGTAATCCGATTTATAATATCGGTTAGGTTTTTAACGTAATATCCTTCCATATAATTATAAGGAGGCCGCCTTTTAACGTTTTTATTATTTTTTCTTTTTTTACTTTTCCCTTATATATTTAATAATTATTTCTTTTTATAGTTTATTCTTATTTACCTAGTATTTCCTTATTTTTACTTAGCTTTTTCTTAATTTATATATACTTAATAAGGCTTTTTACGCCATTATTAAATAAGCCGACCGTTATTATCTTTATTTTCTTTAATATAGTTACTTTCTTTTCCGTTATCCTTTTATTCTTTACCACGGGTACCCTTTTTATTACCTTTATTACCTAGTTTTCTTTTACTTAAGAGGTTATCGCCTTTATACTTTTTTTTTATACCCTTAATTTTAAGCTACCGTTTTTACTTTTTATTAACGCCTTCGTTTCCGCCCCTTAAAAGCCCCATAAACGTTCCGCCTCCCCCAGTTTTATTTTTACCTTTATATAAAAGTCCCTTACGCTTTTTAATCCAATTTATAATATTAATTAAGTCTTTAATATAATATCCTTTTATTTTACTATAAAGAATCCTTTTAAGGTTTTTATTATTTCTTTTACCGCTTTTTCGCTTTTACTTATTAAGCGACGTATTATCTCCGTTTTTTATTTTTAATCTTTTAAGGTTTTATTTTCTTTATTAGCTTTATTTCCCTTTTATATACCCTTAATAATACTTTTACTATAATCTTCCCGTTTTTTCTTTCCGTTTATATTTTTCATTATTAATATTATACCGGCCTTCTTACCCTTTTATTTATTTATTATCTCCGTATTATTATTACGCGTTTTACGCGCTTTAATACGTATATTTTATTAACCTTAATTCCCTTATTTATTTTAAGCGTTATCCGGTTTATTATTATTATATTACCCGTATATATCGTCGCCGTTTCTATTAATATAAATTACTTACCTATTTATTATTTTATGCTTAACTATTACGTTACTTTTACTTATTATACTTAATATATTTCCCTTACTATTATTAGAGTTATACGTATACGTATCGTTTTGGACCTTTAAGGTCCCTTTATTCGCCGCCATTTCTCTATACATAATATATAAAATCATTTAGACTATAAATATAATAAAATATAATTAAAAAATTAAATTTCTAAATAATATAAAATTTTTTATTATTTAAATACTTTATTTTATTAATTAGTATTTTATAGTAAATATCCGGACCGGTTTTTTTTAAATAATTTAATTCCTTATTTTATATATATTAAATACGAAATTAAAATATAAATTATATTTTATTTCCTTTAATTATATTTATTAATAATAATATTATTTAATTTATTTTTAATCTAAATAATAAATAAAAATCAAATTAATTTATTTTTATTAATTTAAAATTAAATAATTAATAATTTTCTAATAATTTTTTATTATTAAAAATAAATTTTAGAAATCTTATTTTTATTTAAACGTTAATACTTACGAGCTTAAGATATTACCGAAATCCTTTTCGGTCCCTAAAATATTTATTTAATAATAAGGTTTTTCAATATAAATACGTTATTTTTAAATAATAACTATAAAAATATACGTAAATTAAATATTATTTTAAATAAAAAAGAAATAGTAAAAACTTTACTATAAAAGTAAAGTTTTTAAAATAAATATGGTTTTTTTAATTTATTATAATAAAAGGATTAAAAAAACGGCCATCGCGTTAACTAAACTTTATTATTAAAGTAAGGTTTTTAAGGTAATTAGGGTTTTTATAATTTATTATAATAAAAGAATATAAAAAATAAATGTCGTATTAAGTAAATTTTACTATAAAAATAAAGTTTTTAAAATAATTATAATCTTTTTAATTTATTATAATAAAAGAATACAAAGAATAAATAATACGTTAAATAAGCTTTACTATAAAAGTACAATCTTTAAAATAATTATAATCTTTTTAATTTATTATAATAAAAAAATTTGGAAAACGGGTATTATATTAAATATATTTTATTTTAAAAACAAAGTTTTTAAAGTAATTACGGTGTTTTTAATTTATCGTAATAAAGGAATATAAAAAATAAATATTCTTTTATTTTATTATATTTTATATATATTTAAATATATATATATAAATTATAAAATTATATTAAAAAATTATGAAAATAAATATATATATATAAAATTTTAAATCGGCGAAAATTTTATAAAAACTAATAATAATAATAATGTAAATAATATATCCGAATAAATTAATAATATATTTAATATAAGGTATATTATATATAAAAAGTTTATAATATTTAAAATATAAAAATATTAAAAAAAGAAACAAATTATTTATTATTTAGATTTTTATTAAATTTTAATTCTATAATTTAAATATAATAATTCTTTTTAATAATAAAGAAGTTAAATTTATTAACCTTTATTAACTAGAGTAATATTTAAAATATAATTATAATCATATATAATTATTTATTCGGGTTTAGTTTTTTATTCTTATTTTTTATTTGTAATTATTTTTATTTATTACCGGTTTTAACTATACTTTTTATTTTTAATTATTTAATTACAATAATTTTATTACCGGGATAAGTTCGAATAATTTAAAAATAAAAATAAAAATAAAACCGATATTAATAAAATAAATAAAAAATGGAAATAATTTTAATATTATTTTTATTCGGCGGTAAAATAAAATTTCGGTTCCAATAATATTAATAATTTATTAACTTAATTTATTATTTAATAATATTAAAAACCTTAAAATATTTATTAAGTTATTTATAATTAAATACGAACCTTTTTAAATCGAAAATTATTTTATTTAAAAATTACTTTTAAAATTTATTAATAATAACAATAAAATAAAAACGAATCGGGAATTATTATTTAATTAATATAAATAATAATTTACTTTTAATAATATTTAACTTTACCTAAAAAAAATATATAATTATAGAATTAATTATTAAAAACTATAATTTTAATTAATTTCTAATTTATATAAAGTATTTTTATTTTTATTTTATTAACGAATTTAACGGTAAATTATATATTATATAATAATATTATTGCTACGTTTTTCTTTAAAATTAATTTATAATAAAATAAATTTAATAATTCGTATTTTTTTAAAACTTCCGCCGTATATTTATATATAAAATTTATACCATTATTATTAACTTAAATCTTAAGTTTATTATTTATTTATTTTAGGATTTTAAAATTAAAAACTTTAATTTTTTTATTAATTAAAATAAGAATAAGATAGTTTCTTAAAAAAAATCGGATTCAATATTATTGTTATTAATTTTAATTCTAAAATAAATATTTTTATATAACATTTTCTTATTGAAAAATTAATATTTAATTTTTTTAAATAAACCGATAAATAATTAACTATTATATATTTTCCGTTTTTTTTAAATTAATTTTAAAACGTATATTTTAATAAAAAATAAGTTATATAAATCGATATTATATTATTGAATTCTAAATAAATATATCTATTTATTTAACTTAATTATTATATAAAACGATTAATAAAATTTAAATAAAATATTATTAAAAACAATAACATTTTTACCGAAATATATATTTATATTTTTAATATTTATAAAAGAATTATCAATAATTTCAATATAACTCTTATATTATATAAAAATTTTATTTTAAACTATGCATTTCGTTTTTTTAATTAATTTTATTTTTATTAATTAATTTTTAATATTAATATAAAAATATTTAAATATTTTTAATAAAATCTTAAAATAAGAATATAAAGTCCGGCTATTTAATAGAAATAGGATTATAATACTAAATAAAATAATATATAAAATAATATTATTTTTAAATAAAAATAAATATAAAAAGCCGTATAAAAAAATATCTTTTTTATCTTATTAATACTTTATAAAAAAATAGGTTTATTCTCGATAATACTCTAAGTTTTTAAAAATAATAATAAAAATCTTATATTAAATATTATTAAATTTATTCAAATAAATTGATGGTTTTATTATAATTATATTAATA
This sequence comes from Niebla homalea, assembly GCA_019925105.1. Taxonomy (NCBI): domain Eukaryota; kingdom Fungi; phylum Ascomycota; class Lecanoromycetes; order Lecanorales; family Ramalinaceae; genus Niebla; species Niebla homalea. The sequence goes on from JAHGAU010000018.1 coordinate 865,955, forward strand.
TTATATGAGTTGGAACACAGGAAGTATACGAATAGATTGCCACTCTCTGGACGGCCGTTAACATCCTCTACCTTAAGGGATAAAGGGTAAAGGCTTGGTGGATGCCGGTTTTTGCCCTGACGTTGTAAGTATCAGGTTTTTACGGTTACTAGTAAGGCTAAAAGGCCGCGTATTAAGGAACGCCGGAATTAGCTTAGCTAGATCCGTAGTATAAATCAATCAATCAATAAATATTAATATTATAATTTCTTTTTTTAATAATAAGCCGATTAGTTTTAAATATTGTTTAAATATATTAATTTATAAACAAATTAATATTTATTAACTTTTTATCGGTTTACGCGAGCTTTAAATCGATAAAATAAAAATTATAATTGTATTTTAATAGATAATCATAATCGGTTTATTATGTTTTTAAACATTCAATGCGGATTTAAAAATTAAAATTATTATAAAAAAGATTTTTAAGTTAATCTTAGATTTTATTAATATTATTAATATATTTTTAAATCGTAAAAAAAGTAAAAGACTATTTTCCTACTATATTTAATATATACGTTATGGTTTTAATAAAATTGGTTATTTATATATCGTTATTATTTAAAAAAGAAAAAAATTTTTATATATAAATTTGAAATTATTATAATAAATATTATTTAAACTCTTTAAATATTCGAATAACGTTTTTTTTCCCTTAAATAAATAATAAATATAAATAATAAAAAATATTAATTAAAAGATTAATTTAATATATATATTTAATAATAACAAAAAATCGTTTTTCCGTTATATTTATTTATTATCCCGTTATTAATAAGTAAAGAAACAGTTTTTATTTATATAGATAATAACAAAAAAAACTTTAAGAAATCCCCGTTTATAATTTTCTTTATTTCGGCCGTTATTTATTATATATATAATAATAGCATTCTTAATATTATATAAAATATAAATTATATTTTATTTAATAATAATTATAAAAATACTATTAAAATTATTTTATAAGGATAATAACTCGGTTTTAACGAAATTATTAATATAATTAGGGTCGAACTATTCTTCGGGATATACGACAAAAAAAATATAAATATAGGATAAACCGCGTTTTTAATATTTAATCGTTTATATTTATTTAATATAATAATTATAATAATAATCGAAATTAAATACATTTAATTATTTTTTTATATTAAAAATATAATAAATTAAATTTAATTAATTAAATAATTTTTTTTCTAAATTAAAATTTATACTAAATCTTAAAATAAAAGGAATTTATAATATAAATAATATAGATAATAGGCTTACCGAAATAACGTATAATATTTATAAAGTCTTAAAAAGTAGTTTTCGTAACCGACTTAATGAAAATTAATAAAGAAGATTTATAGTATTAATTTTAATAATATCTTTAGAAGTTTAAACGGTTTTAAATAGATTATATCATTAATAAGTTTACTATTTTATTTATTCTTTCCGTTTATTGTTCGTATTTATCGTTTTTAATATTAATTTTTTCATAATAAGTATTTTCCGTAAAAATAAGTTTCAAGTTTTATAAAGTTATTATTTATTAAACTATTATTTATAAAAGGATAGTCGAAAATCTATATAACTTTTTTATTAATTATCCGTTTTCTTTTTTAAACGTTTATCGGCTTTAATAGCCTTACCATAGTATTTTTTTAATATTATTTTTCCTTTTTTTTTTTTTTTAAAAAATAAAATTTATTTTAAGTTAAATCATAATTATTTCGAAAGATATATAAAAGAATATTAAGAAAAAGTTAATTCTTTCATTATATATATATTTTTTTTTTATTTACATTTTTTCCCTAGAAATTATAAAATTTCTTAAAAAGTAATAATAATCTCTTTATAAAATAATAATTTTTAATAAATATTTTTTTTATAGATAAAAGTATCTTTTTCCGTTCCTTAATATACTTATAATATAAAAAAGAAACAATAAAAGAAAAGTCATTATTTTTTTAATCTTATTTTCTTTTTTTAAACCGATTTATTATAGCTGTTTTTAGAAAATAATAATAGTTTCCGTTTACGTTCTTTAGTCTTTAATCCTTTTAATCCGCTTTATTACCGGTAGTTCTTTTTTATCTTTAAGGTTTTAAATACCCGTTTTTCGGCGTAAATATTCTTAAATAATTTCCGTAAAATAAATTTAATATTAATATTTTATTTATTTTTAAAAATTTATATAATATTTTATATTTATTTATAAATCCTTTTATAACGAAAGGTTCAATTTATCGTAATTAAAACTTTTTAAAATACGGAATTAAGGCTTTTTTATAATTAATGGTTTTTCCTTTAAAAAGTTTTATTTTTTTATTTTTATTATATTTTTATCTATTTATTTTTTATTTTATCCGATTTCTTTTTTACCGTTTCTTTACCTTTTTATTGCTTTATTATATATTTTTGAATTATTTTATATATTACTTTATTATATAAGAAAAAGACCGTTAATCGTTTCTTCCGTAATATCCGTATTATTACAACTTTTATAAAACTTTTATATTTTAAATTCGGTTTAATTTTAAAGAAAATATTAACCGGCGTATATCCGAAGTATTCGATATATTTTAAACTAATATTTAATTTATTTTTTTTATATCGATTTAATTAAGTTTTATTTATTATTTCCTTTTTTTATAACGTTTTTTCTTTTTCGATTATAAATTTTAATTATATTAATAAATTTATGAATTATACTCGGACCTAAAATAAGCGTAATATTTATACGGTAAAACAAGTTATATATTTTATTATTAATAAATACTTTTCCGATATTTATATAGATAATTGAAAAAATTAAATAATAATTTAAATGTTTATTTAAAATAATAATTGTATTTTAAATTAAGTATTTTTATATATAAAATAATTATATAAAGCGGGAAAAGTAATTAACAATATTAAAAACGTAAAAAGGATAACGATCTAGAATATTATTTATTATTATTATTATTTAAGTTGATTTTTACGTATGAAATAACGACGAACAACGGGACCCCAGAGGTCAAAAACGATACACGCGTATATAGCTTAAGTAATAATAAGAATAATACTTTAAATGCAATAAACGGAAGTGGAATAATAATAAAAATAAAGGGGGAGGAAAAATAAGCAATTTAAATTAATAGAAATAATAATAAATTATATAAATAACATAATAAATACAAAATAAAAAAGCCTTAAATTAAATAGGGAGTTTATAGTTAATAAGATACGCGTAAAGGAATATATATAACGCGTAAAAATATTATTATAAAGGGTAATAAATAAAGGGCGGAGGGGACGAAAACGGTACACGGGGATAAATAAGGGGTAAATAGAGGCGTAAAAAGCCTTATTAAGTATATATAAATTAAAAGAAAGTTAAATAAAAATAAAAAGATATTAAGTAAATAAAAATAAGTTATAAAAAGAAATAGTTATTAAATACGTAAAAGAAAAATAAAAAAAAAGGAAATAATAAAAGCGTTAAAAAGCTTCCTTATAATTATATAGAAAAATATTACGTTAAAGACTTAATTAATATTATAAATCGGGTTATAGGGAATAAAAGACTTTTACGTAAATATAAGGAGAAATTTAAGGAAATTAAAAAGGCTATATAGAACTTAAAAGGTAATAGTAAAAACGTTAATAAATAAAGGCGAAAAAAAATAAAAAGGATATATATAAAGTAAAAGAATAACGGGGGAAACTTTAAAAAAAGGAGCGGGAATAAGTTAAGTAATAAAAACCGTAAAAACGACGTTAACGTTAATAATAAAAAAAATAAAGGTAAAGGAGAAAATAATAATATTAAGGAAAATAAAGATAATAACCGTATAATTATTAAGTGAAAAAAAAAAGAATATAATAATAAAAATAAACTTATTATAATTAATAAAAATATTTAAAATAACGGGAAAGTTATTAATAAAATAAATTATTACGATATATAAATTATAAAGCGGAGATATTTTCCTTAATATAGCCTTATTAAAGGTAAAAAAAAGGCTAAAAAAGTTAAAAGGCTAAATTAATAAAAAAGGGTATAAAACGGTAAAGGTATTAAGGTAATCCTTTATTATCGTAGTAAACGGGATATATTTAATAAGGTTTATGGGGGAGGAAAGGGAAATTACTTTAAAACGGATAAAAAAGGAAAATATGGTTTTTTATTTTAAATTAAAGATTATTAATTATAGTTTCTTTTTTATAATAAAAAAATTAAACGTTTTTAATTATATAAAGAGATACTTTACGGTTATTTTAAGCGTAACGTTAATAAAGATATATAATAATATTTTTAATAAAAAAATAATAAAAAATAAGTTTTTTAAATTAATAAAACCTTAAAATTAAATAATAGATATTTATTAATACTTTAAATATTAAGGATACGGATATATTATTATAAAGTACCTTAATAATATAAAATATATAATATATATTAAAAAATATAATACGTATAAATACGTTAACTTAATAATAAAAAACTTAATAAAAAACGCGTTAAAATATATAACGTATAATAATAATAATTATTTAACATAGGACTTATAATATATAATAAGAATAAAAAAAACTTAACGTAAAAAGATTAGGATAATAATTAAGGTTTAACGTTATAACTTATATAAATTTAAATTAATAAAATAATTAAAAATAATTTTAAAATATAAATAAAGCTTATTAAACGGGGAAAAATAAAGTATAATAATTAATAACGTAAAAAAAAGGAAGCTTATAATAATATTAACTTTTAAGGTTAACCGTCCGACCAAGATTACTATTATAATAAAAAGATTAAAATAAATAATACTTAATTTTAAAAAGAAATTATTTATATAAATAAAAGTTAATAAAAAGAATTTAACGGATATTAATATTTAATATATTTATATTTTTAAGGATAATATAATATAATATATATATAGAAATAATTAAAGTTATAATATTAATATTTAAATTTAAAAAAAAAACAAAGAATATTAATATTATAATAATATAAAAACCGTTATATAATCCGTATATTTACTCTTTAATTAACCTAGGAAATAATTTCTATTTAATCTTTAAGGGTAATAAAATAACGTAAATATATTTCTTTATTAATAAAAAATTAAATATAAATAATTAAAACGTTATTTATTACGGAGGGAACCTATATATACTCCGGATTATATAAAAAAGGGATATTAAAAGTATTTTAAATATTTATAATATATATAATCCGTTACCGATTAATAAGAAAAACCTTTTATAATCCTATTACTTAAAGATATTATAATTATATTTAATAAATATTTTTTAATAAAAAACTTTAATCTTTATTATATTTAATAAAACGAAGACGGTTATATAATTAATTATATTAAATTTAAGGAATTATTAATAATTTTTATACCGTTTAATCTTACGTTATTAACGTTAAAAAGGGTTATTATATAAAAAAGTTATAAACTTAGGATTATAATTAACTTAATATTTAACTTGGAAAATATTATTAACTTAATTATTATATACGGACCTTAAAAGGACCTAAAATATAATTTAAATTACGTCTTAATATAAATAACTTTAAATTAGTTTATTAACGTAATTCCGTTTTTACCGTTTAAATAAATATAAAAAATAATTAAAGAAGTTAAAATATTAATAAAAGTAATAAAAATAATATCCTAATTAACGGAGCTCCTTCAATTTAATAATAAAGAATAAATTAACCGTTTTATAAAGTAAATAATAAAAACTTTAAATAAAATAATTAATATTATAATCTTAATAATAAAGCCGTTTTAAAGAGTTAAAACCTATTAAAACGAAAAATATATAAAGGCGATTATAAAGGTAAAAATACTTATAAAGTAAATTATTAAGTATAAAAACTGGGAGACGTTTTAATAATTAAAAAAAGCTTAAAAAGAAAAGGAAAGAATTATCCGGAAGGTTAAATAAATATATTTCCGGGCTATAATATATAATTCAGCGGTTTCCTTTTATAATATTTAAAAGTTAATAAAATACAATAAAGAATAAAGTAAAAAACTTAAATTTATCCTTAAGTTTTTACCCTTAAAAAGACTAAACGGTATAATAATAAACATTTTTGACGGTAAAATTAAGGCTCTTAAAAAGGCGTTTTTTCCTTTATTACCGGAAGTTAACCTAATAGATATTAACGGTATAATATATCCTAAATTAATAATAATAAATAAAATAATAATCTAAGAAATAATAATTAAAGTAATTAATAAATTAAAGAAAAATAAGGCCCCCGGATTTAACGGTATATTAAATAAGTTCCTATCCATAATAATATTATTATTTAAAAAGGTCTTTATTTACTTATTTTAAGCTTACTTTAATATAGGATATTACCCTTATAAATTCAAAAAGGCCAAGATAATTATCCTTAAGAAACCGGTTAAATTAAATTATTTAAAAATAAAATTATATAAATCCATAATACTCCTTTATACGTTAAGGAAGGCTTTAAAAATAGTAATTATAAAGATCTTAAATAATTATATAAAAAAATATAAATTACTTTTTAATTAATAAATAAAAATAAAAAGAAAATAATTAACGGAAATAGCTCTTAAAAACTTAATTAATAATATATATACGGTATAAAACTATAGGAAAAGGTATATTATGAGTTTTTTTCTCTTAAATATTATAGGGGCGTTTAATAAAATAAATTATTAAAGGTTACTATATAATTTACGGGAAAAACAAGTCTTATTTTTCTTTATAAATTAAATAAAAAGTTTTTTAAATAATTAAATAACGTTAATTAACCTAAGATAGAAGATAAATACGATAAAGCCTATAATAATAGGGATTCCTTAGGGGTTATTTATTTCCTTAATCTTATTCTTATTCTTTAACGGTTTATTTATTAAAAACTTAATAAAATTAAAATAAAAAATTTAAATAAAGAACTTTATTAATAATATTTACTTTTTAATTTATAATGGGTTTATTTATATAAATTATTTAAAGCTAAAATAAACTTATAAAGTTTATTTATAATAAATAAAGATATATAAGGCTTAATTTATTTTATATAAATATAAGCTTATTTATATAATAAAGAACCTAAAGTTATATAATATAATAATTCTAGTAAACTTAAATAATATAACGGTAAAACCGGAAACCAATATTAAAATACTTAGTTTATAAATTAATAAGAAACTAGATTAAAAAAACTATATAAGAAAGGTTTTATAAAAGAAAGGCTTTATTTATTTTATAGCGTTAACGTAAAAAGCTATTTTATAAAAGGCTAAAACCGTTTATTAAGCGGTTATAAAGCTTATAATAATATACATAATAGCTATTTAATACGTACTTAAAAATATACTTAAATATAAGAAAAAGCCCGTCCGGTAATTATAAAAGGTCCAAAATTCATACTTAAAAGTAATAAGTAAAATATATAAAACGACTTTTATCCCGATATTAGAATCCGAGGTTTTTATATTATTAATAAAGCTGGCCTTAAATTAAATAATCGCTTAAGTAAAACTTAAAAAAGGTATAAACTTAGCTATATTAATAGGAAATAAACGTATTTACCAGAATTATAAAAGGCCTTAAATAAGAAAACGCAGAAAAATAATACTTACCTCCCCTATAGAAGTTAAATTAAAGTAAGTTAAAAAAGAGGTTAATCTAGCTTATATTTAAGAAGTTAATATAGGAATATATAAATTCTTACTTAAAGTAAAAACGGCGGAAAAAAAGAAAACCGTAAAAATAAAGTTAATAACGATTACCCTATAAATTATAAAAAGGTAAATAAAGCGTTAACGTAAATATAAAGAATCGATCCCTTAAAGATAATAATACTTAACGTTAAATAACGATAAGGTTATTAATAAGTATCTCCGGCGTTATAGAATTATAAAAAAAGATAATAACGCGTTAATAATCTAACTCCGGATAAATAAAAATAACTTAATTTATTTCCTTTTTATCGTATATACCGGTAACCGGATTAACGTTAATTATAAATATAAATAATAAAAATAGGACGTTATATATATATTAATCTTTTATTTATTATTTAAGGAGCGTAAACCGGAATTAATTAAAAAGGTAAGGATTAACGATTATCGTTAAATAGTTATTAATAAAAAAAGTATTAAGGCGGCCGCCAGATTTATAATAATTATAGGTTTATTATTATAATTCAGCTTAATTAGGGAAATAAATAAAGTGGTTAAGAACTTAACTAAGAAACCTCGTTATTAACCCGGGGGTAAAAAGTAATAACGGGAAAACTATACTTAATAAGGGGCTAAAGGGGCTATAAATACCGGAGTAATATAAGAAGCGATACTATATCGGTTAGTGAAGTTATATAAATAAGATAATAATAATATATATATTAATAAAGATATTTAATAATATAATCGGAATTTTAAAACTTTAATATTAAATAAACCCGTAAAGTAATAAAAGAATAATAAGTTTAAAAATAACCTTTAAGTAAATTCAATTATAATATTATAGGTTTTCTTAGAAAAAATATATAAATAAATTCCTATTCTTTAAATAACTATAAATGCTTTTAACCTTTAAGACGTAAATAAAGGCTGGGTAAATACCGGTTTTTAATCCTAACGTTATAGATATCAGGTTTTTTACGATTATTAATAAGGTTAAATAACCGAATATTAAGGAACGCCGGAATTAACTTAATTAAATTTATAGTATAAATTAATTAATTAATCAATATTAAAAACGTATTTATAATTTATTTCTTTTTCAAATAATCTAATAAAGTTTACTCTGAAAAAATCGAATAAAGTTTTAATTTTAATAAATATATTAGGGACTTAGGGAAATATAGTTCTGAATATAAGTAAATTTTAATTATAAAGATAAAACATATATAATTTATATATATAAAAGCATATAGTATATCGCGCTAGGCTTAATCGGGTTAATACGGGTAATAAGCGAAAAGCTTATATAAGTAAGCTAAAGAACCATATAATATAAATAAAGGTAATTCTTTTATATAACCTTCCTTTCTAGGTAATAAGCTCCGTTAAGCTATTACTTATAACGTTAAGTATATTAAATATACTGACGGTAATAAACGTAACGCTTCCTTAATCGGGTAAAGAATTTTAATTTACTTTAACTTAACGGCGTAATTATTAAATCGGGATTTATTAAGTAAATATTAACGAGTTAATAACATAATAAATATAAATATTTAATCGTCGGGAGTTATAAAAGAAGGGTATAAGCCCGGCTTCTTAAGGTATATTTAATAAAAGTCGGCGACGAAGCTTAAATAATTTATAATTTTTATTTAAATTTATTATAATAATTTCATATTTTAATTATCCGTATTCACGTATATAATTTTATATATTAAATATCTTTTCTTATCCGTTAATAAGTTTTTTATTCGTTTATCCTTTTTTAAATCGATTATTTATAACCCTATATATTCCTTTTATTTTTTATGTTTATTTACTTTTATTATTAACGGTAATATAATTCTTTAGCCCGGTAATAAATCGTTATTATTTAAATATAAAAATTAAAGATAAAAAACCGGGTAAACTTTAATAAGTTTAAAGAAATTAAATTTATATACCGCCCCGCCGTTTATTACTTTTATAATTTTAAAAGGATTTAGATTTTTATAATTTAATAAGTTCGAAAATCGCGTTATTTTAATATTTTTTATATTTAATATAATTATATCGCTTATTCGGAATTTTTATATTAATTATTTATAATTATTTACGTAATACGCTTATTTTACTTAAGATTATTAACGTTTATTCCGTAAGTACTATTTTAAATTCTTTATTTTATTCGTAAGTAATTCTTTAATCTTTACTTTATTCCGGGCTATTAATACTTAAAATAAATCTTTAATAAGTACTTTTATTTTAGATCTTAAACTATAGCTTTTCGTTATAAAAAAAGGTAAAAAACCGGTAAAAACGTTGAAATCTGAATTCACTTTAAATTCCGTAATAAATAAAAAATTTATTTAATCGTTTTAATTATAGTTAATATATATTCTTAAATATTACTTTAAATTAATATTTATATTTTTAATTTATCCGTTAATTCTTAAATAAAATAAAGTTAATAGCTTCGGTTTTATACCGATACGTTTATATAGTTTTTATTAAAAGTAAAATATAAATTATAAGTTACGGTCGGAAATAATTAATTTAAAATAAACCTTTTCTCTTTATATTTAATTTACGAACGCTTAAATAATTATAAAAATCTTAAAAGAATTAAATACGCAGAATTTCTTTTTTTTATTAAACGGTCGATTATTATTATAACGTATTTATATATTTGACCGTAACGTTAATACTTAAATAGTAAAGTCGATTAAAATATCTATTTAATATTAATTTAAAATAAAAAGAAACTTAAGTAATTTTTATTTCTTTTTTTTATAAGATTTTATTTTCTTATAAGTATAATAATTCTTAATAAAGCGGGCTATTATATTTATAATATTTAACTAATAATATTATAATCCGACCCTTTTATAAGTCGATATTTTATTTATATAATTATTTATTAAAGCGTTATATAAAAGTCTTGAAATTTTAATACGTAAATTAATATTAATTAAAGGTATTTATAAACGGTTATATACGTAAATTATACCGTTTAAAACTTTATAATATTTTAATTTCAACTTTAAATTATCCTTCTTTATAATATTTAAAAGGATTTTCTTAACGCCCGATTTTTTTATATTTATAATATATTAAATTATCTTATCCTTTTCATATATTATTTATAGTCGCTATATGAATTTACTTTAAAATAATAAAGTTATTATTAAGTAATTTTTTTATTAATTCTTTACCTGAAATTTTATTTTTAAGACTTTACGTAAACGATTCTTTAATAAACTCCCCGTTTACGTTAATCTTTTTATTTAAAACGTAAATTATAATAATAATTTTAACGAGTCCGTATTTCGCTTTATTAATTAATATATTTATAAGGTTAAGCTTTAAACGGGGGTCGATGTTACTAGAATAAAGGATCGTTTAACGTTAATAATATAATTTAAAATGTTAATATTTTTAAGAAAATTATTAGGATATTTAGTTAAATTATTAAATTACGTTTTTTATTTTTTTAATTAATAAATAATTTAAAAATTAAAATTTTAAAAGGAATTTAACTTAATAAACTTTACGATTATTTAATTATTTTAATAATATAAAGTATTAAAAATTCTTATAATCCGTAATAATATAAACGGGGTTTCCGATAAACGTACTTATAAGTTTAAAGTATTAACTTTTAAATAATTTTACGATAGTAAAAAGTTCTTTATTGTGAATTTCGTAATTATATTTTTAAAAAGTTATTTCCTTTAAAAAGAATATAACCGGGCGTAATATTTTATCCAAATTTATTTAAAATAAAATTACTATAATAATATAATTTAACGTATTAATTTTAATTTATATTTTTTTTATTTAAATTAAAGTTTATAAAGATTAATATTATAGTTAAAGCGGGCTTAAATATTTTAAATAACGCTTATTAAATATTATTTAAAATCTATAAGTATTAAAAGTCTTAAACTTATAAAAACTTTATAACTTTTATTAATAAAACCGTTATTCTTAAATATCTGAATATAAAGCGCGGATAAAAGTTTATAAAGCTTAAAAAAAGGCTTATATATCCTTCGTATAACGAGGTATTTTCTATTATTTTATTATTTAATCTTTTTAAAATTTATTTTTAATTTATCCGTAAGAATATTAAAAAAATACTTAATTTAAATAATATTAAAGTTATATTTATCGATATTAAAAAAGAGTTTAACTTTTTTAATTTATCTAATATTATGTAGATATTACGTAGATATTTTTTTTTGAAGTATTATAAATAAATGAATTATTTAAATATATTATATAAAATACGTTAAAATACTCTTATAAAATTTCATTAATAAAAAATTAAAAAGTATTTAAAATATTATATAATTTAAAGAATATAATTATGTATTCGTATAGCTTATATCTTATTAAAAAAATAATTTCTTATTTATATTTTTTTTATTTTATTTTTATTAAATACGGCAATAATATTAAACTTCATATATAAGTTAATTTAATAAAGCTTCGAAAGCGTATCTTTAATTATTAATAACGTATTATAGTTTTTAATAATTAAAATATTTAAAACTTGATAATCGACGTAAACTTTTAAGTTACCGTCGGGTTTTTTAATGATTAAAATAAAGGCAATATAAAGAAACGTATTAAATTTAATATATTTTTTATTTAATATTTTATTAATATACTTTTTAATAATTATAGTTGATTTTCTTAATATATTATATACTTTTTTTCTTAAAAGTATAGTTCTCTTTTTTAAGTTAATTCTATAATTAATAATTTAAAAAGAAAATAATTTATTAATTTTCTTCAGATTTTATACTTTAAGTTACGGATAAAATTTAATAAAAATTTTCTTCTTTAAATCCTTTTTTAAAATAAAAGTCTTTATAATTTTTATAAAAAATTTCTTTTAATCCTCCGTTATAATAACGGCGACGTTTATTGTAATAATTACTATTATTTTATCCCGAATATTTAATATTTTAAAATATTTAAATTATATAAAGATAATTTCATTTTTTTTACGTTTAATTATTTTTATAAATATCTTTATAATATTTTCTTAAAAAAGTGGTTTCTTTTTCGGTTTATTTTTACTATTATTATAAATTATAATAAACTTTAATTATATGAGGTAGTATCTTATATAATAATCCGAATTAAAGGTTAAAAAGCGATTAAAAATTTCGATTTAAAATCCTATAACTTTAATTATAATATTTTTAATATAAAATCGAAATTTTTTAAAAAAATAATCATATACGATAACTCGTTTAAATGATATTTTTTTCATTTAAAGATAACTTTTATTATTTATATAATATTCGGGGTATATTTATTATTTTTTAAGTTTAACCGGTAAAACTTTATTAACGGTACCGTTATTAAATTATACTTATTAACAAAAAACGTATTAATAAAGTTATATATAAATATTTTAATATTTATAAGGCATTTTATACGTTATATACTTTATAACGAAATAAGTTATTTTTAAAATTAAATTATCGGCTGAATTAAATTAAGTTATCGGAATTTAGATAATATAAAGAAAAATATAGTATTACGAATTATTATTTTTACTTGAATTAATTAATTTTATTATATATTATTATCTAAAGTTTTTAAAGATAATTTAAATTAAAATTTATTCCTTTTCCGAATTCTATAATTCAGCTTTAAGTATTTTAATAAATTTAAGTTATAAAGATATTTTTTTTATTAAATATTTATCTTTTATCTTTATACGGTACTTTATTATCGTTAAAACGGTAACTTATATTACCGTACTTAAAGTAACGATCCTTTTTACGGAGTCTCGTAAAAAGTTAATTAAAATATATAGTCCCGATAAAGTATTTATTAAAATATAGCGTTTTTATCGATTTATCGTTTTATGCTTTCCACTTAATATTAGTTTTTTAACGTTTAAGCTATTATAATATTTATCGTTTTCTATTTCAGCTTATTAAAGGTTTAAGTTATATTAGCGTATATATTATATAAGTCTTTAAGTGTATAATAAATTATATTATTTACGAACTTAAATCGTAATCGGTTATTAATAATACGTTTTAAAGTAGCTATTATATAAAGTTCGCTTAAATTTAAAAACGAAATTATTATAATAAATTTAACGTAAAACTTATCGAGAGTTTCTTAAAGTTTAATAATTTTTATTTTAAATTTAAATTTAAAATTATATAATAAAGTATTTAATTTCGCGAATTAATTATATTTACCGAATATATTATATAAGTTTTTGAGTATTCTATTTATTGTTATATATAGATTAATTATTTTTTGTATAGAATAAATTTTTATAACTTAAAAGGTACTTTTTTATAGTAATTTTTAATATATTTTATTTTATTTTTCTTAATAAAAAATAAAATTACGTTTTAACTTAATTTAGCGTTTAACGTAAACTTTTTTACGTTTTAGTTATCGGTAAAACTCTTAAAGTCGCCGGGATTTCGGTATTTTCGGTTCGTATTAAATATTATGGCAACGTTTAAAAGATAAATTAATACGCTTATTAAGGTTCCGATAAATATATTATATATAAGCTTGAAATTTTTATTTTTAAAGTTATTAAGATTTTTAAATATTTTTAAATTAATATGATTAAGTTTTACAATTTTAGCTTTTAATTTAAATACTTTTTAGCGGTTAAAATTAGCTTCGCGGCGATAGTTTATATATATACGTTTAATACGTTTAAGATCTTTTTAATAAATAATAAATTAAAATTCCGTATTTACTTAAAAATATTCTACCGAAATAAATTAAATTTTTAAAGTATTTACCTTTTATTTAAGTTTAGTATTATCCGTATTAAGGTTTAAGACTCGTATAATTATATTTATAATTATTTTACTTTATAATTTAAAGTTTTCATTAATTATTTCTTAAAGTTCCTCGTGGTTATAATATTTTAATACTATATTCCCGTTATCGTAAATGAACAGTTAAATCTTTATATCCTTTACGTTTAAGGTATATCTTTTAGCCCGTTTTTTAAAGCTTTTCGTTTATTATTAACGAGCCGTTAAAAAAATAATATAAGTTCTATCTTTTTTTTTATTATCTTAATTTATTTCGTTTTTTAAATCTTTATTTAGGTAGTAAATAGACTATACTAACGCTATTCTTATATTCTTAGCTATAAATACCGGTATAATTAAGGTTTGGTTTATAAGTACTTTAATACCGGTTCCGAGTTCTTTATTTATTGTTTTATTATTTTATATTATCTATTAACTATCTTTTAATAAAGGGTTATCGAAGAATCCGTTTATTATAAATTTTGTCCTTAAGCTTAAAAATCGTATTATCTTAAATATATTACCTTAAGTAATACTTAATAATATAATATACGGAGTACTCTTTCGGCTTTAAATACGATTAATATAGGACGCTTTTTTTCGGTTATTTTATTTATTTGGTATAATACGCTCCCCTTTAGCGGCTCTTACTTAAAGAGTAGTCGCTATTACTTTTAAAGTAATAATTAGAATTATATTAAAGACTTAAAGAAGTATAGTTCTAAATATAAGTAAATTTTAAATATAAAGGTATAGTATATATAATTTGTATATATAAAAGTATAAAGTATATCGCGCTAGGCCCAATCGGGTTAGCGCCGGTAATAAGCGAGAGGCTTATAAAAGTGAGCCGAAGAGCCGCAAAATATAAGTAAAGGTAATTGCTTTATAAAATAATAATAAAATATTATACTTAATTTATATTTATTTTGCGTATATGAAATATTTTCATACATATTTCGTAATATTCTTTATTATAATTAATTATTAAATTCTATATCGTAATTATTTTATTATAATTTTTATTAAAAAATATTTTATATTATTATAAACTTTTTTTAAAATTACCGAAATTTTTTTCTTTATTAAATAAACGGTTTATCGATCTCCGTATTTATATAGTTATTAATTAATAAATAAGTTATATAATAATTATATAATTATTTAATAAATTTTACCTTTTAAATAATATTTCCGTTTAACTTTTATTTTATTTTAATATAATTAAAAATATTTAAATATCAATCGTTTTTTTCATAAAAGAATAATGGTTCGTTATTACTTTCGATATTTAATTCTGGTTTTCCCCGGATAATTATTAATTTATTAGTAAATCGTATATTTTGGATTTTATTATAGCCGTTATTCTTATAATTTAATTTAACGTTATATATACGTAACGGTTTTATTTTAATTACCCCTTATAATATTAGTTCGTTTACGCCGATATTTCTTTTTATTCTTGTTTTTTCTTCTTTTATAAATAAAAAAATTAATTTATTAATTATAAATCGATTTTATACGTAATTATAAATTTTAGTCCTCTTTTTTTAAAATTTTTTTTAAAAGTCCCTTTAATATAACTTAATTCCCGTTTTTATCGCTTCTTTAAAATTGCTTTTCATTATTTTTATATTTAATTATTTTAAAGGTAATCTTTTTTATAATATTGTTTAAATTATAATTAAAATCGTCGAAAAGTATTTTTAATAATTTATAACGGTTTTATTTATTTCGTTTTTATCATATTAAATTTTAATATAAAGCCGTTTTAATTTATGTATTTATTATATGAAAATATTTTCGTAATTATTTAAATTTATATATTCTATAAGTAATTTATAATCGGTAAAAATAATCGAAATTTTTTAAATATAAATATAGATATATACTTTTCCGTAAAAGTAACGATAATAAGTAATTTTCGCTTATAATATTATAATTCCGTTAAATAAAGTTAAAAATAAAACAATTATAAATTAATAAAACTATTTATCCGTTTTAAAATTAATAAATATAATAATTAATTATTAAGCCGGAAACGTTTATCTATGTTAATAGTAAAATCTTTAAATTTTATTTAAAAAGTATTATTACTTTTATTATAAAGTCTTTAATAAAGTAAAAAATTATTTGTTTTAATTCTTCTTATCGTTATTTAATATTTCCGGTTAAACGTTATAATAATCGAAATAAAATACTATAAAATTTAATTTATTATCTTATAATACCGATTATACTTAAAGATTTTTTAATATTAAACCGATATTAAAATATAAATTATTTAAAAATACTTTTAACTTTTTTAAATTTAATTAATATACGTTTTTTAATTTGGTAATTTTCTATAAATATTTTAATAATATATAATTTACTTCTAAATTTATTAAATAAAACCTTTAATTTTAATTAAAAAATTTTAAAAAAACCTATTCTTAAAAATACGAACAACTTTTTTTCTATATAATACGCTTTAAATATATTGTTTAAATAAAAAACTATATTAACTAAATTATACTTTTTATTTGAAATTAAAAAAAAATAATTCGGGGAATAATTTAAGGATTACTTTAAATACGATATTTATTAGTTCGGTAAATACGAAAAAAAAATATATATATTTTTACGGTATTTAAGTTAACTAAAATTATTTAATATTAAAAACATTAAATACGAGAAAATACTTATCCTTTAAGTAAATTTTCATAACTCAATATCCGTATTTTATATTAATTAAAAAAAATATAATATAAAGTAATACTTTTAAAAAATTACAAATTTAAGTTATAATTTTTATATATAAGATTAATAAAACTTTACAAATAAAATAATGATTAAATATAAATTAAAGCTTTAATTAACTTTTTTTTTAATTAAAATTAAATTAACGTTTTAAAAATTAACCCGTCCGTAAGTATAAATATATTTTTTATATATACTAATATTAATCTTTTTTTATATAATCGTCCATATTTATTATTCTTTATTATTAAAGACTTTTTTAATTATTATTTTATATAATTAAAGCGTTTTTTCGGTATTATTCAGTAAAAAAGTAAATTTATTATTAGGATTTTTTTTAATTCTTTTTACATTTATATTTCGATATATTTAAAGTAATTAAAGAAAATTAAGTCGTACTTTATCGTTAAAATTAATTAATTTAAAGATAATTTTTTTTAATTTATAAATATAGTTTCTCCTATAATTTCGAAATAATGATTTTCCTTTTTATAATTTTTCGGTCCGTTAAGAACTTTATTTAAAGGAAAGGTTTTTTAATTACGTTTATTTCTTTATTTAAAACTTTAAAAGTTATTTTATTTATAATATTATATATATATTTATCAAATATTATAACGCTATTCCGATAATTTTTATTAAACAATAAATCGTTTTTCTTAATTTCATATTAAAAATTATACTTTTTATTATAATAAAATAATCTTTAATATTATTTTTTACCGACTTTTTTTCTTCTTTTTTTTTCGACCTTTATATTATTTTTTTAAATCGTTTTTTTATTTTTAAATTATATTTTATTAATTTAAAAATCTTTTTTTTAATATATATAAATCAATATTTATATAGTTCTTAATTTTACTAATTCGATTAATATAACTTCCTTCTTATATTCGGTATAAATTTTATATTTTTTAAATCCGATTTACGTAATTATTGAAAGCTTTAATTAAATTGTTATTTTAAGATTTATTTTATTTAATAATAGTTTATCTAATTGAATCTATTTAAAAAAAGGGATTCTATTTAAAAAAAGGGATTATACTTCCGTCCGTTTTTATATATAAAGGGTTCTAATTTTATTTCAATTGTTTATTACATAAGGAATTTTAACTTTTTTTACTCTTTTCTTAAGTCTTTTTTTAATATTTATTTAAAGTATCGCTTAATTAATAAAGTCCGACGATTCTTTATTTTCTTTATTTTTAAACGATTTTTTTTTTAATAATAATTTTTTTTTTCTAATATATAGTCTTTAATTAACCGGTATTAACCATAATTAATCTAATTTTTTTATTTCCAATTTTAAATATTAAACCTTTTTTTTCGCGCGGTATTTTTAATTTTTGAAATATTTAATTTAATTTTAAAATAAATAATAATTAATTTTGATTATAATTAAAATTATTTTTCTCCGTTATAAATATTTATACCGATTTTATTACTTTTTTTATTTATATATGAAATGTAATTTGTATACGGAACGGTATTAAATTTCCGTTTATTATTAATATTTTGAACCTTTAGGATTTTTAAAAAACGGTTTTTAATCCGTAATTTTTTAATTAAATTAAAATTAATAACATTTATATCGGATTCTTAATTTATCTTTACGCTAACGATTTTATTAATTTACTTAAATTAATAAATTATTATCATTTTAACTACGTATATAAATTTATATTTATTTAATATTTTATTAAGCTCTTTTTTAAAATTAATAATTAAAACGTAATTAATTTCGATCTATTTCTTTTATAAAGTTTTCTAAATCGTTTTTGCATTTACTTAAATAATAATTTTCTTTTTTTAAAATCGATTTAAATTTATTACGTTTTTTATTAAACGGTTTATTTTCTTCCTAATAAATAAAGATAATTATATATAATATATAATAAATAAAATAACATTTATTTTCTAAAGAATTCGTTTAATATTTAATAATAATTTTTCTTTTAGTTATTTTATAATTATTTAAAGTTTTTTCATTTAAAAGTTTACGTTTTTCTTTTTATCTTATTATTCAAAATAAATTCTATTTCGTTATCCGATTGGTCGTTATCGTCTTTTTAATACCGTTTTATTATTGTATTAAAAATCATACTTTTTTTATAGTTTAGATCGTTTAAGGCCGGTATTTTAAATACGGTTATTACTTTATAATCGATTTATAAGACATCTTTTTTAATTTTTCCGATAACGGTTTCTTTTATAGTTATAAAAATTATTATTACGTTTAAAAAGATATTTAATAAAGATTAAAAGTTATTTAATATAAATAATAAATTATAGCCGGGTTTTTTGTCTATATTTTTCAAAATTTAATCCTTTTTTATATCAATTCTTTTTCGTTAAAAATAAGATTTCCCTTATTATATATTAGTTTATATTTATTTATATCGTAAAATAAAAAGATTTCGTAATTTTTACAATAACTAAAATAAGATTTTTTATTGAAACTTTAAGGGTAATTAATTTATAAATTATTTAATCTAATAAAATTAAAGTTTTTTTTAATTTAATCATTAATATTTTAAAATATATACGAATTTAATAGGAAGTTTTAAATTCTTATTACTATAATGAACGCTTAATAATTAATATTTTAATATAAGAGATTTTAATTTCGATTATTTTAGGCTTTCGGCTATTATAATAATAATAATATAAATATTAATATTAATATTTACGTTAAGATTAATATTTAAATAATTATGTATAAAGCCGAAACGTTTTAATATATCAATAAATATTTCAATATTTTAATATCTTTTATTTTTTAATTTATAATCTTTTTATTTATTTTTATTAATTATTATATATAAAATTGCCGCTTATTAATACTTTTAAAATATTTCCGTTTATATATTAAAATTAATTAAAAAATATAAATTTTTATATTCGCTTTATTATCCTTTTTTAATTTTTTTTATTATTTTTTTTAATTTATTATGCGTTTAATTCTTTAATATACCTTTAATAAATAAAGTTTTTCGCTTAGATCCTTAAGGATTTATTTTCGTAATTTAATATTTATTAAATTATTTTTAAAATGTTTAATTAAATTTATAAATATATATTTATATATTTTTTTTAATAAATTTTTAAGTTTATTTATCTTTATATTCTTATTTCCGATATTATATTAATAGCGTTAAATTTTATTATAATAACTTAAAAAAAGTCCGTTTTTTAAAATAAATTATAAATACCGATTTACGTTAATTTAACGAAATCGTTTAATTATAAATTAAAGAATTCGTTTTATAAAAATTATAAGAATTTCTTTATTTTTATTTCCGTAATTATTTCGATTATATTATTTAAAAATATTTTTTTAATATTTAATTATTTAACTTAATATACGGCGTTTCCTTTAAAATATATATTTATAGCGATTATTCATTTTTCGGGGAATACTTTTTCGCCGATCTTTTTTCTTACGTTCCGGATTTATTTATATATAATATTTAATTTATTCTTTAATTTATCGATCTTTCGGGATTTTAGCGCGTTAAGCACCGGAACAAGGTAAGCCCGCTCCGTGCCAAGGAATCCTCCCATGGTCTATACCGTGATAAAAACGTAAACTTAATAAAAATATAATTAAATATAAGTAAAAAGATTACTAATATTATATATTAATATAAGATATATTAAATATTTAAGGTATACCCTTATTAATATTTTCTTTAAAGTTAAGTTAAAAATAATATATAAATAAAACGTAATTAAATTAAAAGTTAAAGTATATATTATAGAAAGAATTATACCGTTATTAGAAAAAGCGATATATAAAATTATTTAAAGATTTATAATAAATAAAACGAGTATTAAAGACGAATTATAAAAGAAGTTAAATAAAATAAAAAACCGGTAAAAGTAACGGTATAATAAAGGAATATAGGGTTAAAATTTATTAAAGGAAAACTAATTAATTATATAACGGGATTTTACGTTAAATCTTAAGAAATTTAAGTTTTATTAAATCAGATTATTTATTAATAAGGGCTTTATAAAGGAATATAAAACATTTTTTAAATTAAAAAGAATAAATAAAACTTTTATATCCAACTTATTTTATAGTAATTACCTTAAAGTATTTATATTACGTACCGGGTATCTTAGACCCTTTAATAAGCCGGAGTTAAAGATAATAAAGAGAATTCGGATTTAACGGGCGTTAACGGAAAACGCTTTAATCCTTTAAAAGTTATTATAATTATTATCGGTATAAATTAAGGGGAGGAAGTATATATAATTAATATAACGCCGTTTCCTTTGTATTTTTATTTTAATTGCTTTTATATTTTGGTACCTTTAGAAAAATACGGATTTAAAAAAAAAAAAAAAAAGGGGGAAGTAAATAATTACTTAAGCAATATCAGGGAACTAATATATAAGGTCTAACTATGAACGGAATAATAGCTATGAGGGTATCTATGGTACAGGTCCGTCCATAAAGGTAAATAGGTGCCAAGCCACTAGTCCTAGAACGGTAATATAGCCGAAGGCCTAAAAGCAGTAAGCATAAAACCGTAACAGGCAAATATAGTTAAAAAAGAAAAACCAAAAAAAAAGGACGTAAGAATACCGTAAAAAGTAAAAGGAGATAAGTATAAATAAAAGGATATTAAGTATTTACTCTTTTATTTATTATATTATAAACAAAGTTATTAAAAGTTTATAATTATTTATAATTAAAATATTTCTTTAAAAAGAAAGAAAAAACGTATTAAAAATAATATATAAATAAAAGTATAATTAAGTATTAAGGTTATATATTAGAAGTTCTATTTAAGAAGAACGCGTCTTTTATAATCTATAAATTTAAATGTTAAATTTATTATGGACTTTACGTTAAGGATACGGGTAAATTATATTATTAATATATATATAAAAACCATTTTAAATAAAAATAAATTAAAGCCTTAATTATACCCTTAAGATAGAAAATTAAACCTAAGATTATATTATATTATAATAGTTACGGGGTATAAGTCTATATTAATTATCTTATTTTAAAAATGGAAGAAAAGGTAAAGTAAAAGGGCTTATATATATATAAGGACGTAACTTAAAATAAAGGTAACTTATTATTAAGGAGGCGACCTTACGGGTAAGCCCGGTAATATAACTGAAAAAACTAATAAAGTTAAAGTAATTTAAAAACCGGCTAAAGTTTTAATCCGTAAATAATTATATATATACTTTTTTAAGAAAACGTATATTAAGGATATAATTATAATAATGTAAATAATAACTTTAATTTAAAGATAAACCCGTTTAATATAAGTTATAAGTAATAAAGTTTAAAATTATCTGGAACATAAGGTTTATTAAGGTAAATAATATTAACTTTGAAAGTATAATAAATCTTTTACGGAAATATAAACGTATTATTAACGGGTACGGTATTAATTAAAAGCGATTTATAAATTAAGTATATATTAAAAGGGTAATAAACTATTATATAATTAATAACGGTATAAAAGAAGAAAATTATTAAGGTAAAAATGCCTTTAAAGAAACGGGTAAAAACTGCCGTATATGAATAACCCGAATAATAAACTTAAAAGGAGGAGGAGTTAATAAAAAGGCTTAAGTAAGCTTATTACCTAAAATAAAATATTAATTAATAATTACTTTATATATAAAAAAGAAAGATAACTTATTAAAATTAAAGTTAGCGAAATTTAAATTAAAGAAAACTTTAGTTAAGTCCGGGTTAAGTAAACGGTATTATTTTTTCTTAAGTAATATTTTATAAAACTCCGTTAATAAATTAATCCTTAAAAAAGACGGGTTATATTTTATATAAGTTTTATTACGTTAAGTAAGCTTATATAACCGAAATAATTTTATAATTCTAATAAGGCCGGATTAACATAATAATGAAAAAATCACTTAAATTAAAAAAGTTACTTAAATTAATAAGCAAAGAATAAGCGATATAAATGGCTAAATTAATAAAGCGGATAGAAACGGTAAATAATGAATAAATAAAGATTATTAGGGTAAATAAATAACGGAACCGGATAATTAAGATTCAAAAATAAACTATAAAAATAACGGACGAAAGCCAGAAATAAAGGATATAATAAAAGATACTTATTAAGGCTATAATTATTAAATTAATTAAGAATTATAATTAATTATAAAGCGGATATAACTCTTTATTTTAAACTTATAATTAATATTAAAATTAAAGGGTATATAATATATTAAGGAAAAAGTATTTATATAAACTACGTTTTTATATTAAAAGTCTATAAAAAGGAATTAATAATAATTAATTAAAAGCGAATTGATTTATATATACTTAAATAAAAACTATAATTACCGGGTTTATACCTGAAAATATAGTTTAAATATACGTTATTAAATAAACTATTAATACGATAATAATTAATAATAATAAAATAAAGACCGTTATTAATTTATTAATACCGAATATATATTTAAATACCTTTACGTATATAAAAAACGTAATCCTAAATATATACTATTAAAAGCTCTTAAAAATAAGAAAAATAAAATAAATTAAAGTTATAAAAAATTAATGAATATAGCTTTAAATAAAGTATTTAATTAACATTTAAATAAACCTTAATAATAATAAGGTTACGTCTATTTAATTTAATAAGGTTAATAATTAAAGCACGTTTTTTAAGGTAAAAATATATAATAAAAATAATTTTAATTAATATAATTTAAATTAAAAATTCCGAAAAAACTATAAAAAAGTTAATATAAATATAAAGTAAATAACCGATATTAAAATTATAAAATTTATATATATTCCTAAAAGGATAATTAATAGTTAAGTATAAAATTAAGTTAAGTTTAAAATAAGTTAATTAAAGTATAAAAAGAATTAAAGATTAAAAAATTAAAGAAATAAAAGAATTTGGAAAAATAGGAAAAAATAAGAAAAGTAAATAAATAAGAAGGACGAAGTAAACGGCTATGCGATATAATTATTAAGTAAATAAATAATCGGACGTTGTTTTTAACGTTTTATTCGCCGATAAAACCGGTTAAAACGGAATTTATGTTATGGCAGTACCTACGCTGGAGCAAGGGCTCCGGGGTAGGGCCTACCCCTGGGGGTGATCCCCCGGGTAGACTACCTTCTCATATATATGGTAATAGCGGCTTACCCCTAAGCGCTATTACCTACCCCGGATAGCTACTTTTACCTTGGTGGCCGAGTGGTTATCACCCTGACAGAGTAATAGCGCAACTTCAGGGTAATATACCCCCGGAATTAACCTTAAAGGTTTAAAGGGGTAAGTTTACAGTTTAAATCCGAAAACGCCCACAAAGTGAGACTTTTGGGTAACTTAGGAGGTAAGACTGAGCGTAAGTACGGGGGCGGGTAGGACCCGCTACCCTATAGTACCGGGGGCCGAGGTCCGAGGTATAGAAAACTACCGAGGGGGGCCGGAATACCCGAAAACTACCGATATAGGGGGCTGAAACGCCCTAAAACTACGCGGGCCAATCGTAAGACCGTAAGTAAGGCACTTTAAAACGTAGCCTTTACCTGCCTAATAAGAGATGCGGGTTATTCCTAACGAGGATATTAAACCCCGGGCTATACCCTTATAAAGTCATTAAGCCCTTAAATTATACCTACGGGTTACTGAATCCGGGTCCGGCTTAAAAGGTTCGGACCTATATTAAAGGTGATCTCCCTTAAGTAAGGAGCTCTCAGCCCTTATTTACCTACTTAATCAGGTTCTAAAAGGACCTCCAGCCCGGGGGGGGTAACTCCCCCCCCCGGAGGCGTGGTTTATAGTCTGTGGGCTCGGGGACGAGCCCATAGGAGAGGGGATACTGTTATGGCAGTACCTACCCTGGAGCAAGGGCTCCGGGGTAGGGCCTACCCCTGGGGGTGATCCCCCGGGTAGACTACCTTCTCATATATATGGTAATAGCGGCTTACCCATAAGCGCTATTACCTACCCCGGATAGCTACTTTTGCCTTGGTGGCCGAGTGGTTATCACCCTGATAATTTAATAAAAATAATATATAATATTATTATATTTAAAAAGAAACTTTCTTAATAAACTTTTTAAATATACTTTAATTAAAATAATCGTATATAAAGTATTAAAAGAATACGAAAATATATTTATTTATATACGGAGATAGCCCTAAAGGTACCCAATATATTATTTAATTAAAAGAAAAGTATATAAATAAATAAAAATCATTATTAAGAATTATAATAAGGGATATATTATTAAAAAATATTATTAAATATAATATTAAGCTTTAAAGGAATATATATAAAAATTAAAGAACTACTTAAAGATTAATAAATAATTATTTTATTATTTTCTTTCTCCTTTTCCCTTTTTATACCGTAATATATAAATAATAATAATTAAAATAGAATACTATACCCCTTATTTTAATGCTTTCTTAAGATTAATATAATAAATTAATATAAAAGTAATATTAACCGATAAATATAAACTATATAATTAAACATAATACCTTTTTAAATATATTAATAAAAATAATACTAAACTCCGTAAAATAAAATTTAAATAAAGTTTACTTAATAGCTTTTTTAAGACGCATTTAACGTTACGTAATAAGCTTACTTAAAATATACCTAGGAATAATAAAATTAAAAGGATAAAAAGAAACATCGGAAGTATAGAAAATAAGGAGAAAAGTAAAAAGTGAACGGTTATAAGTCCTAATCCTTATAAGGGGCGGTATTTATGATTTTTTACGAGCGGAATAAGGCGCGTTATACTTTTAAGTAAATTAAGCGTATTATTCTACTTGAAAAAGATATAAATATAAATAACTTAAACCCCAGGATAAATAAAGATAAAGTACCGTATTTATTACTATTAAATTATCAGAATAATAAGGGAAGATTGCCTTTAAAAATTAGTTTTAATATATTTATCCCTTATTATTAAATAAAGCTTAAAAGTAAAGTTATAAAAGGAATAAATAAATACGTATATAAACGGCGTCAGAAAACGAGAATTACTTATTATAATACGTAATATTAAAGGAGCAACTTTATTATAAAGGGGAGCTAAGGTAAGTTATTATTAAATTAATATTTTTTAATTTTTATACTTACGATTATTCAGATTATATAAGAAATATTATTAATTAACAAATATATAATTCAAATATATATAAATAAATATAATTTAATTTAAAGTATAAAGGTACTATAAGTAATACCTTATTATAAAAGGAGCTAAAAAGGGAAAAACTAAGGAAAATATAAGATTTATAGTTAAATATATAAAGGATTAAAAACATTAAAAGGGTTGATGAAAAGTAAAATCACTTTATATATACTTTGAAAAAAGAAAGTAAGGTGAATTACTATAGCATAGAATATATACCTCACTCACTTATATAAGGGCTGCGGCTTATCTTCAATTACACTTCATTACTTCATACTATTTCATCACTTTTACTCTTTCATTGCTTTCCATCTTTTCTAAACCTTTATTTAATTTCGTTACTCTTACGAAAGTATATATATAAATAATTTTAAAATAATGTTAAAATATAAACTTAGAAACTTTTAAATTAATAAAAAGGATTAAATTAAAGTAAATATATTAAAATTAAAGATTTTAAAAAAAGAGTAAAAGGAAAAGCGGGGGCCT
Source organism: Niebla homalea (assembly GCA_019925105.1). Lineage (NCBI taxonomy): Eukaryota > Fungi > Ascomycota > Lecanoromycetes > Lecanorales > Ramalinaceae > Niebla > Niebla homalea. The sequence continues at coordinate 892,863 of JAHGAU010000018.1, forward strand.
AGACTAAATATTTATTTATTTATTATCCTTAATATATTTAATATTTTCACCCGGCAACGGCCTTATCGCAAAGGGTGGATTATAACCGGTATTAAAGGTAGTAATCGCAAAGCCGGTATTAAGGCAACGGTATTACAGCAAGGGTGTTGCGGGTGGTAGCTGAGCCTCAAATCAGGTCCGGGTCTTCACCGTGACAACCGAGATATTTTTTTAAATACGGTTTTTATAAAAATAAAAAAAAATTAAAGAAAATTAAAAATATATTTAAATAAAAAGGAATTCAAATCGACGTAAATATTAAAATAATCGTTTATTATTGTAATAAAGAGAGTACGTTTAAAATTCTTCTTAAATAAGAAAAAAGTTTATTTTTAAACGAATAAAGAAAGAAAATACGGTTTTTTACCCCGGTTTAAAGATCGTTGATTATAACTTTTTTTAATAACGAAAGAACTAAATAAATTCGGATATATAAAAATATATTTTACGGTTGTTTTAAGCATAATATCGACAAAAATATATAATAAAATTTTAAATCAAAAAGTTATCGAAAAAGGGGTTTTAAAATAACCCGATTATAAAATAAAACGATTAATATATATTAGTATTTTATATATTAAAAATATAAATATTTTATTATAAAATACTTTAATAATACGAAATATATAATATATTTAAAAAACCTATAATACTTATAAGTATATAGGGTTAGCTATAAAAAGCTTCATTAAAAATATATTTAAATATATTATATAGGGGAAAAAAAGTTACTCGGTATTAAACTTTAAGTACTTTATACGAATCAAGGAGATTAAGCGTAAGGATATTAGGATAATAGTTAAAATTCTTAAATATAATTATTATAAATTAAGACTTATAAAATAACCAAAAACAATTTTTAAAAGAAAATAAAGTTTACCTGATAAAAAAAAATTATAAAAAACGGTATTAAAAAAAAACCGCGATATCAATATTTTAAATTAATTAATTTAATATATTATTATCATAATAATAATAAAAACAAGATGAATAATATTCGGTTTCGGTAATAAATTTTTAACTTAAATGAATATTAATGAAAAAACTTGAATTAATAATATAATATAAAATTAAAAAGACAAATTATAACAGTAATATTAATATTATATTTAAAAAAATCAAAAATGTTAATATTATAGCGATATAAAAATTTTTATATAATTTATTGTTATGGCAGTACCTACCCTGGAGCAAGGGCTCCGGGGTAGGGCCTACCCCTGGGGGTGATCCCCCGGGTAGATTACCTTCTTATATATGGTAATAGCGGCTTACCCTTAAGCGTTATTACTTACCCCGGATAATTACTTTTATCCATAAGATAACCGAGTGGTTATTACCCTAATAGAATAATAGCGTAACTTCAGGGTAATATACCCCCGGAATTATCCTTAAAGGTTTAAAGGGGTAAGTTTACAGTTTAAATCCGAAAACGCCCATTTTAGGTAACTTAAGAGGTAAGATTAAGCATAAGTACAAAGGCGGGTAAGACCTATTACCCTATAGTATTAAGGGTTAAAGTCCGAGATACAGAAAATTATTAAAGGGGGCCGGAATACCCAAAAACTACCAATATAGGGGGCCGGAATACCTAAAAATTACTAATACGGGGGGCTAAAATGCTTTAAAATTACGCGGGTTAATCGTAGGATTATAAGTAAAATACTTTAAAATATAGTTTTTATTTATTTAATAAAAAATATAAATTATTCTTAACGAGGATATTAAATCTTGGGTTATACTTTTATAAAATTATTAAGCTTTTAAATTATATTTATAGGTTATTAAATCCGGGTCCGGCTTAAGAGGTTTAAACTTATACCGGAGGTAATCTCCCTTAAATAAGGAGCTCTTAACCTTATTTATTTACCCAATTAGGTTTTAAGAGGACCTCCAGCCCGGGGGGGTAATTCCCCCCCGGAGGCGTGGTTTATAGTCTGTAAGCTCGGGGACAAGCTTATAGGAGAGGGGATACTATTATGGCAGTATTTACCCTGGAGTAAGGGCTCCGGGGTAGGGTTTACCCCTGGGGGTGATCCCCTGGGTAGACTACCTTCTTATATATAATAATAGCGGCTTACCTTTAAGCGCTATTATTTACCCCGGATAGCTACTTTTATCCATAAGATGGCCGAGTGGTTATTACCTTAATATTTATTTATATATCTTTTAATAAATTTAAAAAATAGGTTTTATTTAATATTTAAAAATAAAAAAATAATTTAAACGCATTTTTTCATTAATAAAAGGCTAAACGTAAATAACTAAGTTATTACGTATTTTAATAATAGTTTATATATATTTAAAATTATTTATGAAAAAAAAATTTAAAAAGAAATTTAAATATTTATAATATATATACTTATTAGGGATTAACCTGGGTCCGGGTATGGACATAATAGGTGGTAATATGATTGGATTTTAACTATATAGGAGTAAATCTGAGTATGGATGGCCTGTAGCTACTTGAAGGTACGCGTTAAGCCCCCCCGCCTAATAAGGTAAGTAGGCCGAGCCTGGGAGCATAGGCCGATAATAGCGTTATAATACTTTATTATTAAAGAATAAAAAAGGATTTTTTATAATTTTATTATTAAAAAATATATTATTTATATTTAATAAATATATTTTATTAAAAAGCTTTAATTTTTATTATTATTATTAAAACGTAAAAAGATATATAATTAATTATATTGAATTAAAAACATTTTTAATAATTATCGCTTAAGTTAAATTTTCATTATTTATATTTTAAAAAACGATAATATAAAAAAATTATAAGCTTAAAATAATATTAGATTTAATTTTTATTATAAAAAATATTAATATAATTATCGTATATATTAAAAAAATTTAAAATATAGTTCGGATTATATACCGATATAATTAATATTTAATTAAATAATAAATAAAATAATTTTACCGCCAATAAAATAAATATAAAAAACGGTTAAAGAAATACATATAAAAATAAAAGAAGTTATAGTTTTTTTTATAATAAAACTATTAGGGACTCAGCAGAGCTAATCCTTATTACTTACCGCGGAACGGGCTCCGCATTGCTTGGCACCTGTACTTACTATATATAGCTTACCACTATACACCTAGACACTCAACAATTATACATATTATATACGTTTTACCCTTTATACTAAACGCGCCATAAAAACTCTTTTAATTTAATAATAAGAATTTAATAAATTATTTTATCGATTAAATAATAAATATATTTAATAAAATAAAAAAAACGACGGTTTTAATAATAAAATTTATTTTAATAAATTAAAATATATTAAAATAAAAGGTTTATAAGAATTATTATAAAAATAAAAATATTAATTAAATAAGCCATTAAATATAAGAATTTTAAAATATTAAAATAATTAAAAAAAACTGAAGAAAATAAAATAAAAATTATCGAAAAAAATTAAATAAATATATTTTAAACTATTAGTGTACGATTTAACCGTTTCCCTTTATAATACTTAAGAACTAATGAAATATAGTAAAAAGAAAGATAAAAAACCGAAATTTATTTTTGAATTTTTATTTTTTAAAAAGTTAAATAAATTATTCACCGATATAGTCAATAATAAAATCGAGGTTTTCCAAAGTATATTTTTTTCCTTTTTATTAAATACTGATTTTATAAATATTACCGGAATTATAAATCCCGATTTAATAACCGTAAATAATATAATAATTTTGAATATAATAAGAAAAATATTTAATAAATTAAAAAAAAATAAAACCCTTAAATTAAACAGAATCTTAAATAAATTTTTTTATTAATAACGTTATTATTTGAATAAATATTTTTTATTTGTTTTAAATATATTTCGAAATCAATTATTACTTACGGAAATTTAAAAAAACTAAAACGATTATTTTCAAAAAACCGGTTAAACTAAATTATTTTAGAATAAAAATGTATATACCGATTACGCTTTTTTATATATTAAAAAAACTTTAAAAATTATAATTATAAATATTGTAAATAATTATATTAAAAAATATAACTTTTTCCTCAATTAATAAATAAATATAAAAAGAAGAAGTTGATAAAGATAATTTCAAAAAAGCTTATTAACGATATATATATAGTATAAAATTATAAGAAGAGATACGTAATGAATTTTTATTTTCAAATATTATAAAAGTTTTTAATAAAATAAATTATTAAAAATTATTATATAATTTATAAATAAATAATTTTATTACTTTTTTTTAACTTAAATTAAAAGCTTTTTGAATAAACGAATAACATTATTAAATTTAAATTAAAAAACGAACTTAATGAAATTAATTATTTTAATGATTTTATAAGGATCATTAATTTTTTTAATTCTTTTAGTTTTTTTAATTTTTTTATGATTTATTAATTAAAAAATTAATAAAATTAAAATAAAAGATTTAAATAAAAAAATTCGTTAATAATATTTATCTATTAATCTATAATATATTAATATATATAAATTATTTAAAATCAAGATAAACTTAAAAGATTTATTTATAATAAATAAGAATATAGAGACCTTAATTTATATTATATAAATATGAATTTTTTTATTTAATAAATGTTTTTAAATTATATTAATTAATTAATTAATTTATACTACGGATTTAGCTAAGTTAATTCCGGCGTTCCTTAATATTCGGCCATTTAGCTTTATTAATAACCGTAAAAAAACCCGATATTTATAATATTAAGAATAAAAACCAATATTTACCCAGTTTCTATTTACGTCCTAAGGGCTAAGAATATTTATAGCCGTTTAAAAAATAAAAATTTATTTATATATTTTTTTTAAGAAAACCTATAATATTACGATTAAATCCATTTAAGGGTTATCCTTAAACCTATTATTCTTCCGTTACTTTACGGGTTTATTTAATATTAAAATTTTAGAATTCCGATTATATTATTAAATATTTTTACCGATACGTATATTATTATTATTTTATTTATACGATTTTATTAATTAATAAAGTATTATTTTTTATACCGCCTTAATATTTATAGCCCTTTTTAACCCTTTACTGGGTATAATTTTCCCGCCGTTATTTTTTACCCCCGGGTTAATGGCGAAGTTTCTTAATTAAATTTTTAATTATTTCCTTTATTTCTTTAATTAAATTAAACTATAATAATAAACTTATAATTATTATAAATTTAATAGCCGCTTTAATACCCTTTTTATTAATAAATATTTAATAATAATTATTAATTTTTACTTTTTAATTAATTTTAGTTTAAGCTCCTTAAATAGTAAATAAAAGATTAATATATATATAACGTTTTATTTTTATTATCTATATTCGTAATTAATATTAATTTAATTGTTAACGTAAATAATAAAAAGGAAATAAATTAAATTATTTTTATTTATTTAAAGTTAAATTATTAGCGTATTATTATTTTTCTTTATAATCTTATAACGTCGGAAATATTTATTAATAATTTTATTATTATTTAAAGTTAAATATTATTATTTTTAAAGGATCGATTCTTTATATTTACGTTAATATTTTATTTATTTTTTTATAATCTATAAAATAATCGCCGTTAACTTTATTTTTACGGTTTTTTTTTTCTATTATTTTTACTTTAAGTAAAAGTTTATATACTTTTATATTAGCTTTTTAAATATAAGTTAAATTAATTTTTTTTTGGTTTATATTAATTTAACTTTTATAAAAAAAATAAATACCGTTTTTCTATGCCTTTTTATTTAAAGCCTTTTATAATTTTAATGAATATATTTGTTTCCTATTAATATAATTAAATTCATACCCTTTTTAAACTTTATTTAAGTAATTATTTAATTTAAGGCTAGCTTTATTAATAATATAAAGACCTTAGATTCTAATATTAAGACGGAAGTTACTTTATATACTTTACTTATTATTTTTAAGTACCGGTTTTAACTTTCTATAGTTATTAAACGGGTTTTTTCTTATATTTAAATATACCTTCGGATACGTATTAAATAACTACCGTATACGTTATCGTAAATTTTATAACCGCCTGGTAAATAGTTTTAACCTTTTATAAAATAGCTCTTTACGTTAACGTTATAAAGTAAATAAAGTTTTTCTTTTATAAAATTATTTTCTTTTAAATTTTTCTTATATAGTCCTTTTAATTTAATTTCCTATTAATTTATAGGTTAAATACTTTAATATTAATTTTTAGCTTTATTGCTATATTATTTAAGTTTATTATAATTATTATATTATATAGCTTTAAGCTTTTTATTATATAAATAAGCTTATATTTATACAGGGTAAATTAGGCTTTATATATTTTTATTTATTATAAATAAACTTTATAAGCTTATTTTAACTTTAAATAATTTATATAAGTAAACGTATTATAAGTTAAAAGGTAAATATCGTTAATAAAGCTTTTTATTTAAACCTTTTATTTTAATTTTATTAAGTTTTCAATAAGTAAGCCGTTAAAGAATAAAAATAAAACTAAAAAAATAAATAACCTTTAAAGAATCTTTATTATCGCGGGCTTTATTATACTTATTTTCTATCTTAAGTTAATTAACGTTACTTAATTACTTAAGAAACTTTCTATTTAATTTATAAAGAAAAATAAAACCCCCTTTTTCCGTAAATTATATAGTAACCTATAATAGTTTACCTTATTAAACGCCCTTATAATATCTAAAAAAAAAAACTTATAATATACTTCTTCCTATAACCTTATACCGTATATATATTATTAATTAAGCCTTTAAGAACCGTCTCCGTTAACCGTTTTTTTTTACCCTTATTTATTAATTAAAAAATAACCTATACTTTTCTGCGTAATTACTTAAGATTTTTATAATTACCGTTTTTAAAGTTTTCCTTAACGTATAAAGGAGTATTATAGGTTTATACGACTTTACTTTTAAGTAATTTAACTTAATTAACTTCTTAAGGATAATCGTTTTAACCTCCTTAAATTTATAAGGGTAATATCCTATATTAAAATAAACTTAAAATAAATAAATAAAGACCTTATTAAATAATAATATTATTATAAATAAGAACCTATTTAATATTCCGTTAAATCCGGAAGCTTTATTCTTTTTTAATTTATTAATTACTTTAATTATTATTTTTTAAGTTATTATTTGACTTATTATTATTAATTTAAGATATATTATACCGTTAATATCTATTAAGTTAACTTCTAGTAACGGGGGAAAAAACGTTTTTTTAAAAGCCTTAATTTTACCGTTAAAGGTATTTATTACCGTATTATTTAATCTTTTTAAGGGTAAAAACTTAAAAATAAATTTAAGTTTCCCACTTTATTTCTTATTATATTTTATTAGCTTTTAAATATTATAAAGGGAAACCGTTAAGTTACATATTATAGCCCGGAAGTACGTTTATTTAACCTTTTAGATAATTTTCTTCTTTTTTTCTTAAGTTTCCTTTAACCATTAAAACGTTTCCCGGTTTTTATATTTAATAGTTTATTTTATAAGCCTTTTTACCTTTATAATTATTTTTATATACTTTTTATTTTAGTAAATTTTAACTTTTTAAAACGGCTTTATTATTAAGATTAAAATATTAACCACTTTATTTAAAGCTTTTATTATTTATTTTATAAAACGGTCGATTTATTTTTTATTATCGAGTTAAAAAAGCTTTATTAATTAAGATATTATTTTTACTACTTTTATAAATATTTTAACTTCCTTAATTATCTTTTACGTTTATTTAAATAATAAAGGCAAAGTCGCGTTAACGGATTAATTTAAGGTCATTTATATTAAAATATAATTTAAACCGTATTTTAAATCCTCTTAAGGTTCATATATTATAATTAAGTTAATAATACCTTTTAAGTTAAATATTAAGTTAATCATAATCTTAAGTTTACGGCTTTCCTATATAATAGCCTTTTTCGGCGTTAATAGTATAAAATTAAATTATATAATAATTATTAATAAATCCGTAAATTTAATATAATTAATTATATAATTATCTTTATTTTATTAAATATAATAAAGATTAAAGTCCCTTATTAAAAGGTATTTATTAAGTACGGCTATAATATCCTTAAATAATAAGATTATAAAAAGTCTTTTTTTATTAATTAATAACGGATTATATATATTATAAATATTTAAATTACCTTTAATATCCTTCTTTTATATAATCCGGAATATATATAGGTTCCCTCCGTAATAAATAACGTTTTAATTATTTATATTTAGTTTTTTATTAATAAAGAAATATATTTAAATTATCTCGTTATTTTTAAAGGTTAAATAAAAATTATCTCCCGGGTTAATTAAAGAATAAATATATAGATTATATAACGGCTTTTATATTACTATAATATTAATTTTTTTTATTTTTTTAAATTTAAATATTAATATTATAGCTTTAATTACTTTTTTATATACGTTATATTATATTATCTTTAAAAGCGTAAATATATTAAATATTAACGTCCATTAAACTTTTTTATTAATTTTTATTTATATAAATAATTTTTCTTTAAAATTAAATGTTATTTATTTTAATCTTTTTTATTATAATAATAATCCCGGTTAAGTGGTTAACCTTAAAGGTTAATATTATTATAAGTTTTCTTTTTTTTATATTATTAATTACCGCGTTTTATTTTTCCCCGTTTAATAAATTCCGTTTATATTTTAAGACCGTTTTTAATTATTTTACCGGTTTAAATTTATATAAATTATAACGTTAAATTTTAATTATTATCTTAATCTCCTTACGTTAAGTCTTTTTTACTCTTATTATATATTATAAGTCTTACGTTAAATAATTATTATTATTATACGTTACGTATTTTAACGCGTTTTTTATTAAGCTTTTTATTATTAAGTTAACGTATTTATATATATTATGCCCTTTAATATATATTATGTACTTTATATTATTAAAGTACTTTATAATAATATATCCGTATCCTTAATATTTAAAGTATTAATAAATATCCGCTACCCAGTTTTAAAATCTTATTAATTTAAAGGATTTACCCTTTATTACCCTTTTATTAAGGATATTATTATATATCCTTATTAACGTTATACTTAAAATAACCATAAAGTATCTCTTTATATAATTAAAAACGTTTAATTTCTTCATTATAAAGGGGAGATTATAATTAATAATCTTTAATTTAAAGTAAAAGATTATATTCTCCTTTTTTATCCGCCTTAAAGTAACTTCCTTTTTTTTCCCCGTAAATTTTATTAAATATATCCCGTTTACTACGATAATAAAGGATTACCTTAATATTTTTATTATTTTATACCCCTTTTTACCGGCTTATCCTTTTGACTTCTTTAGCCTTTTTTTTACCTTTAATAAGGCTATATTAAGGAAAATATTTTTACTTTATAATTTATATACCATAATAATTTATTCTATTAATAACTTTCCCGTAACTTTAAATACCTTTATTAATTATAGTGGGTTTATTTTCGTTATTATATTCCTTTCCTTTTTATTTAATAGTTATACGGTTATTATTTTCGTTTTCTTTAATACCGCCGTTTTCTTTCCTGTTTTTATTTTTTTTACCGTTAATATTAGTATCGCCTTTATAGCCTTTATTATTTAGTTTATTTTTACTCCCTTCTTTAAAGCCTCCCCTATTATTCCTTTATTTCATATATATCCTCTTTATTTCCTTTTATTTTTATTTGCCGGTATTTTTATTACCGCTTCTTAAATTTTATATAACTTCTTTAATTCCTTTAAACTTCTTCTTATATTTACGTAAAAATCTTTTATTCCTTATAGCCCGATTTATAGTATTAATTAAATTTTTAATATAATATCCTTTTATATAATTATAAGGAAATTTTTTAACGTCCTTATTATTTCTTTTTTTTTTATTTTTCTTTTATATATTTAATAATTATTTTTTTTATAACTTATTCTTATTTACTTAATATCTTTTTATCTTTATTTAATTTTCTTTTAATTTATATATACTTAATAAGGGCTTCTACGCCTCCGTTTATCCTTTATCTGTCCCTACGTACCGTCTTTATCCCTTCCGCTTTTTATTTATTACCCTTTATAATAATATTTTTACGCGTTATATACGCTTTTTTATATATATCTTATTAACTATAAACTCCCTATTTAATTTAAAGCTTTTTTATCTCGTATTTATTACGTCGTTTATACGACTTATTACCGTTCCTATTAATTTAAACTGTTTACCCTTCCTCCCTTTTTATTTTTACCATTATTCCGCTTCTGTTTATCGTATTTAAGGTATTGTCCTTATTATTATTTAAGTTATATATACGTGTATCGTTTCTGACCTTTAAGGTTTTATTATTCGTCGCCATCCTTTAAGAAAATCTTTAAGGACTTTTTTTAAATTATATAATATAATTATTATAATCGATGTAAACTAAATCATAATAAAATTGAAACTTAATATTAAAATCTTTAAAACTTTACATTAATAGAAAGTTAAATTAAAAAAATTATATAGAAAAAGTTTAAAAAAAATAATTTTTTAAAAAAATTTATTTATTTTATAATAATAATATAAAAAGTTATTTTATAAAGGAATAAAATGGGTTTTTAACTAGTAATAAACCCGGCTATAGAATATATTATAGTTATTTAATATATACTTAAGGATACCCCAGGATATAAAAGGAGGCCTATTTAATAACAATAAGGGGTTCAAAATTAATGTTTAATTTTAACTAGCGATACGTATAAAACGACATTTATTTAAATTTTAAAATTAAAAATCTTTATAATATTTATAGGATTAATATTAAATTAAATCGTTATTTAAAAAAGAAAAATACGTACTTAATAATAATAATCGGGAATAAACGGATTTATTAAAACCTAAAAGAAATTAAAATAAAAAAATTCGCGGATTTTAAATTTTATTATTTTTTTAATATTTAAATAAAGCTGAATAAAAAATAAAATTGGTTTAATTTATATTTAATTTATTAATAAGAATTCGGATTTATATAAAATAAAAATTAAAAAAGTTATTTATTATAAAGTAGAAACGATTTTATAATAAACTTTATAATATAAAATTATATATTAATAACGTTATTAAATTTATCTCCGATAAAACGTTAATATTTAATTTTAAATAAAAAAGAGATTATAAATAAGTACCTTTATTATTATAAAATTATATAAAAAAAAATACGTTAATATTTTAACTTTATACCGGTAAAAATAAATTAGTTTATTTTTTTACTTATTATAGACATTAATGAACGGACTAATATTGATTATAATTACGGTTAACGAAAATGTAATGCGGTTTATACTTTAACTTTTATTTCAATATATATATATTAATATTTAAATCCATTAAAAAAAAAACCGTTATATATGATTATTATAAAATGCTTTTAATAAAATAAAGTATTAAAATAGTTATTAAATCCATAATAATTATGGATTCATTTTTTTAGTTTAATTTTATTAATAAAAAAAATCACCGAAAGCCTTACGAAAAAATGCGTTATAATTTAATAAAAAAAATTAACGCCAGAATTACAAAAAATATATATAATAAAACGGCCGATATATAATTAATATAAACGCAATTTTTAAAGTAAAAATCGCGGCGATAATTTTATTATTAAAATTAAACAAATTCGAAAAGGAAATTTATATAAAAACGTTAAAATTAATAGAATAAAAGATATTTAGGTTTAAACTTAAGTTTAAGAATAAACGCTTAAGTAATACCCGGTATAAAAAATCGAATTTTAGCTATATAATAAAAAAGTAAACTCCGGATATAAACTTTATTAAAAGGTAAATAAATAGAACGGGTAAATCTTATAAGTAGTAATAAGAATATTTATAAAAACGTTTAAAAAATAATATAAGGTATATTTAAAGAAAATCGAAAAAGCAATAAAGTTCAAAGTAACCCTCTGAAAAACTTAATTATAAAAATATAAGACTTTTTAAATATAACTGAAATATAGTTATTTTTTAAATAATTAATAATACTTATTTTAAATAAATAGAAATTACATAAGTACCGCTTTTATTTTATCGTTTATAACGCTAGGTTTCTACGGTTATTAATAAGATTAATAAACCGATTATAATAAAACGGTAAAATTAACTTAATTAAACACGTAGTATAAATTAATTAATCAATTAATAAAATAAGTAAATATATATTATATTATTCCTTTAAGTTTTATTAAAAAAAAATTCTTTACGATCTTTTCGGTAAGGATTAAATTAGTTTATTTAAAAAATTAATAAAAAAAATAAATATATTTTTATTATTATTAATTACTTTATAAGGTTTATCTTATTATCCTATATTGTTTTATATATCTATATTAGATTGATTTATATAATATTAAAAACGTAATTAAGACTTTTAATAATATTTTTACGTATTATTTAACCCTATTAAAAAAATATTTGGATATTATAGAAATATTCGTTAATAATAAAATAAAAAAATATTTATTATTGGAGAATATTAACTTTATTTCAATACTTAATATAATATATAAAATAATAAAAGCGATTAAAAATAAAAATTAATTTTATAAAATGTTATATAAAGAACGTAAAAATAATATAATTTAAATAAAAAAATAATAAGGAAATATACGTTTAAAATTAAATTTCGGTATATTAAATACTTTATATATATATTAATTAATATATTTTTCAGCATTGATTTCTATTTAAAAACTAAAATATTTAACGAATTATTATACTACGGATTTTATCAACGAAAAAACCTTTCCTATTCTTATTATTAACGGATAAAATAATATATTAAAATAGTTAGGACTTTATAAAAAAAATATATAAATATTAAAAAAAACTTATAAGGATTATTAAACCGGATGAAAGATTATTAAAAAAAACGATATAATTAAGGAATTAAAAAATAAAATTTATTATTAAAAAAAGTAATTAATATTAAAAAAACTTAATTTTAAATTTAAAAAAGCTTAAAAGATATTAAATTGGTTTTTTCGTTGTTTAATAGTTTATTAAAGAGTATAAAATATTATATAAGTTAGAAAAAATAAATTTATTCATTATATTTAATTTATTTTATAGGGATTTTTTAAGGGTATTTATTTAAAAAAATTAAAAATATTTAAAATTGTTAGATAAATAAAAATTAAAGGTTATAAAGAATATTAAAATTTAATAAGTAAAAATAAAATTAATAAAGCTTTTTAAAAATTATTATAGTATTAAGCGATAAAATCTAAAACGGAAAAATATATATATAAAAAAAACCTTATATTTTTTTATTTTTCTTTTTATTATGTTTCGGTAAGATATAAAATTAATAAAAAAGGTTATCTATAATCCAAAAATCGATAGAATTAAATATATAATAAAAGAATTTTATAATTGGCCTATTAAAATTATTCTATTTAAAAAAGAAAAAATAAATATAAAAAAAGATTAAAAAGATATATAAATAAAAGGAAATAACCGTAAAAGTATTTATTAAATATTTTATTGATTAAAAGTTATTAAAATTAATTATAAATTTAAAGAGCTTTAATATTTTCAAAGTCCGGGACATTAAAGACTTTTTTTTATATAAATATTAATAATTAGTCTTGAATAAAATTATAATTAAATAATAAGGATTATAAGAAAATTGAAAATCTATATTAAAATAATTAATAAGGCAATATTAAAGCTTTAAAGATATTAAAAGGTTAAGTATTACCTATAATAATATATAAATTTTTAAATTTTTATAATATATTACGTGAATCATATAAAATTATCGCGGGGATATATTAAAAGTAAAAAAAACGTATTAAAAAGATGAAAAAAGAAAGACTTAATATATAAATTTACCGGCTTTAAAGGAGAATAATTTATCGCTATATAAAAAGGCGATAATTAAAAAGTATTTGGATAATATTTATATAGAATATTTAAAAACTATAAAAAAAAAAAAAAGGATTCTTAAAAAAAATAATTATATTAAACTTATGGAATAAAAATAAGTAAAGGTTTAAATAACCCAAAAAGTAAAGATATATTATTTATTAACAATATAAATATATTAATTATATAAGATATTAATTAATTATAAGTTTTTATATTAAAAATAAAAGAGTTATTATTATTTATATTACTTTTTTTAAACTTTAATTCTCTAATACTTATATTGAAATTAAGGACTTTTTTTAAATTTTCACGTTTTTCAAATAAGAATTATTAACATTTAATAAAGATATTTATTAAAAAAATAAAGAATTATATTAACTATAAGTATAATTATAGTTAATTATCGGGAATATTTAAATATAAATAAACTTAAATTAACGGCGAATGAAAAGTTTATTAATTAGTACGTAAGGAATTATAAATATATTTATTAAATATAAAATTAATAAAACGGAAGAAATCCAAATAGTAATTAATATAAAGAAAACGGGAGATTTAATATCATTTAAATAAAAAAATATATATATTATTGTTTCTATTTTATTATATATAGAAAAGCGCCGGATAGAAAAAATATTTCTAAAAGTTTTTAAAAAACTTAAAATTTAATATTAAAATGACTAAAAAATGAATACTTCGGGAAAATAAAAGGGCTTTTTATATCAAAAATTTATTAAAGTAAATAAAAGGTTAAAAATAAAAGTTTTAAATAATATTAAAGCGAATGTCCGTTATATATATTTTAATAATAATTAAATATGAAAAAAAGGTTTAAATTAAACGTAAAGATTAATTCTTCTAATTTATATATTATAAGAATAAAAGAAAATAATTGAAATAAAAAGATATAGAAAATAAAAGAAAATAGTTAATATTTTAAAGAAGTAAATAATTAATATAAAATCCTTATTAATTATTCGAAAGAATTTAACGGATACTATTATTAATAAATATTATTATTATAAAGTTTAGTTAACTTTAAAATAATCGAAAAAGGGGAATAATAAAGTTAATTGAAAGTATTAAAGAAAATTGAAATAAGCGGAAAAACTTAAATAAAAAATCTATATAATATAATGCTCCTTTAAATATTATTACCGGATAAAAAAACCCAAGAAGAAGCTAAAAATTAAAATTAAATAAATTTCTAATTATAAAATAAAATATTTTTGAAAAACTTAATAAATAAAAATATGAATTTATTTCAACTAATAATAAAAATTACTTAAATAAAAATAAAGGATTAAATAAATAATAAAAAAAGTATTTTAAAATATTTTAAAAAAAACTTAAAAAAAGGAATATTATTATAATAAAACTATAAGCCGGTAAAAGCCGTTAATAACTTTTAATATAACGATTAACGAGATAGATAATTAAACATATAAAAAACTTTAAGATTACTTAAATATAAATTTAATTAATTTTAAAAATTTAAAGCACTTTCAATAAAAAATTAAAAACTCTTAAAATAAAATAAAATAATTAATAATTTATTAAATAATTATAAAATAAATATAGGGAATAATTATTTCTTTTTTTATTTTTTATTTAATATTTTAATCTAATATTATATACTTTATAAAAATATAACTACTTTATCTTATAATTTCGCGAAACTAATAAGTTAAAAAAATATTCAATAAATTATTAAGTATTATAATTTAATTTATATATATTAATATTAAAATTATAATTTTAAAATCTTTATTATTAAAAATAATTTATATCTTTTCTTCTAATTTTATAAACGTTAAGAGTCCCAGATAGGAAGGTAGCATTATATGATCATACTTTGAGAATCTTATATTTCTGGTATTTAATATATTTATTAATAATTATCGAAGTTTTTAATTTTATTAATTAAAGTTTTAAAAGTAAGTATATATAAGTATTTAGCTTTAACTCCAGCCCAAAAGGGATAGGTATAAGTCGTATAACATGAAAGACCCTTATTATACTATAATTTAAATATTTTTGCGAGGATAAGGCTTTTCCGGTATTTACCCGGGTAATCCTTAAATCGCGTTAACCGCATTCTCTTATTCTCTTATTTATCTATTATACTTATATTTACTTATATATCCACTATATACTTATTATCGATACTTAAACGTATAGTTAATACTATTATAATAAGTTTAAAAACTTTTTTTTAAATAGGTTCAGTATTAAAGCTTTTATTTAATGCTCTGTTAACCGGGAGAATTACGTAACCGGAAAAAAGAATAAAGTACTTATTTTAGGACTATTATTTAAAAAGCTTTTTTTAATATATAAGAACGATATCGACGAGATAATAATAATAAAATACTCAATCTATTATCCTAAGTTTTATTTCTTTATTATCTTTTTCGTAAATAATATTATAACTTATAATTAATATTAAATAAAAGTTTTTTATTATTTAAAAGGAAATTATAACTACGCGATAAAACGAAAATATATAAAAACCTTTTATTATCCCTAAAATCGTTACTTATTTTATTATTCTTATCCGCTTATATATTAATATTACTGTTATTATTATCGATTTTTCTTTTATTTATTATTTTCTTTTAATTATTTATTAATATAAATTTACGTTTTATAAACCTTCCCAAAATCAATAAGATATTTTACGTTTATTACGATTATAATGAAGCTTATAATTAAGATTCCTTTTTTAATAATAATAATAATAACCACCTTAATAATTAATACTTTTTAAATATCGATTAATTTTAATTTTTAAGTTTCTTATTTTATTTTAGTTTTTACGCGAATTAAATTGGCTTTTTCTTTTTATTATAGATTATAAAAAAAAAGGAGGTTTATAATAAATATATAAGGGATTTGCTTACCGCTTATATTTTAAAATTAAAAGAAATTATTAATTGATTATTTAATTTATATTACGAGTTTAACTAAGTTAATTTTAACGTTCTATAATAATCGGCTTATTAGCTTTATTAGTAACCGTAAAAATCTAACGTTATAAACGTTAAAATAAAACCGGTACTTATTTAACTTTTACTTATTTAAAATAAATATTATTATTTACTTGAAAGGTAGTTATATTTAAACTATATTTAAAAAGTCTTATATTATTATAACCGAGTTTTTCCGAAAACTATTTTTAACTTTTTTTGTTTTTTCGCTTTTTTTTTAAGTATACCACGTATTATTATTTTTAAACGTTTTTATGAGTATTTTATTTTTTTCGTCCATTTTACCTTTTTTTTTATATACTTCCGTTATCGCTGAAATTATTTTCTTTAAGTATTTATATGTTATTTACCTTTTTTATTAATAATATTATTATTATTTTTTTTAAATTTTTACTACTTATTACGTTTTTATACGTTTTATATATTTTTTAACATACTTTTTATTATATATTTACTTCTTATTTTTAATTTAAGATTTACTTATATTATTATTATTGTATTATTTATATAAATCTTAAACGCTTTTATTAATATAAACCGTTAGCCCGTTCTTTCCCCGTTGTCCACTATTATATTATTATTACTTATCGTACTTAAAGTATTTATTTCGCTATCGTTAAAGCTATACGTATACGAATGATTTTAAACTATTAAGGTCCCGTTATTTATCGCTATCCAAATCTTTTCTTTTTTTCGTATATAGAATCTAAAATAATAATTTCGTTATAAAAATAATTAAAACTTTTAATTAATGAATTTCGATTTATATAAAAGTAATTTTTTATATTATTAAAAAGATTGTTTAAGCTATTAATAACAACTTGTAAAAATATATAAATAAATACCTTATCGTTTGAATAAACTTAATAAGTTAAGGTATTAATATTATTAAACTAATACCTTATTATAAAAAAAGATAAAAAAAAATTTTTTATAAAAGAAATAAAATATATATAGTAAATAACATTATACAGGTTATATATTACGGTTAAAAAGGCCGGTATAATACTTCATATATATATAAATTTTATTACCGTTAAAAAATATACCTATTTAATAAAAGTTTCGGCCTATTAAATACTACGCTAAACACATATTCTTGATACCCTTGATTTAAGATCTTTATACTGAACCCTTTTCTTACTTTCATTTATTTAAACTTAAAGCTTTTTTATATTAATTAATATAAAAACTTCGTAATTTATAAAAAAGCTTTAATAAACCAATAATAAAAATTATAAAACCTAATAAAAAACTATATTTATATTAATATTCTAAATTAAATTTATATATTTTTATTATATTATAATAATGATAGCGATGAATAAAGGGACCCTAAAGGTCCAAAACGATACGTATACGTATAGCTCTTATAATAATAAAGAAAGTATATTAAGTATAATAAATAGAAGTAATATAATAATTAAAAATAAGGTAATATACGGGTAAGTAGCCTATATTAATAGTAATAGCGATAACGTATACAGGTAATATAATAATAATAAACCAGATAACGATTAAAATAAATAAGAGAATTAAGGTTAATAAAATATATATATTAAAGCGCGTAAAATATATAATAATAATACGGAAATAATAACTAAATAAAAGGGTAAGAATACCGGTATAATATTAATAACGAAGGGTATAAGCGGGGGAAAAAGGCAGAAAGACCGTAGTAAAAATATTATTAAGGATATATAAAAGGGAAATAAAGTTAATAAAGAGGATAAAACCTTAAAGGATTAAAAATAAAAAGCGGAGACGGTATATCGCCTGGTAAATGAGGGTAAAAAGGCGGTAAAGGAGGTAATAAAAGTTTTAAAAAGACCCCTTACGGTAAAATAAAAGGATATTACGTTAAAGACTTAATTAATATTATGGATTAAATTAAAAAACGTAAAAAACTTCTATATAAAAATAAAAGTAAAATTAAGGAGACGGAGCGTTTACGGAGCTCTTAAAAGGCAACAATAAAAATATTAATAAAAATTAAAAACGGCGGCTAAGGGTTAAATATATAAAAAAAAAAAATATAAAAATAATAACCCTTTAAGTAAAAGAAAGTTAAACGATAAAAATAATAAAAGGGATATTTACGGTAAAAAATAAGGGAATAATAGAAGAAAAAACGGCCGTATTAAAAAAGATAAGGATAATAATAATCCGCCTATTTAATAATAGGGAAAGGAACGTAATTACGGAAGTAAACTTATTATAATTAATAAAAGCCTTTAAAATAATAACGGAATTATTAATAAAATAAATTATTGCGGTACGTAAGTTATAAAATAAAGATATTTTCCTTAATATAATATTTTTAAAGGCGAAAGAAAGCTTAAAAAGATTTAAAGCTTAGATTAATAAAAGAGAATTCAAGTTAATTAAGGTTTTAAAGTAATTATTTATTATCGTAATAAATAAAATATATTTATTACGTTTTATAAAAACTAAGAAAAAAATTATATTAAAAATTATAAAAAAAATACGGTTTTTTACCTAGGGCTTAAGATTATTAAACTATAGGCTTTTTCCGGTAACGAAGAAACTTAACTCCTTAAAACGTATAAAGAAATACTTTACTGTTATATTAAGTATAACGTTAATAAAAATATATAATAACATCTTGAATAAAAGGATTATTAAAGGGGGATCTTTTAAGATAACTCGGCTATAAAATAAAATAATAGATATTTATTAATATTTTAAATATTAAAACTATAAATATATTATTATAAAATACTTTAATATTATAAAGTATACGGTTTATATTAAAAATTATAATATTTATAAGTATATAAAGTTAATAATTAAGGGATTTATAAAGGGTATATTTAAATATATTGTATATAATAAAAAAGGATACTTAATATAGGATTCTAAGTATTTAATAAAAGCTAAAGAAATTAAACGTAAAGAAACCCGGATAACCGCGAAAATCCAACTATATAATACGTATAAAACTGGTTTAACGGATTAATTAAAAATAACCTTAAAATATAAACTTAATTAATTAAATAATAAAAGGTAAATAATAATAACGGATAAAATAAAGAAGAAAAAGCTTTTTATAATTTTAACTTTAAGGGTTAGCTATCTTACGTTTTTTATAATAATTAAGAAGATATTAAGTTAAAAAACGTTTAACTTTAATAAAAAATTTATAATTTAAATAAATATAAATAAAAGAGCCTTTATAAAAGTTAATATATAATATATTAACGCTTTTAAAAGTAAAATAATATAACGTTTATAATAAGGGAATTGAAATAACAATGTTAATATTTAAATTTAAAGTAATTAAGGACGTTAATATTATAATAATATAGGAATTATTATATAACTTATATATATATTTATTTATTAATCCGGAAAAAGGTTTTATAAAATCTTTAAAGGAAATAAAATAATTAAAATATACTTCTTTATAAATAAACGGCTTAATATAAATAATTAAGATATTATTTATTATAATAGAAACCTTTATATACTTTATATTATAAAGGAAAAAAACTTAAAGGGTAACCTTAATATTTATAACGTATATAACCCGCTATTAATTAATAAAGAAAAACCGTTTACGATACCGTAATTTAAAGAAATCTTAATTACTTTAAGTAAATATATATTACTTAAAAACTTTAACTTATATTATTATATATAAAATAAGGAAAAGTATACGATAAATTATATTAAATTAAATAATTTATTAATAATTACCGCTTAAATTAATTTTTTATTATTAATATTAGAAAAGATTATAATATAAAAAAGTTATAAATTTAAAATAACGATTAATTTAACCTTTAATACGGAAAAGGTTATTAGCGTAATTGTAATATATAAACTATAAAAAAACTATAAATATAACTTAAATTATAAATTAATATAAATAACCTTAAACTAAAACGTTAATATAACCTTATTATTACCGGTAAGGAAGGCGTAAAAAATAATTAAAAAAATAAAGATTTATATAAAAGCGGAAAAAACGGTAATATAATTTATGGACCTCCCTTAATTAAATAATATAGATTAAATCGAACTTTTTATAAAGTAAATAATAAAAATATTAAATAAAATAATTGAAAAAATAATCCCGATAATAAAGTTTTCTTAAAGAATTAAAATCTATTAAAATAAAGAATATACGATTATAACCGTAAAGGTAAAAAAGTTAATAAAGTAAACTTTTAAATATAAAAGTTAAAAAATACTTAATTAATTAAAAGCTACTTAGAAAAAAAGAAAAAAACTATTAAGAAGGCTAAGTAAATATACTTTTAATTTACGGTATATAATTTAACGGTTTTACTTCATAATATTTAAAAGTCAATAAAGTATAATAAAGAATAAAATAGGAAATTAAAGCTTATCCTTAAATTTTTACCCTTTAAAAGACTTAATAATATATTAATTAATACCTTTAACGATAATATCGAAGCCCTTAAACGAGCGTTTTTCCCCTTTCCGTTAAAAATTAATTTAAATAATATTGACGGCGTTACGTACTTTAATCCCGTATTAATAAATAAAATAATAATATAAGATATAATAATTAAAGCGATTAATAAATTAATAAAGGATAAAACCCCAGGATTAAATAAGATCCTTAATAGATTCCTATTAATCATAATATTACCGTTTAAGAAAGTTTTTATTTACTTTTTTTAAATATACCTTAACGTTAACTATTACTTATATAAATTTAAGGAAACAAAGACGATTATCCTTAAAAAGTTTATTAAGCCGGATTACTTTAAAGTAAAGTTTTATAAACTTATTATATTCCTTTATACGCTAAAAAAAACTTTAAAAATAATAATAACGGAGATCCTTAATAATTATATAAAGAATTACGGACTTCTCCCCGATTAATAAATAAAAATAAAAAAAAATTAATTAATAAAAATAACCCTTAAAGGATTAATTAACGGTATATATATAGTATAAGGTTATAAGAAGAAATATATTATAAATTTTTTTTCTTTTAATATTATAAGTATTTTTAATAAGATACTTTATTAAAGGTTATTATATAACTTAAGGAAAAAAGGGATATTAGTTTTCTTAATTAAGTAAATAACGAATTTCTTAACCAATTAAATTACGTTAATTAACTTAAGATAAAGAATAAGCTTAATAAAGCCCACTATAATAAAGATTTTTTAAGGATTACTTGTTTTTTCTATATTATTTTTATTTTTTAATAATTTATTAATTAAAAAGCTTATTAAATTAAAATAAAAAGTTTAAGTTAAAAACTTTATTAATAATATTTATTTTTTAATCTATAATCCTTTTATATATATAAATTATTGAGAATTAAAATAAGCTTATAAAATTTATTTTTAATAAATAAAAATTTATCTATATAATTAAAAACTTAAAGTTATATAATATAATAATTATAATAAATTTAAGTAAAATTATAATAAAGCTAAATATTAATATTAAAGCTTTTAACCTTTAAATAAATAAAAAGTTCGATTAAAAAAATTATCTAAAGAAAATTTAAAAAAAATAATTTTATAAGAAAAAAGCTTTACTTATTTCGCTATATTAATATAAAGAGTTACGTTATAGAAGGCTTGGATTATTTATTAAGCTGTAATAAAATTAATTATAATATATATTATAATTAAAAGATAACGACGAATAACGGGACCTTAGAGGTCAGAAACGATACACGCGTATATAGCTTAAGTAATAATGAAAATAATATTTTAAATGCGATAAGCGGAGGCGGAATAATGGTAAAGGTAAAAAGGGAGGAAGGGTAAGCGACTTAGGTTAATAAGAACGGTGATAAGTCGTATAAACAATATAATAAATATAAAATAAAAAAATCTTAAATTGAATAAAAAGCTTATAATTAATAAAATATACGTAAAAGAACGCGTATAACGCGTAAAGGTTTTATTATAAAAGGTAATAAATAAAGGGCAGAAGGAATAAAGACGGTATATAAGGACGGATAAAGGGTAAATAAAGGCGTAAAAAGCTTTATTAAGTATATATAAACTAAGAAAAAACTGGGTAAAAATAAAGAAATATTAAGTAAATAAAAATAAATTATAAAAAGAAATAATTATTAAATATACGGGGGAAAAATAAAAAGGGAAAAAACGGTAAAAACGTTAAAAGGCCTTTTTATAACTATATAGAAAGATATTATATTAAAGATTTAACCGATATTATAAATTAAATTACGGGAAGTAAAAGACTTTTACGTAAATATAAAAAGAAATTTAAAGGAATTAAAAAGGTTACGTAAAATTTAAGAAATAATAATAAAAACGCCGGCGGACGGAAGTAAAAAAAAATTAAAAAAAATATATATAAAGCGAAGGAGTAATAAAGGAGGCTTTAAAGAAAAAAGCGAGGATAAATTAAAGAATAAAAGTTATAAAAACGGCGTTAACGTTAATAATAAAAGAAATAAAAATAAAAAAGAAAATAACGGTATTAAAGAAAATAAAAATAATAACTATATAATTATCGGATAAAAAAGAAAAGAATATAATAATAAAAACGAACTTATTATAATTAATAAAAACGTTTAAAATAACGGAAGAATTATGAACGGAATAAATTATTATAATACGTAAATTATAAAGCGGAAATATTTTCTTTAATATAATTTTATTAAAGGCGAAAAAGAAATTAAAGAAATCGAAGGAATAAATTAATAAAAAAAAGGTATAAAACGGTAAAGATATTAAGGTAATCCTTTATTATTATAATAAACGGGATATACCTAATAAGGTTTACCGGGGAAAAAAGGGAAGTTACTTTAAAGCGGATAAAGAAGGAGAATACGGTTTTTTACCTTAAATTAAAAATTATTAATTATAGTTTCCTTTTATAATAAAAAGGTTAAACGTTTTTAATTATATAAAAAGATACTTTATAGTTATTTTAAGCGTAATATTAATAAGGATATATAATAATATCTTTAATAAAAAGGTAATAAAGGGTAAGTCTTTTAAATTAATAAGATTTTAAGACCGGGTAATAGATATTTATTAATACTTTAAATATTAAGGATATAAATTTATTATTACGAGGTACCTTAATAATATAAAATGCGTAATATATATTAAAGGATATAATACGTATAAATACGTTAACTTAATAATAAAGGGCTTAATAAAAAATGCGCCGAAATATATAGTATATAATAATAATAATTACTTAACGTAAAACTTATAATATATAATAAAAATAAAGGAAACTTAACGTAAAGACATTAAGATAACGGTTAAGGTTTAACGTTATAACTTATATAAATTTAAACCAATAAAGCAATTAAAGACGGTCTTAAAACGTAAATAAAGCTTATTAAACGGAAAAGGGTAAAAGGCGGTAATTAATAATATATAAAAAAGGAAGCTTATAATAATATTAACTTTTAAGGCTGGTTATTTAACCAGGATTATTATTATAACGAGAAAATTAAAATAAATAATATTCAGCCTTAAAAAGAAACCATTTATATAAATAAAAGTTAATAAAAAAAAGCCCGATAAACGTTAATATTTAATATATTTACGCTTTTAAGGGTAATATAATATAACGTACATAAGGAAGCAATTAAAACCGTAATATTAATATTTAAATCCAAAAAGATAAAAAATATTAATATTATAACGATATAAAAGCCGAGCCGTTATATAATTTATATATTTACTTTTTAATTAATTTAAAAGATAATTTTTATTTAACCTTTAAAGGTAACGAGATAATATGGATATATTTCTTTATTAATAAGAAATTAAATATAGATAATTAAGACGTTATTTATTACGGAGGGAACCTATATATATTCCGGATTATATAAAAAAAAATATTAAAAGTAATTTAAATATTTATAATATATATAATCCGTTACCGATTAATAAGAAGGGACCCTTTATAATCCCGTTATTTAAGGATATTATAATTATGTTTAATAAATATTTTTTAATAAAAGATTTTAATGTTTATTACGTTTAATAAAATAAAGATGGTTATATAATTAATTATATTAAATTTCAGGAGTTATTAATAATTATTATATAATTTAACCTTATATTATTAATGCTAAAAAGGGCTATTATATAAAAAAGCCGTAAAATTAAGATTATAATTAGTTTAATATTTAATTTAGAAAATATTATTAACTTAATTATAATATATAGACCTTAAAAGGACCTAAAATATAATTCGGATTACGTCCCGATATAAATAACTTTAAATTAATCCGTTAATATAACTCCGTTTTTACCGTTTAAATAAACGTAAAAGACGGTTAAGGAAGTTAAAATATTTATAAAAACAATAAAAATAATATTTTAATTAATAGAGCTCCCCGGCTTAATAATAAGGAATAAATTAATTATTTCGTAAAGCAGATAATAAAAACTTTAAACGAAGTAATTAACGTTATAATTTTATTAATAAAGTTATTTTAAAAAATTAAAACTTATTAAAATGAAAAATATATAAAAATTATTATAAAAATAAAAGCGTTTATAAAGTAAGCTATTAAGTATAGGAATTAAAAGACGTTTTAATAGTTAAAAAAGCTTAAAAAAAAAGAAAAAATTATCCGGAAGGTTAAATAAACGTATTTCGGACTATAATATATAACTTAACGGTTTTTTTTATAGTATTTAAAAGCTAATAAAATATAATAAGAAATAAAGTGGGAAACTTAAATTTATCTTTAAATTTTTATCCTTAAAAGATTAAATAATACGATAATAAATACCTTTAACGGTAAAATCAAGGCTCTTAAAAGGGCGTTGTTTCCTTTATTACCGGAAATTAACCTAATAAATATTAACGGTACAGTATATCCTAAATAAATAATAATAAGTAAAATAATAACCTAAAAAATAATAACCAAGGTAATTAATAAGTTAAAGAAGGATAAAACTTTTGGAATTGACGGTATATTAAATAAGTTCTTATTTATAGTAACGTCGTTATTTAAAAAGGTTTCTACTTATTTCTTTTAAGTTTATTTTAATATAAAATATTACCCTTATAGATTTAAGGAGGTTAAAACGATTATCCTTAAAAAGTTAATTAAATTAAATTACTTAGAAATAAAGTTATATAAACCTATAATACTCATTTATATATTAAAGAAAGCTTTAAAAACGGTAATTATAAAGATCCTAAGTAATTATATAAAAGGATATAAATTACTCTTTAATTAATAAATAAGGGTAAAAAAAGGACGGTTAACGGAAACGGTTTTTAAAAGCTTAATTAATAACGTATATACGGTATAAAACTATAAAAAAAAGTATATTATAAGTCTTTTTTCCTTAAATATTATAAAGGCGTTTAATAAAACAAATTACCGAAGGTTATTATATAATTTACGGAAAAAAAAAGTTTTACCTTTCTTTATAAATTAAATAAAAAATTTCTTAAGTAATTAAGTAACGTTAATCAGCTTAAGATAGAAAATAAGTATAATAAAGCCCGTAATAATAAAGATTCCCTAAGGGTTATTTATTTCCTTAATTTTATTTTTATTCTTTAACGGTTTACTTATTAAAAACTTAATAAAGTTAAAATAAAAGGTTTAAATAAAAAGCTTTATTAACGATATTTACCTTTTTATTTATAATACGTTTACTTATATAAATTATTTAAAGCTAAAATAAATTTATAAAATCTATTTATAATAAATAAAAATATATAAAACTTAATTTATTTTATATAAATATAAACTTATTTATATAATAAAAAGCTTAAAACTATATAATATAATAACTATAGTAAACTTAAATAATATAACAGTAAAACCGGAAACCAATATTAAAATACTTAGCCTATAAATTAATAGGAAACTAGATTAAAAAGATTATATAAAAAAGGTTTAAAAGAAAATAATTTTATAAGAAAAAAACTTTATTTATTTTACGGCGTTAATATAAAAAGCTACCTTATAAAAGGCTAAAACCGTTTATTAGGCGGTTATAAAGTTTACGATAATATACGTAATAACTATTTAATATATACTTAAAAATACGCTTAAATATAGGAAAAAGCCCGTCCAGTAATTATAGAAAATTTAAAACCGATATTTAAGAGTAATAAATAAAGTATATAAAGTGATTCCCGTCCCGATATTAAAATCCGAAGTCTTTATATTATTAATAAAGCTGGCCTTAAATTATATAATCGCTTAAGTAAAGCTTAAAAAGGATATAAACTTAATTACGTTAATAACAAACGAACGTATTTATTAAAACTATAAGAGGCCTTAAATAAAAAAACGTAAGAAAAAGGTACTTACCCCCCTTATAAAAGTTAAATTAAAGTAAGTTAAAAGAAAAATCGATTTAACTTATATTTAAGAGATTAACATAAAAGTATATAAACTTTTATTAAAATTAAAAACGGTAAAGGAAAAAAAGGCTATAAAAACGAAGTTAACGGTAATTACTTTATAAACTATAAAGAAGTAAATAAAGCGTTAACGTAAATATAAAGAATTAATCCCTTAAGGGCAACGGTACCCGGCATTAAATAATAATAAGATTATTAATAAATATCTCCGGCGTTATAGGATTATAAGGAAAAATAATAATACGTTAATAATTTAACTCCGGATAAATAAAAACGGCTTAATTTATTTCCTTTTTATTATGTACGTTAATAACCGGATTAATATTAACTATAAATATAAATAATAAAAGTAGGATATTATATATATATTAATCTCCTATTTACGGTTTAAGGAGTATAAACCGGGATTAATTAAAAAGGTAGGGATTAACGATTATCGCTAAATACTTATTAATAAAAAGGGTATTAAAGCAGCCGTTAAATTTATAATAATTACGGGTTTATTATTATAATTTAATTTAATTAAGGAAATAAATAAAGTGGTCAAAAACCTAATTAAGAAACCTCGCCGCCGATTTAAAGGTAAAAAGTAACGGCGGGAAAATTATACTTAATAAAAAGTTAAAAAGGCTATAAATACCGGAACGGCATAAAAGGTAATATTATATTAATCGGTAAAGTCGTATAAATAAGGTAATAATAATATACGTATTAATAAGGATATTTAATAATATAATCGGAATTTTAAAATTTTAATATTAAATAAATCCGTAAAATAACGGAAAAACAATAAGTTTAAAAGTAACTTTTAAATAGATTTAATCGTAATATTATAAGTTTTCTTAAAAAAAACGTATAAATAAATTCTTATTCTTTAAATGATTATAGATATTTTTAACCCTTAAAACGTAAATAAAAGCTGGGTAAATACCGGTTTTTATTTTTAACGTTATAGATATCGGGTTTTTACGGTTATTAATAAAGTTAAATAGCCAAGTATTAAGGAATACCGGAATTAACTTAACTAAATCCGTAATATAAATTAATCAATTAATTAATATATTATAATTATTTAATATATACTTAAAAGTGTTCCAGGATATAAAAAAAAGCTTATTTAAATATTATAGAAAGTTTAAAATTAATATTTAAGAATAATTAATAGTATTTATAAAATAACCTTTATCCCGGTATTAAAGTTTAAAGTCTTTATATTATTAATTAAAGTCTTATTAAATTAAATAATTACTTAAATAAAATGAAAAAAATATATATATTTAATTATAATAATAAGAAACGGGCAGATCCGCTAAAATCTTAATAAACTTTAAGTTAAAAAAAATAAAATAAAGATACTTATCCCCTTTTTTATTAAAATAAAATAAGAATAAATAGGGGCCTTACTTGTCTCGCTGCATCGATATAAGGAGCTACGTTACAGAAGGCCCGGACCGTCTACCAGGCCGTGGTAAAGCCAGCTATAATATACGCTATAGCCATCTGGTATACACTTAAAGGTACTCCGGGACATAGGAAAAAGCCTATCCAGATATTATAGAAAGTCCAGAACCGGTATTTAAGAGTAATTAACGGTACCTATAAAGTAACCCTTATCCCGGTATTAGAGTTTAAGGTTTTTATGCCGTTAATCGGAATCTTATTAAATTAAATAGTCGCTTAAATAAAGTTAAAAAAATATATATACTTAATTATAATAATAGGAAATAGGCGGATCCGCTAGAATCTTAATAAGTTTTAAGTTAAAAAGAGTAAATTAAAGATATTTATCCCTCTTTTTATTAAAATAAAGTAAAAATAAATTAAAAAGGAAGTTTACTTTATTAATATCCCGGAGGTTAATTTAAACGTATATAAATTTCCGCCAATATAAAAGAAATTAAGGTTAAAAGGATTTAAAGAACGAAAACTATAATAATCGCCTTATAAGCTACAATAAAGTAAATTAAACATTAATAGAAATATAAAGACGTTATACCTTAAGGTTATTATTATTTAGTTTTTAACGATAAAAAGATTATTAATAAGTATTTCCGCCGTTATAATATTATAAAAAAGGGTAATAATATATTAATAATTTAATTCCGAACGGGTAAAAACGGTTTAATTTACTTTTTATTTATTATATATACCGGAAGTCAGATAAACGCCGGATATAAATATAAATAAAAAAAATAAAACGCTATATATATCCTTATTTTTTATCTTTTATTTACGGAGGTTAAGTTAAAATTTATTATAAAAATTAATATTTATAATTATTATTAAATATTATTTATAAAATAAGGTATCCGGGTAATTATTAAGTTTATAATATCTACCGGATTATTATTATAGTTTAACCTCGTTATAAAAATAAACGAGGTTATTAAAAACTTTATAAAAAAGGTTTATTATTAATTAAAGAAGAAAAAGAGAAATAAAAACCGGTTATATTAATTATATAAACCGGAAAGCATCTTTTATAGCTATAAGGATATAATAATAAACGCTTATTAAAAGTCTTTAAAAAAGTTAATAATAATAATAATATAAAAGGGATATATATTAAATACATAAATATTAATAAGGATATTTAAAGGCGTTACGTAAAATTAAGGTAATATAAATATTTAAAGGAGCGGAAATATAATAAGTTTAAAGGTAACCCTTATAAGGATATAATCGTAATATTATTAATTTTTATAAGGGAATTAAAATATAAGAAGTATATAAATAAATTATTACTTTTTAAATAGTTATTAATATCCTTTACCTTAAAGGATAAAGGGTAAAGGCCTGGTAAATACCAGTTTTTACCTTAACGTTATAAGTATCAGGTTTTTACGGCTATTAATAAGGTTAAAAGGCCGCGTATTAAAGAACGCCGGAATTAACTTAGCTAGATCCGTAATATAAATTAATTAATCAATCAATCAAAATAAGAATAAATTAAGAAGGAAATTAACCTTATCGGTATTCCGGAGGTTAACTTAAACGTATATAAATTTTTATTAAGCATAAAAGAAATTAAGATTAAAAGGATTTAAAAAACGAAAATTATAACAATCGTTTTATAAATTACAATAAAGTAAACTAAGTATTGATAAAAATATAAAAACTTTATAATTTAAGATCGTTATTATTTAATTTTTAATAATAAAAAGATTATTAATAAATATATCCGTTATTATAATATTATAAAAAAGGATAATAATATATTAATAATTTGACTTTAAATAAATAAGAATAATTTAACTTATTTCTTATTTACTATATATACCGGAGGTCGGACGGATACTGGATATAAATATAAATAGAGAAAGTAAAACGTTATATACATTTTTATCTTTTATCTTTTATTTATAACGGTTAAATTAAGACTTATTATAAAAATTAATATTTATAATTACCGTTAAATATTATTTATAAAGTGAAATATTTAAATAATTCTTAAATTCATAATACTTATCGGACTATTATTTTAATTTAATTTTATGATAAAAATAAATAAAATTATTAAAAACCTTATAAAAAAAACTTATTACCGGTTAAAGAAGAAAAAGAGAAACGGAAACTGATTATATTAATTATATAAACCGGGAAGTATCTTTTATAACCGTAAAAATATAATAATAAATGCTTATTAAAAGTCCTTAAAGGAGTTAATAATAATAATAATATAAAAGGGGTATATATTAAATATATAAATATTAATAAAAATATTTAGAAATATTACGGAAGATTAAAATAATATAAATACATAAAGGAACGGAAGAATAATAAGTTTAAAAGTAACCCTTATAAAAATACGGTTATAATATTTTTTTTTTTTTTTAGGGAATTAAAATATAAGAAATATATAAATAGATTATTACTTTTTAAACGATTATTAATATCCTTTACCTTAAAGGATAAAAAGTAAAAACTTAATAAATACCGGTTTTTACTTTAACGTTATAAGTATCAGGTTTTTACGGTTATTAATAAGGTTAAAAAACCGCGTATTAGGAATACCGGAATTAACTTAATTAGATCCGTAATATAAATTAATTAATTAATCAATTAAATTAAATTTATTTAAATATAATTTAATTAATTAATTAATTTATATTACGAGTTTAATTGATTGATTGATTAATTTACATTACGGATTTAATTAAGGTAATTCCGGCGTTCTTTAATCCGCAGTTTTTAATCTTATTAATAACCGTAAAAACCTGATATTTATAACGTTAAAGTAAAAATTAACGTTTATTAGGCCTTTACCCTTTATCTTTTAAGGTAAAGGATATTAACGGTTATTTAAAGAATAATTATTTATTTATATACTTCTTATATTTTAAATTCCCTTAAGAAAATCCATAATATTATAACCGTATTCTTATAAAGGCTATTTTTAAGTTTATTATTTTTTTATTCCTTTATTTATTTATATTATTTTAATTTTACGTAATGTTTTTAAATATTTTTATTAATATTTACGTATTTAATATATAATTTTCTTATATTATTATTATTATTAATTCCTTTAAGGATTTTTAATAAACGTTTATTATTATATTTATATAGCTATAAAAGATACTTTCCGGTTTATATAATTAATATAATTAGTTTCTGCTTCTCTTTTTCTTCCTTAACCAGTAATAAGCCTTTTTTATAAGGTTTTTAATAACTTTATTTATCTTTATAATAAGGTTAAATTATAATAATAATCCGGTAAATATTATAAACTTAATAATTACTTAAATACCTCGTTTTATAAATAATATTTAACGGTAATTATAAATATTAACTTTTATAATAAGTCTTAATTTAATTTTTATAAATAAAAAATAAGAAATAAAAACGTATATAACGTTTTATTTTCTTTATTTATATTTATCTTTAATATTTATTTAACCTTTAATATAAATAATAAATAGGAAATAAGTTAAATCGTTTTTATTTATCCGGAGTTAAATCGTTAATACGTTATTACCTTTTTTTATAATATTATAATAATGGAAATACTTATTAATAATCTTCTTATCGTTAAGAGTTAAGTAATAATAATTTTAAAGTATAAAGTCCTTATATTTTTATTAACGTTTAATTTACTTTATTATAATTTATAAGGTAATTATTATAGTTTTTACTTTTTAAATCCTTTTAATTTTAAATTTTTTTATATTTAACGGGAGTTTATATACGTTTAAATTAATTTCCGGGATACCGGTAAAATTTATTTCCTTTTTAATTTATTTTTACTTTATCTTAATAAGAAAGGGAATAAGTATTTTTAATTTATTTTTTTAATTTAAAGCTTATTAAGATTTTAACGGATCTACTTATTTCCTATTATCATAATTAAATATATATATTTCTTTAATTTTATTTAAATAATTATTTAATTTAATAAAACTTTAATTAATAATATAAAGACCTTAAACTTTAATATCGGAATAAAGGTTACTTTATAAATACCGTTAATTATTCTTAAATACCGGTTCTGGACTTGCTATAATATTTAAATAAGCTTTTTTTTATATCTTAAAGTACCTTTGAATATATATTAAATAACTATAACGTATATTATAATTAACTTTATTACGGCTTAATAAATAATCCGGGCCTTTTATAATATAACTTTTTATATTAATATAATGAAATAAATAAAGTTTTTTCCCTATAAAGTTATTTTCTTTTAGAATTTTTTTATATCATTTTTTTAATTAAGCTTTTTATTTACTTAAAAATTAAAGACTTTAATATTAAAATCCGGCTTTATTATAATTTTACTTAAATTTATTATAATTATTATATTATATTGTTTTAAACTTTTAATTATATAAATAAGCTCATACTTATATAATATAAATTAAATCCCGTAAATTTTTACTTATTAAAAATAAACTTTATAAGCTTATTTTAATTTTAAATAATTTATACGTATAAATATACTATAAATTAATAGGTAAACGTCGTTAATAAAGTTTTCAACTTAAATTTTCTATTTTAACTTAATAAGTTTTTTAATTAATAAATTATTAAAGAATAAAAATAATATAAAAGAAATAAATAATCCTTAAAGAATCCTTATTATAATAAGCTTTATTAAGCTTATTTTTTATTTTAAGTTAATTAACGTAACTTAATTGCTTAAGAAATTCTTTATTTATTTAATTAAAAAAAGTAATATTCCTTTCTTCCTTAAATTATATAATAATATTTAATAATTTATTTTATTAAAAGTATTTATAATATTGAGAAAAAAAAGATTTATAATATATCTTTTCCCGTAACCTTATACCGTATATACCTTATTAATTAATCTTTTAAGAGCTGTTTTTATTAACCGATTTCTTTTTATCTTTATTTATTAATTAAAAAGGAATCCGTAATTCTTTATATAATCGTTAAGGATCTTTATTATTTTTATTTTTAAGGCTTTTTTTATTATATAAAGGAATATAATAGGTTTATAAGACTTTATTTTAAAGTAATCCGGCTTAATAAGCTTCTTAAAAATAATTATTTTTATTTTTTTAAACTTACGTAAATAATAATTAACGTTAAAATATACTTAAAAAAGGTAAATAAAAACCTTCTTAAATAATAATATTATTATTAATAGGAATTTATTAAAAATCTTATTTAATCCCGGGGCTTTATCCTTTTTTAACTTATTAATTATTTTAATTATTATATCTTATATTATTCCTTTATTTATTAATATAGGATTAAGGTATATAACGCTATTAATATCGTTTAGATTAATCTTTAATAAAGGGGGGAAAAAAGTTTTTTTAAGGGTCTCGATCTTACCGTTAAAAATATTAATTAATATATTATCGGGTCTCTTAAAAAATAGGAATTTAAGGATAAACTTTAGTTTTTTATTTTATTCTTTATTATACTTTATTAATTTTTAAATATTATAAAATAAAACCGTTAAATTATATTCCGTAAATTAAAAATATATTTATTTAATTTTCTTAATAATTTTCTCCTTTTCCTTTTAAATAATCCTTAATTAATTAAGTATTTCTTAATTTTTATACTTAAAAGTTTATTTTATTAATTTTTTTTATTTTTACGGTTATAATTATATATTTTTTATTTTAATAAGTTTTAACTTTTTAAGAAAGCTTTATTATTAAAATTATTTTATTAATTATTTTATTTAATACTTTTATTATTTACTTTATAAAGAAATTAATCCGGTTTTTATTATTTAATTAAAAAAGGTCCGCGAATTATATTACCGTTTCCTCCGTTTTCTTATAAACCTTTATTACCTTAACTATTTTCTATGCTTTCCTTACCGGTAATAATAAGGTTTTATTAACGGTTTAATTTAAAATTATTTATATCGGTATATAATTTAAGTTATATTTTAAGTCCTTTTATAATTTATATATTATAACCGCGTTAATAACCTTTTCCGTATTAAAGGTTAAATTAATCGTTATTTTAAACTTATAATTTTCCTATATAATAATTTTTTATAATATTAATAATAAAAAATTAATTTAAATAATAATTATTAATAAGTTATTTAAAGGAGGCGATACTATATCGGTCGGCAGAATCGTATAAATAAGGTAATAATAATACACGTATCGGTAAGGATATTCAGTAATATAATCGGAATTTTGAAATTTTAATATTAAATAGACCCGTAAGGTAACGGTAAAATAATAAATTTAAGGGTAACCCTTAAATAAATTCAGTCGTAATATTATAAGTTTTCTTAAAAAAAACGTATAAATAAATTCTTACTCTTTAAACGGCTATAAATACTCTTAACCCTTAAGACGTAAATAAAGGCTAAATAAATTCTGGTTTTTTATTTTTAACGTTATAAATATCAGGTTTTTTACGGTTATTAATAAAGCTAAATAGCCGAATATTAAGGAATGCCGGAATTAGCTTAACTAAATCCGTAGTATAAATTAATCAATTAATTAAGTTATTTAATTTAACGTAATTTATTATACGTTTTTTTTCGTTTTATATATAATAATATAGGTTAAAGTTTTTAAGTAATATATATTTATTTAAAATAATTAAAACCTCTTTAAATAATAATATTATAAACGGTTTTTCTTTATTAACTGGTAACGGGTTATATATATTATAAATATTAAGGTCGCCTTTTAAGTCTTTTTCTTTCGTAATACGGAGTATATAAAGGTTTTTATTATAATAAGTAATATCTTAATTATTTACGTTAAGCCACTTATTTAAAAAGAAATATATTCTGATTATTTTATCCTTTTTAAAGGTTAAATAAAACCTTTTTCGGGTTAATAAATAAACATATATATAAATTATACGGTAATTCTTATATTATTATAATATTAACGTTTTTAACTTTTTTAAACTTAAATATTAATATTATTATTTTAATTTTTTTATTATAAACGTTATATTATATTATTTTTAAAAACATTAATATATTATATATTAACCTTTATAAGGATTCTTTTATTTATATTTATTTAAGTTACGGACTTCTTATTAAAGTTAAACGTTTTTTAACTTAATACCCTCCCGGTTATTATTAAAGATATAAAACGGCCGGCCCTTAAGCTCGGGATTATAAAGAACTTCTTTTTTTTTATTTTATCCGTTATTATTATTTATTTTTTATTATTTAATTAATTAAGTTTATATCTTAAAATTATTTTTAATTAATCCGTTAAACTAATTTTATACGTATTATATTATTGGATTTTTATAATTATCCGGGTTTCCTTACGTTTAATTTCTTTAATTCTTATTATATATTTAAAACCCTATATTAAATATTTTTCCTTAATATATATAATATATTTAAGTACCCTTTTTATAAGTTTTTTATTTATTAACTTTATATATTTATAAGTATTATAGTTTTTAACGTAAACTATATATTTTATAATATTAAAATATTTTATAATAATATATTTATAATTTTAATATTTAAAATATTAATAAATATCCGCCGTTTTATTTTATAATTAAGTTATTTTAAAAGATTCCCCTTTAATAATTTTTTTATTTAAAACGTTATTATATATTTTTATTAACGTTACGTTTAATATAACGATAGAATACTTCTTTATACGTCTTAAAGAATTAAATTTCCTCGTTAACGGAAGAAATTTATAATTTATAATCTTAAGTTTTAAATAAAAAATTATATTCTTTTTTTAATATTTTTTAACGTAATTTTTTTTTTAATTTTTATAAAACGTAATAAATATATTTTATTTATAGCGATAATAAATAATTACCTTAAAACCTTAACCGATTTATACTTTTTTTTATTAATTTAAGTTTTAAACCTTTTTAAGTTTTCTTTTATTTTTAATAACGTTATATTAAAAAGGATATTTTTACTTTATAGTTTATATATTACGATAATCTATTCTATTAATAATTCCGTTATTACCTTAAAAGCCTTTATTAATTATAATAAATTTACTTCCGTAATCGCGTTTTTCTCCTTATTATTAAATAAACGGACCGTTATTATCCTTATTTTCTTTAATATAATTACTTTTTTTTCCGTTATCTTTTTATTTTCTATTGTAAATACCCCCTTTACTATCCTTATCGTTTAATTCTTTCTTATATAAGGGGTTACCGCCTTTATATCCTTATTTTATACCCTTAATTTTAGGCCGCCGTCTTTATCCTTTATTAATATTTTTACTTTTACCCCTTAAGAGCTCCGTAAGCGTTTTATTTCCCTTAATTTTATTTTTATTTTTATATAAAAGTCCTTTATACTTTTTAATTTAATTTATAATATCGGCTAAGTCTTTAACGTAATATCCTTTTATTCTACCGTAAAAAGTCCTTTTAAGGCCTTTATTACCTTCTTTATTATCCTTTTACCTTTATTTACCGGGCGACGTATTATCTCCGTTTTTTACTTTTAATTTTTTAAGGTTTTATTTTCCTTATTAACTTTATTTCTTTTTTATATATCTTTAATAATACTTTTATTACGGTTTTTCCGCCTTTTCCCCCCGTTTATACCCTTTATTATGAATGCCGTACCAGTTTTCTTACCCTTTTATTTACCTATTATTTCCGTATTATTATTATACGTTTTACGCGTTTTAATACGTATATTTTATTGATTTTAATTCTTTTATTTATTTTAAATATTATCCGGCTTATTATTATTATATTACCCGTATACGTTATCGTTATTTTTATTAATATAGGTTACTTACCCGTTTATTACCTTATTCTTAATTATTATGTTACTTCTATTTATCGTACTTAATATACTTCCCTTACTATTATTAAAGCTATACGTATACGTATCGTTTTAGACCTTTAAGGTCCTTTTGGTCGTCGCTATCCTTCTTTCTATAATTTATATTATAAGTTTAACTAAGTTAATTTCGGCGTTTTATAATAATCGGCTTATTAATTTTATTGTTAACCGTAAAACTTTAACGTTATTAACGTTAAGATAAAGTTAATATTTATTTAATTTTTATTTATTTAAAACCAATATTATTAATTATTTAAAAAATAAATATATTTAAGTTATATCCAAAAAGTCCTATATTATTACGACCGGATTTTTCTAAGGGTTATTTTATATTTTATTATTTTTTCGTTTTTCTTTAAGTATATTTTATATTATTTTTTTTTAAATATTTTTATGAATACTTTTATTAATACTTATAAATCCTATTTATTTTAACTATTTATTTTTTAATAAGGTTTATATTTGGAATTTACTTCTTTATTATATAAGTAAAATTCGATTCTGTATTTCGGATATTAATGAAATGTTTATTCTTAGGTTTAAATGTAAATTTAAATATTTTTTATTTTATTAATTTTAACTTTTTTTTTTATAAAACTTCTTTTTAAATTTATTTAATTTTATATTTAATCTTAATTTTAATAATAAGGTTATTACCGTAATATCCATTCTAAATATCGTATTTATATCGATTATATATCGGGCGTTTTATTATATATATTTTTTATAATTCTGGCGTTTATTTTTTCTACTAAATTAATAACGTATTTTTTAAATAAAGTCTTCGGCGAATTTTTTTTATCAATAAAATTAAATTAAAAGAATAAATTTATAATTATTATATATTTAATAACTATTTTAATATTTCGTTTTATAAAAAATATTTTATAGTAATTATATATCCCGGCTTTTTAAAATAAATTGAAATATTAATCTATATATATTAAATGGGAAATTAAAATATAAACCGAGTTTTATTTTCGTTAATTTTAATTATAATTAATATCGGTTTATTTCTTAATATATATAATAAATAAAAAGGAAATTAATTTATATTTATTAGTCTGAAATTAAATTATGAAAATATTTTTTTTTAATATAATTTCATAATAATAAAAATATTTATTTATAATTTCTTTCTTATTTTAAGTTAAATATTAACGTTTTATCGGAATTAAATTTCGGTAACGCCGTTAACATTTAATCTATTCTTATAAAACTTATTATAAAACCGCTTTTATTTCATAAAAAATAATTTTTTTAATTTTTATTTTATATAAATTCAAATTTTTATTTAATAAATTAAATATAAATTAAATCGATTTTATTTTTTATTTAGCCCCGTTTAAACACTAAAAAAAGGCTGATATTTAAAATCCATAACCTTTTTTTTATTTTTTATTTTTTTCAGATTTTAACGGATCCGTTCGTTCCCGACCATAATTATTAAATATGTATCTTTTTCAAATTTTATTTAAATAACGATTTTATTTAATATTAGCCTTATAAATAATTTAAAGACTTTTAATTTTAAGATTTAAAAAATATCGTTTTATACGTATCGTTAATTACCTTTAAGTATTAATTTTGGATCTTTTATACCTATTAAATAACCGGCGTTTTATATTTAAAGGTATCCTTAAATATATATTAAATGGCTGTAATATATATTATAACCGTTTTTATTACCGCTTAATAAATAATTTAACTTTTTATAAAATAGTTTTTTATATTTTTATTATAAAATAAATAAAACTTTTTTTTTAAAAATTATATTTTAAAAAACTCTTATTTATATAATCCTTATTGACTATAATAAATATATTATATAATTTAAAAGTTTTTAATAAATAAATAAATTCCTATTTATATGGTATAAATTAAGTTTTATATATTTTTTTTTATTATAAATAAATTTTATAAATTTACTTTAATTTTAAATAACTTATATATATTAACTTATTATAAGTTTATAAATAAATATTATTAATAAATTTTTTATTTTAACTTTGTTAATTTTTCGATTAATAAATTATTCAAAAATAAAAGGATTAAAGAAATTAATAAAATTTCCTATAGGATCCTTATTATAATTAACTTTATTAAATTTATTTTTTCGCTTATATTTATTAATAATATTTATATATTTAAAAAGCTTTTAATTTAAATTATAAAAAAAAAATTTTACCCTTAAATTATATAATAATTCTTAATGATTTACTTTATTAAAAAGTTTTATAATATTTAAAAATAAAAAGTTTATAATATATCTTTTCCCGTAATTTTATACCGTATATACGCCGTCGATAAAACTTTTTAAAATTATTTTTATTGAATTTTTTTTTCGTATTTATTTATTAATTAAAAAGGAGATTATATTTTTAGGTATAATTGTTTAATATTTTTTTAATTATAAGTTTTAAATTTCTTTTTAATATATAGAAAAGCGTAATTAATTTGTATATTTTTATTTTATAATAGTTTAATTTCATTAATTTTTTAAAAATAATCGTTTTAACTTATTTAAACTTTTATAAATAATAATTTATATTGAAATATATTGAAAATATATAAATAAATATTTGTTTAAATAATAAGGTTATTATTAAAAAAAGTTTACTTAGGACTCTGTTTTATTTAAAGGTTTTATCTTTTTTAAATTTAATAATCATTTTTATTATTATATTTTAAATTACCGTATTATTTATTGTTACCGGATCAAGATATATAATTCCGGCGATATTTATAAAATCGGAATTTATAAAAGGGGAAAAATATACCCCGGAGGGCTTCGATTTTATTATTAAATATATCGGTTAAAAAAATTTAAAAATTAAAATAAAAATTAAAGAAATCCTGACTTCCCGTTTTATTTTTTATTATATTTTATTAGCTTTTAATTGATACGGGGGGGAAACGGTTAAATTATATATTAATAATTTAAAGTATATTTATTTAATTTTTTTCTATTGTTTTCGATTTATTTTTTTAAACTTTTTTTAATTATTTTAATATTTCGAAGTTTTTATATTTAATAATTTATTTAATTAATATTTTTATTTTTATAGTTATTTTCGTATATTTTTATTTTAATATATTTCAATTTATGGAAAAGAACTTTATTATTAAAATTATTGTTTTTATTATTTCGTTAAATATATTTATTATTGAATTAATAAAGCGATCAACTTAATTTTTATTATTAAATTAAAAAATTTTATTCTAAAAAAATTTATAATTTCTTCCGTTTTTATATATATTTTTTCCTTTTTAACTGTTTTCTATATCCGTTTTATTAATAATAATAATATTTTATTTATTATTTAATTAAATATTATTAATATTAATATATAATTCGAGTTATATTATAGGTTTTCTTAAGGCTTATATATAACGATTATATTAATAATTTTTTTTATAATAAAAATTAAATTTATTAAAATTTTAAGCTTATATTTTTTTAAAATTATTGTTTTTTAAAATATTAATAATAAGAATTTAACTTAATTAATAATCGTTAAAAATATTTCCGATTTAATATTATTAATTATACGTTTTTCTTTATTTTAATAATAAGAAATAACATTAAAATTTTTTAATATAATATATTTATTAAGCGTTAATAGTATATTTTTTAATAATAGAATTGTAAAAAGCCCCGGTTTATTTATTTATATTAAATTATATATATTATAAATATTTAAGTTTTTTGTTTTTTTTTTCATAAATAATATAAGATATATATAAATTATTATTATTAATTAATTAATTGATTAATTAATTTATATTACGGATTTAATTAAGTTAATTCCGGCGTTCCTTAATACTCGGTTATTTAACCTTATTAATAACCGTAAAAAACCCGATATCTATAACGTTAAGAATAAAAACCGGTAATTACTTAGCTTTTATTTACGTTTTAAGGGTTAAAAATATTTACAATTATTTAAAGAATAAAAATTTATTTATATGCTTTTTCCAAGAAAACCTATAATATTACGATTAAATTTATTTAAGGGTTATTTTTAAATTTATTATTCTTCCGTTACCTTATAGGTTTATTTAATATTAAAATTTTAAAATTCCGATTATATTATTAAATATCCTTATTAATACGTATGCTATTATTACTTTATTTATATGACTTTATTAAACAATATAATATCGTTTCTTATACCGTTCCGGTATTTATAGCCCCTTTAACCCTTTATTAAGTATAATTTTTCCGCCGTTATTTTTTACCCCCGGGTTAATTATAAAGTTTCTTAATTAAGTTTTTAATTACTTTATTTATTTCTTTAATTAAGTTAAATTATAATAATAAACCTATAATTATTATAAATTTAACGGCCGTTTTAATACTTTTTTTATTAATAAATATTTAATAATAATTATTAATTTTTATCCTTTTAATTAATCTTGGTTTAAGCTTTTTAAATAATAAATAAAAGATTAATATAAATATAGCGTCCTATTTTTATTATTTATACTTATAACTGGCGTTAATCCGGCCATTAATATATATAATAAAAAGGAAATAAATTAAACCGTTTTTATTTATCCGGAGTTAAATTATTAATACGTTATTATTTTTCTTTATAATCTTATAACGCCGGGAATACTTATTAATAACCTTATTATTATTTAACGTTAAATATTATTACCCTTAAGGGATTAATTCTTTATATTTATATTAACGTTCTATTTACCTCCCTAATATCTATAGGGTAATCGTTATTAATTTCATTTTCACGGGTTTTTTTTTTACCGCTTTTACTTTAAATAAAAGTTTATATACTTTTACGTTAACTTTTAAAACCTAAGTTAAATCAACCTCTTTTTTAATTTATTTTAATTTAACTTCTATAAAAAAAGTAAATACCGCTTTTTTACGCCTTTTTATTTAAGGCTTTTTATAGTTTTAATAAATACGTTTATTTCCTATTAACGTAATTAAGTTTATATTTTTTTAAGTTTTATTTAAATAACTATTTAATTTAAAGTTAACTTTATTAATAACATAAAGATTTTAAATTCTAATACCGGGACGGGAATCGCTTTATATACTTTATTTATTACTTTTAAATATTATTTTAAACCTTTTATAATTATTAAACGGGCTTTTTCCTATATTTAAGTATATCCTCGGGTACGTATTAAATAGTTATTACGTATATTATCGTAAGCTTTATAACCATTTAATAAACGGTTTTAACCTTCTATAAGGTAGCTTTTTATATTAACGCCGTAAAATAAATAAGGTTTTTTTCTTATAAAATTATTTTCTTTTAAACCTTTTTTATATAATTTTTTTAATCTAATTTCTTATTAATTTATAAGTTAAATACTTTAATATTAATTTCCGGTTTTATTATTATATTATTTAAGTTTATTATAACTATTATATTATATAGCTTTAAGCTCTTTATTATATAAATAAACTTATATTTATATAGGACGAATTAAGCCTTATATATTTTTATTTATTATAAATAAACTTTATAAGCTTATTTTAACTTTAAATAATTTATATAAATAAACGTATTATAAATTAAGAAATAAATATCGTTAATAAAGCTTTTTATTTAAACTTTTTATTTTAACTTTATTAAGTTTTTAATAACTAGGTTATTAAAAAATAAAAATAAAATTAAGGAGATAAATAACTTTTAAGGAATCCTTATTATTATAGGCTTTATTATATTTATTTTCTATCTTAAGTTAATTAATATTATTTAATTACTTAAGAAACTTTTTATTTAATTCATAAAAAAAAATAAAACCCCCTTTTTCCGTAAATTATATAATAATTTTAAATAGTTTATTTTATTAAACGCCTTTATAATATTTAAAGAAAGAAGACTTATAACGTATTTCTTTTTATAGTTTTATACTATATATATATTATTAATTAAGTTTTTAAGAACCGTCTTTATTAATCGTTTTCTTTTTACCTTTATTTATTAATTAAAGAGTAATTTATATTCTTTTATATAATTATTTAAGATTTTTATAATTATTATTTTTAAAACCTTCTTTAACGTATAGAAAAGTACTATAGGTTTATATAAATTTATTTTTAAATAATTTAACTTAACCAACTTTTTAAAAATAATCGTTTTAACCTCCTTAAATTTATGGGGGTAATATCCTATATTAAAATAAGCTTAAAATAAATAAATAAAGATTTCTTTAAATAATAATATTATTATAAATAAGAACTTATTTAATATACCGTTAAGTCTAAAAGCCTTATTCTTCTTTAGCTTATTAATCGCCTTAATTATTATCTTTTAGGTTATTATTTTACTTATTATTATTAATTTAAGATATATTATATTATTAATATTTATTAAATTAACTTCTAATAACGGGGGAAAAAATATCCCTTTAAAAGCCTTAATTTTACCGTTAAAAATATTTATTATTATACCGTTTAATCTTTTTAAGGGTAAAAACTTAAGAATAAATTTAAATTTCTTATTCTATTCTTTACCGTATTTTATTAACTTTTAAATATTATAAGAAGAAACCGTTAAATTATATATTATAATCCAGAAATATATTTATTTAACCTTCCGGATAATTCTTTTTTTTTTAAGTTTCTTTTAATTATTAAAACGTTTCTTAATTCCTATATTTAATAATTTATTTTATAAGCGTTTTTATTTTTATAATTATTTTCATATATTTTTCATTTTA
The DNA here is from genome assembly GCA_019925105.1 of Niebla homalea. Classification (NCBI taxonomy): domain Eukaryota; kingdom Fungi; phylum Ascomycota; class Lecanoromycetes; order Lecanorales; family Ramalinaceae; genus Niebla; species Niebla homalea. The sequence goes on from JAHGAU010000018.1 coordinate 937,104, forward strand.
ATAAGTTTTAACTTTTTAAAATAACTTTATTATTAAAATTATAACGTTAATTACTTTATTTAAAGTTTTTATTATCCGTTTTATAAAACGGTTAATTTATTTTTTATTATTAAGTTAAGGGAGCTTTATTAATTAAAATATTATTTTTATTACTTTTATAAATACCTTAACTTCCTTAATTATCTTTTATATTTATTTAAATAATAAAAGTAAAGTTATATTAATAAATTAATTTAAGATTATTTATATTAAGACGTAATTTAAACCTTATTTTAACTCTATTTAAAATCCGTATATTATAATTAAAGTTAATAATATTTTCCGAGCCGAATATTAAATTAATTATAATTTTAAGTTTACGGTTTTCTTATATAATAACTTTTTTTAATGTTAATAATATAAAATTAAATTATATAATAATTATTAATAACTATAAGAGCCCTAGTAAAATATATAAATAAAGTAAAGTATAAATTATGATTTATCTAGGTATATAATGGTAAGCTATATATAATAAGTATGGGCGTTAAGCAATACGGAACCCGTTCCGTAGTATAAATTAACTTTTATTAAGTCCTTAATAATTTATTACTTATAAAAAAGGCTTATACCCTATAAATAATAATAATAATAAGAATATGCATATTAAGGGGTTCCGGGGCCTTATATAGGCCTATCTTAACGCCGAGTATACATAAGGGTAATAATATAAGGTAATTATTGGTAAATAATATATAATAAAATAAGGAAGTTGAAAAAATTGACCCGGGCAATTATCGTAATCGCACCCGGGAAATAATCGTGGTTTTTTAAGTTTTTTTTTTTTTTTTTTTTTTTTGCTTTAAATTACTTAAAAACGATATCCCCGAGGTATTACCGGGTTAAATAATAACGGATTATCCATAATCCGTATTATAAATAGCTTTATAATAATAAGCTTCCTGAAAATATTAATATAATATATTATAGGAAGGAAATTTATTAAAGTAAATATAATATTAACTCTTAATTATTAAGTATAATTTATATGGTAATTAAGTATAACGTTATTAATTTATAAATACGGGTATTAACTCGTTTATTAAAGTAAGTATCGTAAATACGACGTTACGGCCTTACTCCAGTATTATCGTAAATAATTTAGGTATAAGTTTTTTAACGATAATAATAAAGTTAATAAAGATTTTATCGTCGTTATTCTCTTTATTTAAGTGGATATCGTTATTATCTTTATTAATATAATATACCTATTCCTTTTCTTTTTTAACGTATTTACTAGGTTTACCTTTCTAAGGATAAAGATTTAACTTATATTTCTCTTCCTTTTTAAAGTTATAATAAAGGTATTAAGAACCTTATTAATGTTTTTGGTAATCTTATTAACGGTCTTATTAACGGTTTTATTAACGTAAGTTATTAAATAAACGCGTTAATAAGTATAAGTATAACTTATATATATTAAATTAATTATGCTTAATATCGTTAATTTATTAAATAAGATCTATAATTATTACGGTAACTATAAATATAAAAAGTTATATCCGGAGGTGGACGTTAAGGTAATTATAAATAATTATTACTTAAACCGCTTCTTAAGATAAGGTATAATATTTATTAAAAGTAATAATTTTTTGGACGTATTCCTTAAGGTTTTTACGGGTACGGATATTATTAATAATATAACGGAGTAATTTAAGCTTTTAAAGGGTTATTATAGGTAATTTCTTAAACCTTTTTTAAGCTTATTAATCTAGAGATTAAGGTTAATATATATTCCGGCTTTAAATATTATATTTAACTTATTTATATATTATTTCTCGGTTTTACTTTATAAATATTAATTAATATACCATGGATCAACCTCCTTTATTTTAAGACGTTAAGTAAAGGAGAAAACGTTATAATAAATCCTTAAGTTATTCGAATATATTACCGGCTTAATATTATTATTATTGGGATTAAAGAAGTTAATATTTTTAAGCTTAAATTTAAATACGTCGGTTTTAAATACTATAACTATAGATATAATTTAAATTAATATTAAAAAACCTGGAATTGCTTTTCACTTATAATAATTTATAATATATCGTCTTTATTAAATATGGATTTAAGGGGTAAATTTAAGGGTAATAAAGGTATAAGTAAGTCGTCCTTAAATATTCCGTTTTTAATACTTACGTATTTTGCGGATTTTACATTATATATTACCTGGGTATTAATACTTCGATTTAATTCAATTAATAAAGGCGTTATAACGTACCTTAAGGGGTACCGTTTATTATTTATAATTACGACGTTTAAGAGATATAAAATAAAGGTCAGCTATTTAATTAAAGGGGCTATTAATGGAGGACTCCCGGTACGGTATTACCGTATTTACTCGTTATCTGAAGTATACGTTTTTAATATTATTATTATAAGTACTATAAGATGGATAAACTCGTTATTATTATTAAATTATAAAAGCCTTAATAAAATATATAGATAAAATAAAGTATAAATTATAATCTATTTAGGTACATAATAGTAAGCTATATATAGTAAATACGGGCGTTAAGTAATACGGAACCCGTTCTACGGTATAAATTAACTCTGTTAAGTCTTTAATAATAACTCCTTAAATTTAATATAATTAATTATATAATTATCTTCGTTTTATTAAACGTAATAAAGAGTAAAATCCTTTATTAAGAAATATTTATTAAATATAATTATAACGTCTTTAAGTAATAAGATTATAAAAAGTTTTTACTTATTAACCGATAACGGATTATATATATTATAAATATTTAAATTACTTTTAATATCCCTTTTTTATATAATCCGGAATATATATAAGTTCTTTCCGTAGTAAATAACGTTTTAATTATCTATATTTAATTTCTTATTAATAAAAAAATATATCCGTATTATTTTATTACTTTTAAAGGCTAAATAAAAATTATTTCCTAAGTTAATTAAAAAATAAATATACGGATTATATAGTGGCTTTTATATTATTATAATATTAATGTCCTTTATTTTTTTAAATTTAAATATCGGTATTATAATTTTAATTACTTTTTTATATACGTTATATTATATTATTTTTAAAAGCGTAAATATATTAAATATTAATATCCGTCGGGCTCTTTTTATTAACTTTTATTTATATAAACGGTTTTTCTTTAAAGTTAAACGTTATTTATTTTAATCTTTTTATTATAATAATAATCCTGGTTAGGCGGCCGGCTTTAAGAGTTAATATTATTATAAGCTTCCTTTTTTTTACGTTATTAATTATTATATTTTACCCTTTTTTATTTAATAAGCTTTATTTACGTTTTAAGACCGTCTTTAATTACTTTACCGGTTTAAATTTATATAAATTATAACGTTAAACTTTAACTATTATCTTAATCTCCTTATATTAAGTTTTTTCGTTTTTACCGTATACCGTAAGTTTTACGTTAAATAATTATTATTACCGTATATTATATATTTTAACGCGTTTTTTATTAAGTTCTTTATTATTAAGTTAACGTATTTATACGTATTATATCCTTCGGTATATATTATATACTTTATATTATTAAAGTACCTCGTAATAATATACTTATACCTTTAATATTTAAAATATTAATAAATATCCGTTACTTAATTTTAAGGTTTTATTAATTTAAAGGATTTATTTTTTATTACCTTTTTATTAAAGATATTATTATATATTTTTATTAATATTACGCTTAAAATAATTATAAAGTATCTTTTTATATAATTAAAGGCGTTTAATTTCTTTATTATAAAAAAGATTATAATTAATAATCTTTAACTTAAAATAGAAAATTATATTCTTTTTTTTTATCCGTTTTAAGGTAACTTTATTTTCCTTCCTTATAAACTTTATTAAGTATATCCCGTTTATTGTAATAATAAAGGATTATTTTAATATTTTTATTATTTTATACCTTTTTTTATCGGTTTATCCTTTTAATTTCTTTAGCCTTTTTTTCGTTTTTAATAAGGTTATATTAAGGAAAATATTTTTACTTTATAGCTTATATATTATAATAATTTATTTTATTAATAACTTTCCCGTTATTTTAAACGCCTTTATTAATTATAATAGGTTCATTTTTATTATTATGCTTTTTTCCTTTTTACTTAATAATTATATAATTATTATTTTCGTTTTTTTTAATACCGCCGTTTTCTTTTTTACCCTTATTTCTTTTACCGTTAACGTTAACGCCGCCTTCACGGCCTTTATTATTTAGTTTATTCCTGCTTTTTTCTTTAAAGTTTTCTCCGTTATTCCTTTACTTTATATATATCCTTTTTATTTCTTTTTACCTCCGTTTATCGGTATTTTTATTATTGCCTTTTAAGCTTTATATAACGTTTTTAATTTCCTTAAATTTCTCCCCGTATTTACGTAAAAATCTTTTACTTTTTATAGCCCGATTTATAATATCGGCTAAATCTTTAATATAATATCCTTCTATATAGTTATAAGGAAACCTTTTAACGCTTTTACCGTTTCCTTTTTTTTTTATTTTTCCTCCGTATATTTAATAATTTTTTTTTTATAGTTTATTCCTATTTATTTAATATCTTCTTATTTTTACTTAATTCTCTTTTAATTTATATATACTTAATAAAACCTTTTACGTTTCCGTTTACCTTTTATCCGTCCTTACGTACCGTCTTCGTCCCTTCCGCCCTTAATTTATTACTTTTTATAGTAATATTTTGACGTATTATATGCGTTTTTTTACGTATATCTTATTAATTATAGGCTCCCTATTTAATTTAAAGCCTTTCTATTTTATATTTATTACGTTATTTATATAACTTATTATTATTCCTATTAACTTAAACCGTTTACCCTTTTTCCCCCTTTACCTTTATTATTATTCCGCTTCCGTTTATCGTATTTAAAATATTATCCTTATTATTACTTAAGTTATATATGCGTATATCGTTTCTGACCTCTGGGGTCCCGTTGTAAGTCGCCATTTTCTCCATTTTATAAATTTATAACTTGAAATTATTATTATAATATATAATATTTTCATTTTTTATATTTAGTTTTTTATTAATAAAAATATATCCGGATCGTTTTATTGTTTTTAAATATTAAATAAAACCCGATTTTTAAATTTCATAAAAAATACGTAAATAAGTTATATAAAAACGTTTATATTATTATAATATTAATTTTTTCGATTTTTTTAAACCCGAATATTAATATTATTATTATAATTTTTTTTTTAACATTATATTATATTATTTCTAAGAATATTAATTCATTATTTATGTTACGGTAATATATTACTTATATATATCCATAACGCTATCCCTGAAATATGGGACAGAAAGTTTAGTTAGTAATTATTAGTGGCCCCGGGGTATATTTTATCCGGCCAATACTTAAATAGCTGGATAAGGGCCTCTTCTTATCCATTATTAATTATATACTTACCCATAATTCCACTTTTGCTATTACAATTTATTAAAGTTTTTCGGAAATTTTTTTATCGATATTTATTTATATTAAAAATTTATTATTGAAATTAAATATTATTTATTCCGCTTTTATTATTACTATTTTTATTATCTTAAGTCGGTTAATTTAAAAGAGTAATATTATAATTATTTTTTTTCTTTTTAATACCGTTTTATACGGCTATTTATCTTTTTTTATTGAATAAATTTTTTTTTTTAAAGACCGTTTTTAATTATTTTATAGGTTTCGATTCATATAAATTATATTTTAAAATTTTAATTATTATTTTAATATTTTTAGGCTTAATTTCCTTAATTTATATAAAGTATTTAAAAATTTTATATTAAATAACTCTTTTTTTTTTTATACGTAGCGTATTTTTAAGTTTATTTTTAATAAAACTTTGTATAATTAACTTTATATATTCGTAAATATTATAATCTTTTATATATACCGTATATTTTATATTATTGAAATACTTTATAAGAATATATTTATACTTTTAACATTTAAGATATTAATATATATTAACCGCTTTATGTTATAAGTAGATTATTTTAAGGGTCCTTTTTTAATAACTCTTTTTATTTAAGATATTATTATATATTTTTATTAATATTACCTTTAAATTAATTATAGAATATCTTTTTATATATCCGATATTATTTACTTTTCTCGTTACCGGGAAAAACTTATAATTAATCATTTTTAAGCCGGGGTAAAAGACCATTTTTTTTTTTTTTTTTTTTTGGTTTTAAAATAAGCTTTTTCTTTTTATTCCAAAAAAATTTATACGTATTTTATTTATTATAATAATAAACGATTATTATAATATTTCCGCCGTTTTAAACCTTTTTTTATTCAATTATTTTTTTGATTTTTTTAAGCTTTACTTTATTTTATAAAAACCGTATTAAAAAAAATCTTTCCGTTTTATAATTTATATATTATAATAATTTATTTTATTAAGGGTTCGTTTATTATTTTAAACGTTTTTATTAATTATAAAAAGTTTATTTTCATAAATTTTTTTTCCCCCGTTATTTATTAGTCGGATTATTACCCTTTTCGTTTTTTTTAATATTATTATTTTCCTTTCGATTTAAGTTATTTTATTTTCTGGTATTATGAATTTTCTTTTCGCGGCTTTTATTATTTAATTTTTTTTTTATAAATTTTTATTACCGCTTCGTTTTTTTATATACCGGCTTTTTAGCCCCCGTCTTCGTTATTTATTAATATTTTTTACCGTTTTTTTTAATAATTTTATGCCGTTATTTTATTTTTTCAAAAGTTATTTTTATATTTTTATAAAAATCTTTTATTTTTTTTAATTTTATCTATAATATTAATTATATTTTTAATATAACTTTAATTTATTCCGTTATAAAAGAATTATTAAACACTTCTATTATTCCGTTAACCGTAGTTTTCTCGTATATACGTTATACCGTTTTCCGTTTTCTTTTCCCTTTTTTTATTATAAAAATTTTTTTCTTATACGTTTTATTCTTTTTTCGTATATTTTTATTATCGTTAAAATCGGTTTTTTAAGTATTTATTTATTATTTATTTTCTCCGTTAATAACGCTATTATAATTTCTTTAATATTTTCGTTATTTATTATATTTTTATGCGTTTTACGTATTTTTTAAAATATTTTTTAATATATTTATTTCCTATTTTTAATATAAGATTTATTAACTTTATTATTATTATATTATTGGTATAACTTTTCAACGTTTTTCTTAATATAAGTTATTAGCCCGTTCTTTACCCCGTTTTTTATTACCGCGCTATTATTATTTATTGTGTTTAAAGTACCTACTTTGCTATCGTTAAAGCTATACGTATACGTATCGTTTTAAACCGTTAAGGTCCCGTTATTCGTCGTTATCCTTATCCTTTAATTTTAAAAATAATTTATATTATTTAACAATTTCTCTTAATATTTATAATTAAAATAATAATATTAAAAAATAGAATTACTTATATATAAAATTTATACTTATTAATATCGATATAAAAGTTAATTATTTAAAGCTTTTCTAGAATTTTCCAAATATAAATTTTATATTTTTCAAGAATTTTATTATAAATTAAAGTATTATTTATATATATTTAAATAAAATTATATAAATATTTAAAAAAATTTTATTAATATAATGTTATTAAGTTATAAAACTCTTAATAAAACCGAAAGGCATTATTTTATATATAGAACCTTTTATATTAATAATAAAAATTATTAATGCTTCGTTTTTAAGGCTAAAGAAAAGGGGTTTATACTATAAGTATAGTATAAAGGCAATGAAAAACATATATTTAATACAATATCTAGTGGGCCGAAGCCCCTATTTAAGTAAATATACTTATCGATAGTAATAAAGTTTAAAATATACGAAGTAATATATATCCTTTTTTAACTATAGTAGATAGCTAATATAACCTTATTTATTATCCATATTCTATATCTTATATATATTACCCCTTTCCAGCTTATATTAAAAAAAATTAAAAGCCGTATTAATAGTAATTTTTATAAAATATTTAATACCGATAATTCTAATAAAAGTCTTTTTAATTGAAAATAATAAATACTGATATTTTCTAACTAATATATTAAGCTTATAAGAATTAATATAAAAACGTAAACTTTTTTTTTTTTTTTTAAGTATAAAGAAATTAATAATATATAAAAAGCTTAATTTAAAATAATATAATTTTTTTTTATTTCTTTATTGAATATTTTTTATATACCGGGAGTTTAAAAGATTTTAAAAAATTTATATAGCTTTTAAATAAATCTTTAAAATCGTTAATAAATTTAACTTAAAAATAGCATTTTAATAAAATAATAACTTAATCGTTTTTTTAATTAAATATATTTAAAAATCTATAATAGTTTCATAAAAGTTAATATTTTATCTTTTTAAATATCTTAATTAAGATTTTATTTAATTATAAATTAAATTCTTTCTTTTTATTTTTAAGTTTATTAATCCAATAATTGAATTATAATATAAACGTTAAAAATATAAAGTTCTTTTTATTTTTAATATATATTTAAAATTAAGTAAATATAATTTAAGAAATATTAAAAAAGCCTCTTATTTTTTTTAAAAAACTTTTTCCAAATTTTTTTTAAATGCTTTTTTTTATATTTCTCAATTCTTTTAAATCGTTTATTATAATAATAAGGTTTTAATTAAACTCAACTTAATTTTCACTTTTTCAAATTTTAAACTGTTTTTTTTTAATAAACGGGGTAAAAAAATTAATTAAAAATAACGAAAATTTAAATCGGAATTAATTTCGGGGCAATAAGTAATACTTTAACGATAACGTTATTAATTAAAAATATATAAATTATCCGGTAAATATTTAAAATTACTTTTATTATTAAGTAAATAGTTTCTATAATAATATAAATTATATTATTTTTAAGGTTATTAACTATTTTTTATTTTATAAATATTGTAATTAATTAAAGATAAGGTATATAAAAAATACGTAAACTTAATAATAATAAAAATATAACCCGTAACTTTTATATTTATAAATATTTAATCAATTTAACTTTTTTTATTTATAATTAAAATATAGAATATAATGAATATTTTATTTAAAAATTAACTATCCATTAAGCTTATTAATTTTAATATTAATAGTTTTTTTATTTTAAATATATTTATAATAAAATTAATTAATTTCTTATTTACTTTTTAATATTGGTTTTTTTTATAAGTATATCGCGATCTATTATATAATTTAATATATAATAACAATAATATAATTTAAGATAGCGTTTAATTATAATGGTATTATCGGCCTGTGCTCCATACTCGGCCTACCTACCTTATTAGGGGGGGGCTTAGCGCGTACCTTCAAGTAGCTGCAGGCCACCCATATTCAGATTTACTCCTACATAGTCAAAATCTAATTATACTACTATTATATATGTCTATGCCAGGACCTTAAGTTAGTCCCTGACATTAATATCTTAAGTGGAACTAGTATTACGTTTTAAAATTATAGTTATTATAAAAATCTTTTTAATAATTCTAATAGTTATAATTATTATATTTATAATTTTATAAGTCGTAATAATCTTTTTATAGTCCTTTTTTATTAATTAATTATTATTGAATATTAAAATTAATTATATATTTCTTGAAAAAAAGCTTAATAACGGCGTTAAAAATTAAATATAAAGTTATTTTATTAACGATGTTTTTATAAATATAATTATTCTAATAATTAAAAATTTCGGTTAAGTAAAAAATAATATTTAAAAAACCGGCGAAAAGGTTATTTTTGCGTGAATAAATAAGTTAAAATTTACGGTAGGCTTTATTAATACGGTTCTTAAATTTTTAAATACCGGATAAATAAATAAGTTTATCTTTAATAATAAAATAATTTTTTTTTAAAACCCGCTTAATATTTAAAGTAAAAATACTTTAATATTTCTTTACTAAAAGTATTATATATAGATATTACTTTATTTACGTTTTGGGGGTAATAATTTAAATTGATATTTAAATAGTTTTTAATTATTATTTCTTAATCTTTATATTTTATATTTTATTTTTTCTTTTTTTATTATTATATTTCTTTTTAAATAAATATATTTTTCGAGTTTTTAAAATAAACTTTTCATAAAAATTGTATGGGTTTTTATATTCAAAAGCTTTTTAAAAAGTACCGCGGTTTTATTAATATAAGGTATCCATTTTAACTTTTAATTTATTAATATATATAGTAATATTATTATTTTATTTAAAACGATTTCTATTACTTTAATATTAATTTATATTAATAAATTTAAATTTACGATTTTATATTTGTTCGTATTATTATTATTACTTTAAAAAGAATTTTTAATAAATTAAATATTTTAATTTCATTTTATATGAAGAAACTTAAATACTTTTAATATTATATTTATATATATTTGGATTCAAACTTTAAAATAATTAAAGTTATTTATTTAATAGTGGTTTTTAATATAATTAAAATTGTTATAGTATTAATAATAACCATTATAAATAATCGTTATTAAGTTTTTATAAAAAAATTTCACGAAGAATATTATATTATTATTTAAAAAAATTTTCAATCTATAAATAACGTATTAAGAAAGAAAACCAATAAACTTAAATTGCTTTTAAAATTTCGTAAAGAAACTTTCAGAAGTATTAATTAATATTTATATATTTAATAATGAAAATAAATAAAATAAAAGAAATATTAATTAAAAGAATTAAGTATTTAATTAATTGGGTTGGGATTTTAAATTAAACTTTTTTATTTTAATTAAATTTAAAATCGAAGGTTTTACTATTAATTAATATATTCACTTTATTATAAATTTAAGATATAATTAATAATATTATATTACTTTTAATATTTAATATATAATAAATAATAATTCATAGGAAATAGGACTCCCGGCTTAGTTCAAAAAGAGAAATAATTATTTAAAACGATTATTAAATAATAAAATAAAATAATAATTATTTTATAATAAAACTTAACTTAAAATATAATTTTAATAAAAATATATTAATCAAAAAAATAATTATAAAGAGTAAAAGTATAAATAAGCGTATAAATAAGCTTTATATAGTTAATAACTAGGCCGTTAACCGTATATAATTAGTAAACGTATTATATGAGCGGAAAAGCCCTTGGTTAAGCATTAAACAAAGAATTATTACTCGGTATATAGTTAGTATATTAGTACGGTCCCAATAGTATTACCGCCGTAAAAATGTATGAAGTTTATTAAGTTTTTAAACTTAAAAATAAAATATTAACTTAAGAAGTTAATATATAAAAACCTTAAATATAAAATTAATTAATTCCGTTTTAACTTATTTATCTTTAAGAATTACGGTTTTAAATTAAATATAAATTATAATAATCTTTTAAAAACGATTTATTTACTTTTTATTTTTTAATTTTTTTTAATATATATTTTATAATATTTATTTAATAAAATTATTTAAATATACTCTCGGATCTTAAATAAATATATATGAATCCGAAGCCGTTTATTATATATAACTTAAAGTATTATTAATATCGTATAATAAATTAAATTTTTTATTAATAAGCATATTCAGAGGTATTACGTAAGATTAAGATAATACAGATATATAAAGGAGCGGAAGAGGAACGAGTTTAAAGGTAGCCTTTATAAGGATATAATTGTAATATTATAGATTTTCTTAAGGGAGTTAAAATATAAAAAGTATATAAATAAATTATTACTCTTTAAACGGCCGTTAATATCCTTTACCTTAAGGGATAGGGGGTAAAAACTTAATAAACGCCGGTTTTTACCTTAACGTTATAAGTATTAGGTTTTTACGGTTATTAATAAGGTTAAAAGGCCGCGTATTAAGGAACGCCGGAATTAACTTAATTAAATCCGTAATATAAATTAATCAATTAATCAATTAAATAATCCGTATAATTTAAGGGATAAACTCTTAATTTATTATAAAACTCTATTATAAAAATATATATTATTATTAATTACGATAAGAATATTAAAAGAAAACGATTAATATTAAATATATACCTATAATAAAGATATTAACGGACGGCCTTATAAAGCCCTTACCGTTATAAAAATATAAGGAATTCATAAAACCCTTAAAACTTAAAGATAATAAACCTTAAAACCCCGTATTATAATATTACTCAATAAAACCCCGGAAACGTCGTTTTTAATAGATTTAGCTTTTAAAAATTTATAACTATAAATTAAGTATACGATAATCTTTCCGGGTTTATTTATTTTTACGATTTTATTAATTTTAACTTTTTTCAGCGTATATTTAATAATAATTACTTAATAAGATTACTTAAGTTAATATCCGGAACTTAATTAAATATATATAGAGTTCCGGAATAGCTTAAAATATAAAGGTTTTATTATTATTATTACTTTTAACGTTATTGATTTTTCCCGATTTTTCTTAGCTTTTTAATTTTTTAACTTTAAATTTAAGACGTATCTTTTATTTATAATAATTATAATATATTAATAATTAAGAAGTAATTATAATAAGGATATTTAAGATTTATATTATTATTATAATAATATTACGATTTTAAGGGGGTATATTAACTTAAGTAATAAGTATAATAATAATATTATATAGAATATTATTAAGCCGTTATATAATAATATTAAGATACTATTATAACGTATATAAATATTATTATTTAACCGTATATTTTATGTTACCTAAGTATTTCATATAAATAGCACTATACTTCCTAAATAAATTATATATAATATATATATATATTATCCACTCTTATACGTTCTTACGTTTAACACCTCCTTATTTATAAAAACGATAACGGAATTATTAGGCACGAGATTTAATCGCTAAAGATTTTTATTCTTAATATCGGTTAATGGGGCCTTTTATCCCCAAGCAGTTCCGTAGGTTAATCATAGCACCCAATATATACCTTCGGCTGATAAAGCCGGTATTAATAATTATCTCGGCTTTCGGACTTTAATTATTACGGAGATATAAAGGAATAAAGCTCTAATTCCAACCCTAAGATAAAAGTAATAAAGGGTATTAATAACGTTTACCGTAATTAAAATTACGAAAACGAGTATAAGGAATAAAGATAATTTATAAATTTGAAATCGTTTGGAAATTCTATATAATAAAAGTATAACTTTTTACTTTTATATAAATAAACCTTAACTTAATTATTCTTTAAATAAAGTACGATACTTATTAATACGGGCGGTTTAATAAAGTATTACTTTATTTCCTTATTATTAATTCTTTATATATTAATGCTATATAGAAATCGACGTTTCCCGACACGTATATACCATAGGTCCTCTCGGATAGATTAAAAAGACCGCTAAGTAAGCCCTTTAATATCTTTACCCTTTAATATCCTTAAAAGCTTAATTTTATTAATTTAACCCTTAAACGCGGCGTACTTTTTGCGATAATCTTATTTAACTTATTCTTTACTTAACTTATAAGTTTATGGTCCTCTAGAAAGGTTGGTTATTTATTAAGTACTCCGATATAAAACCTATCCGGTAAATATATTAACCGTTATCGCGTTAAATAAACCTCCGTATAGTATTAGCTATATTAGTATCTCCGTTAAGTTTATCGTTAAAGTTAATCCTTTCATTTATAACGAGTATATATACTTTTTTAAACTCTTTATATTTAATACTCCCCTTTATATTCGTTTTAATAAATATTATAGCCTTTCTTATCCAATCCGAACTCTTTATATTACGCGTAATTAAGGGGCTTCTTCCTATTATCGATTATTATAAATATTATATTTTAATAGTTTAAAGATTAATAACGCTTATAAACTTAACTTTACTTTAGCTTTAACCCGTAAGGTAATCTTATCGGAGCCGTAATATTATCCTTTAACTTGAGTTAAGTATCCAAATTATATTACTGTCTATTAAAGCTTATTTCCGGTTTACGAAAAGCATAAAAGTAGCGTTATCTCTTTTAAAATTAAGGCTACTTTATATATAAAACTTTATAAAACTTTTTAAAGCGAATATTAAATATAATAAATTAGCTACCTAGTATTTCCGTAATAGATTAATAGAAAAGCTTTATTATAGTAGAAGTAACTTTTTAGGCTATAATAAGTTATTTATTTTTATTGCTTTTTGGAGGCTTATCGTTTTTATTTATGTTTTTAATTTAATATTTCTGAAAAGATAATATATAAAAGAATTTATATCTTATTCTTTCGCTTTACCTTTATATTATAAGTTTCTAATCCTTTTAATTTAACTTATTTAAGTTTATTTAACTTATCTAATTTATTATAAATACCGATATTAATCTACGCTTAAGGCTTACTCTTAATTAGTTATTTAACAAGTAATACTATAAGCTCGTCTATATTTTATTTAAAAGTTTAATTTAAAAGTTTATAGCCGTCCGGCTTTTATATTGATTTATATCTTAAGTCTAAAGTAAACTTAATTAAGTAAATCGGTAAATTGACTATTATATAACCTTTAATATTTTCTACCGCAACTTATTCAGGTAGGATCTACCCCGTAATATTCAGTAAAAAAGTATAAAAGTTAAGAAAGCATAAAAAAGTAAATAACCATAAATCGCTCCATTAATAGCAGGGTCTATTATAAAAATTAATTTAATATCGTAAGTAATAAACTGATAATATCGACAGTTTAATTTATAAAAATACGTGTAATATAATTATCTACGCTTATAATCCGCCTCTTTCTGCTTGGATTTCCCCGTTATAAAAGCGCCTTACTTAAAGGGTTACGTAATGATTAATTAATAACTTAACGGTAAAAGTATTAAAGGCATATAATCATTACGTTAAGAAGCTATACCTATTATAAGGCTGAATTATTTATTATAACCCGTTAATCCAAAGGCTTATATTTATGGATAGTTTAACTCTTATTACTTTTTTAAGGGACTTATATTATTCTATAACCTTAAGTTACCTATATAAATATATTATGGGGCGAAAAGAATCCGATAATAATTTAAGCTTTAATTCGCATTTACTCAATTATTAACTTTAACTTCCGGTACGTCTATATTAGTATTTATATATTTATTATAATTATTAATTAATACCCTTAAAAGACGGGAACTATTTATTCGTCAACCCTATTAAAGTTCTTAAATCTATTATTATAGTTTTTTACGTTTCCGGTATTTATAGAAAAGAACCTTTAACGCTTTAATCGCGATATAATATTTAGGAGCTTAATAACGCTTCGGAAGAAGAAAAGTACCGTTAAAGGTATTATTACCGGGCTTATATTTATACGCGAAGTATTAAAACGTAATAACTATTTTATTAAATACTTATATAAAGGAAAAGTCGGTAAATAATTTATTAATAATATTATATGCTTTATCGAAAAGCTTAAATACTTGGTTATAAAATATAAAACCTAAACGGAAGCCGAAACTACTTTTAATAAGTATATAAATATTAATAAGTTATTTTTATTAATTAAACTCTAGAATATTATTTACAATAAGATACGCCGCGTTAAGGAAAATGTTAATATAATAAATAATAATAAAAAATATAAGGGTAAACGGATAGAAAGCGAAGTATTAATACTTACAAGCTATAATTAAAAGGTAAGTTAAGTTTATAGTACGTAAGTTAAGGACAATTTATAAATAAAATAAAGTTAATAATATCGTAACGATATTATTCCGTATTTAAAAACGGATAATTTTCTTTTAAAAGTTATACTTAAACTTAATTAAGCTTAAAGAATTTAAAATAATTAACCCGATATCTTTTACGGCCTTATAAAGTCGGCTTTCTTACTTAAATAATAGATCGTTAATTAAAGGTTAAAAATTAACCTTGGCAATAATATTTAAAACGTTTTCTTCTATATTTAAACTATAGGTTAATAAGGTAATATTATAAAGGTAAAGAATTAAGCTATAAAAACTAGGATAGCTATAATTAATATATAAAGGAAGCTTAATAACGCCGTGAAAAACGAAAAAAGGAAAAAAGAACCGTAGACAATTAACGTAAACGTAGAACCCTATATTTTTATTTATATACTTACGTTAAAATCAGGATAAATATTCATAAATTAATATGAATATAAGTAGTCTTTTAGAGATTTTAAGCGTAAAGAAGATATTTAATATATAACTTATTTCGAAAGTTACGATTTCTTCCGTAATAAATCGTTTATTAAACTTTAACGTAGGATTAATAATATCTTAAATTAAAGTATCGGAAAATAGAAATAATAAATATTAAAAACGCTTAACGCTACCTTTACTATTATTAAAGCTATAAATAACGGTAAAAGCTTGGAACGCCAGGAATTAAGCCTTAAAACGAAATATAAATTGGGTAATAATAAGGCGTAATAAAGCTATAAAGTTATAAAAGCAGCTTTAAAAAGCCGGAGCTTAAAGAATAAGTTAAAATAACGGAAGTTAAGCAATAAGGGTACGGAAATAATATTAAATAGCGGAAATAAAGGCCAAAAGAAGAATATAAAAAGGTAAAAGATAATAAATAAAACGGAGGATATATCGGGTAATAATAAAGTATAATAAAGCGTTAAGTTTATAAAAACGGTATTAAAGAGCCGAATTTAAGGTATAAAATTAAAACGGCGGAAGAAAAAGCAGGAAATGGATATAAAACGTAATAGAGCATTAGATATTTATATTAAGTACCGTAAGGTAAGAAATTCTGTTCCGTGAAGTTCTTAATTAATTCTTATTTAACTAAGTGGAATTAAGGAGTGAAATTGTAAAACCGGTCTTATATATTATAGATTTATTCCGTTTAAATATGAGGTACGTTTCCAACCACATTTCTGGGGATCGGCGTCGATTTATAAGTCTTATATAGGATACTTTATACGTAAGTAATATAGATAGCAAAGGATATAGGAGCTAGAGCCGAAGTAAAATAGAACAAAGAACGAGAGATAGAGGGCCAACCCGAAAACTTATTCGAAGTATTTAAAAATGCGAAAACTGCGTTAATCGGCGCTACTTTCGGTCAGTCTCAGGATACTAAAGAAAAAAAAAAAAAGCGACTTACGACCATATCGACCATACGGTCGATGTAAACCCTTAAACTGATGATTTTCTCTTTATACTCCTTTTTTTATTGTTTAACGGCAGTTATTTAGCTCTTAATTAATTTAATCTCCTTTTCCTGCTGCCGAAGTAACGTAGCGGTATATTTAAGAAGAACAGAAGTAATAGGGTTAAAATTAAAGGTTAAAAAGCTAAAAAACGAAACCGAAATAACGGAAGAAGGAGGCGTGAAGGATAAGGGTAATACGTTAACGCGGGAGGGCAGGTAATAAACTGGTATTACGCGTTAAACGGAAAGCGGGCAGCGGGTAAAAAACCTAAAAAGGGTATTATTAATAAACAGCGAGGAAAAGAAAGCGTATAACAGGCGGGACGGGGTAATAATATTGTTTCAGATGCTCTTATTACTCCTGCCGCTATTATCCTTTATTTAATTATTATTAACGTTATTATTATTATTACTATTATTATTATTATTAATATTTATAATATTAACATTATATTATATTAATAAACTATATTATTTAATATATAATATAAAGAATATTAGTTAACCTATAAATAGGAGTATTATTAAGGCCTTTTCTTTTATTACTTTATTAATTTATTTTATTTTAAGATTTCCGATTATATTTTTAAATATTTATATTAACATATATATTATTATCCCCTTATTTATATAATTCCGTTAATCGATATAGCGACATTTCCTATATTACCCCGGTATTTACGGCCTAAAACCTTTATTAAATATAGTCTTTTCGTTTTTACTTTTTACCCCCGGGTCGGTAATAAGGTTTTTTAATTAAGTCTTCGATTACTTCCTTTATTTCTTTAATTAAATTAAACTATAATAATAAGCCCGTAATTATTATAAATTTAACGGCCGCTTTAATACTTTTTTTAATAATAAGTATTTAACGGTAATTATTAATCTTTACTTTTTTAATTAATCCCGATTTAAGCTTTTTAAATAACGGGTAAAAGATAAATATATAAATAACGTTTTACTTCCTTTATTTATACTTATAATTAACCTCCGTTTAATTACCGGTATATATAGTAAAAAGGAAATAAGTTAAACCGTTTTTACCTATTTTAAAATAAATCATTAATATATTATCCTTTTTCCTTATAATTTTATAACGCCGGAAATAATTATTAATAACCTCGTTATTATTTAAAGTTAAGTATTATTATCCTTAAAAGATTAAATCTTTATATTTACATTAACGTTTTATTTATTATATTATAATTTATAGGGTAATCGCCGTTAAATTTATTTTTATAGTTTTTTTAATTTCCGCCGTTTTTACTTCCGGTAAGAGTTTATATATTTTTACGTTAATTTCTTAAATATAAGTTAAATTAATTTCTTTTTTAACTTACTTTAATTTAATTTCCGTAAAAAAATTAAGTATTATTTCTTTATTCCTTTTTATTTAAGACTTCGTATAGTTTTAATAAATATATTCGTTTCTTATTAACGTAATTAAATACGTATTTTTTTAAAAATTTTACTTAAATGAATATTTAATTAAGGGCTAACTTTATTAATATTATAAAGACCTTAAATTTTAATATCGGGATAAAGGTTGCTTTATACGTTTTATTAATTATTCTTAAATACCGGTTTTAAACCTTCTATAGTTATTAAACGGGCTTTTTTTTATATTTAAATATACCTTTAAATACGTATTAAATAACTATTATATATATTATAATAGGCTTTATTATTACTTAATATATGGTTTTAACTTTTTATAAAATAATTCCTTATGTTAATACTATAAGGTAAATAAGACTTTTTTCTTATAAAATTATTTTCCTTTAAATTTTATTTATATACTCCTTTTAATTAAGTTTTTTTATTAACTTAAAGATTAAGTATTTTAATATTAAATTCCGGCTTTATTATAATATTATTTAAATTTATTATAATTATTATATTATATAACTTCAGACTTTTTATTATATAAATAAATTTATATTTATACGGAGTAAATTAAGCTTTATATATTTTTATTTATTATAAATAAACTTTATATATTTATTTTAACTTTATATAATTTATATAAATAAACGTATTATAAATTAAAAGGTAAATATCGTTAATAAAGCTTTATATTTAACTTTTTAATTTTAACTTTATTAAGTCTTTAATAAATAAATTATTAAAGAATAAAAATAAAACCGGGAAAATAAGTAATTTTTAAGGGATCTTTATTATCGTAAGCTTTATTATACTTATCTTTTATTTTAAATTAATTAACGTTACCCGGTTATTTAAGAAACTTTTTATTTAACTTATAAAAAAAAGTAAAACCCCCTTTTTCCGTAAGTTATATAATAGTTTTTAATAATTTATTTTATTAAATACCTTTATAACGTTTAAAGAAAGAAGATTTATAATATACTTTTAACTATAACCTTATACCGTATATACGCCGTCGATTAAGCCTTTAAGGGCTATTACCGTTAACTATTTTCTCCTCGCTTTTATTTATTATTTAAGGAGTAATTATACCCCTTAACGTAATTATTAAGGATCTTTATAATTACCGTTTTTAAAGCCTTCCTTAACGTATAAAAGAGTACTATTGGTCTATATAACTTTACCTTTAAGTAATCTGGTTTAACCGGCTTCTTAAGGATTAATATTTTAACCTCTTTAAATTTATAAAAATAATATTTTATATTAAAGTAATCTTAAAATAAATAAATAAAGACCCTTTTAAATAATAATATTATTATAAATAGGAATCTATTTAATATACCGTTAAGTCCGGAAACTTTATCCTTTTTTAACTTATTAATTACTTTAATTATTATTTTTAAAGTAACCGTTTTATTTATTATTATTAATTTAAAATATACTATACCGTTAATATATATTAAGTTAACCTTTAATAACGGAGAAAAGAATACTCTTTTAAGGGCTTTAATTTTATTATTAAATATATTAATTATTATGCCGTTTAACCTTTTAAAGGGTAAAAACTTAAAAATAAGTTTAAGTTTCTTACTTTATTCTTTATTATATTTTATTAACTTTTAAATATTATAAGGGAAGACGGTTAAATTATATATTATCGATTAAAAGTACGGTTACTTAACCTTCTTAATAATTTTCTTCTTTTCTTTTTAAACTTCCTTTAACCGTATAAACGTTTATTAATTCCTATATTAAGCCGTTTATTTAATAAGCGCTTTTATTTTTATAATTGCTTTTATATATTCCTTATTTTAATAAGTTTTAACTTTTTAAGACGGCTTTATTATTAACATTATTACGTTAATTACCTTATTAAGTATCTTTATTATCCGTTTTATAAAAAGGTTAATTTATTCCTTATTATCGAGTTAAAGGAATTCCGTTAATTAAAATATTATTTTTACCGTTTTTATATATATTTTAACTTCCTTAATTATCTTTTATATCCGTTTTATCGGTAAAAATAAAATTATATTAATTAATTAATTTAAGGTTATTTATATTAATTAATAATCCGAATTATATTTTAAGTCCTCCCGGGGCCCGTATATAATAACTATATTAACGATATTTTTTTAAATTAAACGTTAAGTTAATTATAATCTTAAATCTTTAGCCTTTTAATATTATAATTCCTTTTAACCTTAATAATATAAAATCGGACCGGGTAATAATTATAAATAACTTTTTAAACTTAACGTAATTAATCATATGTTTTTCTTTATTTTACTTAATATAATAAAGATTAAAATCTCTTATTAAAAAGTACTTACCGGGTATAATTGTAATATCCTTAAGTAATAAAATCGTAAAAAGTTTTTTTTATTAATTAATAATAGATTATATACGTTATATATATTTAAGTTACCCTTAATATTTTTCTTATATAATTTAGAATATATATAAATTCCTTCCGTAATAAATAACGTCTTAATTATTTATATTTAACCTTTTATTTATAAAGAAATATATCCGTATCGTTTTATTTTTTAAAGGTTAAGTAGAAATTATCCCTTAAATTAATTAAAAAACGTATATATAGATTATATAACGGTTTTTATATTATTATAATATTAATATTTTTTATTTCTTTAAATTTAAATATTAATATTATAATTTTAATTACTTCCTTACGTATATTATAATATATTATCCTTAAAAGTATAAACGTATTATATATCCGTTTTTATTAAGTTCTCCCCGTTAACTTTTATTTATATAAATGGTTTTTCTTTAAAATTAAGTATTATTTATTTTAATTTTTTTATTATAATAATTATCCCGGTTAAGCGGCCGGTTTTAAAGGTTAATATCGTTATAAGCTTCCTTTTCTTTATATTATTAGTTATTACGTTTTAATCTTCCTTATTTAATAGGCTCCGTTTGCGTTTTAAAACTATTTTTAATTATTTTATTAATTTAAATTTATATAAATTATAATATTATACCTTAATTATTATCTTAGTTTTTTTACGTTAAGTTTTTTTTAACTTTTATTATATATTATAAGTCTTACGTTAAGTAATTATTACTTTTATACGCCGCGTATTTTAACGTATTTTTATTAAGTCCTTTATTATTAAATTTATATATTTATACGTATTATACCCTTTAATATATCTTATATACTTTATATTATTAAGGTATTTCATAATAATATATCTATATCCTTAATATTTAAAATATTAATAACCATTTATTACTTAATCTTATAATTTTAATAATTTAAAGGATTTACCTTTTATTACCTTTTTATTAAGGATATTATTATATATCCTTATTAACGTTACGCTTAAAGTAACTATAAAGTAACTTTTTATTTAATTAAAAGTATTTAGCTTTTTTATTACGGGAAGAAAACTATAATTAATAATTTTTAATCCGGGATAAAAGATTATATTCTCCCTTTTTATCCGTTTTAAAATAGTTTTCCTTTCCTTTTTTTATAAACCTTATTAAATATATCCCGTTTACTATAATAATAAACGATTATTTTAATATTTTTACCGTTTTATATCCCTTTTTATTAATTTATCTTTTTGATTTTTTAAGCTTTTTTCATTTTTAGTAAGGCTATATTAAGGAGAATATTTTTACTTTATAGTTTATATACCGTGATAATTTACTTTATTAATGGTTTTTCCGTTATTTTAAACCTTTTTATTAATTATAAAAAGTTTATTTTTATAATTATATTTCTTTTTTTCTTATCCGATAATTATATAATTATTATCCTCGTTTTTTTAATACCGTTATTTTCTTTTTAATTTTTATTTCCTTTACCGTTAATATAAGCGTTATTTTTATAGCTTTTATTATTTAATTTACTTTTATTTTTATCCGTAAAGCTTCTCTTATTACTTTTTTATTTTATATATAGCTTCTTTAATTCTTTTTATTTTTTTATTAGTTTTTTCATTATTACTTTTTAAGCTTTACGTAACCTCTTTAAATTTTTTAACCCCGTTTTTATTTTTATATAAAAATGTCTTTTTCCTTATAGCTTAATTTATAGTATTAATTAGGTTTTTAATATAATGGTTTTCTATTTAATTATAAAAAAACTTTTTAACGTTTTTACCGTTTCTTTCTTTATTATTTTCTTTCCGTATATTTAATAATTATCCTTTTTTATAATTTATCCTTAATTATTTAATATTCTTTTATTTTTACCCGGTTTTTTTTTAATTTATTTATACTTAATAAAACCTTTTCCGCCTCCGCTTATTTTTTATCCGTTACTACGTATTACGATTAATGCCAGGACCAAACTACATATATATAAAGCCGGGTTATTACCAGAGGGAATAACGTAAACGTTAAAACGAGAAATAAGCGGAAACTATTAACGGCTTATAGGATCGGAATCAAATGGTAACGAGTATATAAATAAGCAGACTCAGAAGCTTATAAAATTAATAAGCGAATAAGACAAGTATATAAATAGGAGTAACTTAAAGGCTCGTAAACTTAAAACATAAATAAAACGAGCTAATAAACATAAAATAAAAGGAAGACTATATAGAAGTTTATCTTTATTTTAAAAATTTAAATCTCCTTATATTTAATAATACCTTTAAATTAAAAATATTAAATTTAAAGTATTATAAATTAAGATTATATATATTTAAAGTTACATTTATATATTTTTTTTAATGAAAATTAACCTGCCCCTTTAAGATTAATTATAATTAAGTAATTTTAGGATCCATAATATATTAAATACTTTAAAAATAAGTTAATTAAACGTTAACCGCTTAAATAAAACGCATCGCCCTATTAATACGGAAAGAGATAAGAATAAACCTTTTAAGCCGGATTTTTATTATAAAGAACGGAATGAGTTTAATAATTAATTATTATAATACAATTTATACTTTTACTTAAATAATAAAACCGTTAATAAAAAAAATAAAGTATTGATAATAATAATATATATATAAGGTAAAGTATTAATATAAATTAACGTAAACCTTTAAGATTATTTAAAAGGAAATACGGATAACGGAATTATAACGTAAATTGAAAACTATATAGTATTTAAGTAATATATTTAACGTATATTTAGATTAATTAAAAAGTTATTTAACGAATATTTACGTTAAAATAAATTAAGCTAATAAGAAATTATATAATAACGTTTTTTCATTACGTTATATAAATAAAGTAAAACGATAAAATATAAATATTTATATTTAAGAAAAGTTTAAAAGATAATATCTAAAATAAATTAATACGATATAAAAAATAAATTAAAATTGTTAAAAACCTTATAAAGGTATTTATTAAACTAAATAATAAGCTTTATTAACGTAATATAAAGAAATAAAAAAACTAAAATAAATTTACGGAACGAATTATATAGGGAAGTTAATTCGGAAAAAACCTTAAACGTTATAATATATAGGGAAAGGAATTATAAAGTAACCTTATAAAGTTAAATATATTAATACTATAAAGTAAAGGTCAAAAACGAAAACTTAATTATAGGAAGTATTACTCTTATAAGAAAAAAGGATATTTAATATAAAACTATTAATTAAAGGATAAGGTATAACTATTATAATTAAATATAATAAATATATTTTTAGAAAATATTATTTAATTAAAAAATAATAATAAGGAAGAATTTTTATTTTAGAATAAAATAGAATCTAAATAAGAAAAGATAATTATATTAAAAAATAAAGAACCAGAAATAATATTAAAAGAAATAAATTATGATATATTTAAAAACTATAATATAACGGAAAAACTAAAAAGGAACTTTATTAAAAGATAATATTATAACCTTAAATCGTAAAGACGACCGTTAAATATATAAAAATAATATAAAATAAATTTAAAGAATTAAGATTATAAATTACTATATTAAACTAAATATTATAAAGAATATTATAATTAAGATAAAAGTAATTAATTAGATAAATAAAAGCTTAAGAAATTAAAGTAATTATAATACCCGTTACCTCAATAAAATATATATAGGAATAATAAATACTTAAGTTATTTATAGGATAAAAGAAAGAACTATTATTTTCTTAAATACGGAAAAAGTTAATAGAAATAAGTAAAAAAAGTTAATTTATTAAACGTAAATCGATATTATTAAAGCCTTTATATAAGAAGATTAAAAAAAAGCAATAAAACTTATTATATAATAAAAGTATTAAATAGATTACTATAAGAATTATTAATAGAAAAAGAGAGATTTTAGGTATTAAATTACCGTATTATTCTAAATTAACGTAATATATAATACGTATAAGAATCGGAATTATAAACGTTATCTAGCGATACGGTTAAATATTAATAATATATTAATCATTGCCTTAATTAATATTAAAATATTAAAAAGTTATATATTGGGTAACGTAATATAAAAAATAGGAGTAATAACGTAAGTAAAAAAAGAATTATATCCGCTAATAAAAGTTACCGGAAAAAGAATATCGGGAATAATTTATATTATAAAAATAATTATATTTATATAGATAATAAATATAACTTAATAATACTACGAGATACTCTTATTAAACGTACTTAAATTAATTACTTATAACGTTATATTAAGAATACCTTAATTAAAAAAAGTATAACTTAATTATCGATTAAAAGATTAAATAATTAAGGTTTAAAAATAACGTAATTATTAACGCTTAAATACCTAAGGAGACTTATAATAAATCTATAGATAAAAATACCGTTACGATATATATAGAATTATATATGATAAAGGATTCAAAAAAGGAATAAGTCAATGTATTACTTATTTTAATAAGATTAAAAATAAGGTTACTTAATTATAAAGTTAAAAGCAAGAAAAAAATTAATAAACCCTTAATTTTAAAAGAGTATTAAAAATAGTCATATTTCTTTAAAGAAAATTTACCGGAAAAGGTTTTATTAAAACATTAATTATAAGATTAGGAAATATTATTAATTAAAAAGAAGAACTTAATCTTCGGACCTATTTATTATTTCTCAGAAAAAAAAAACTTAAGGCTTTAAATAAGTATTTAAAAAAAAAACCTTATAAAAGGATTTATAAAATTATCGTTATTATTGGCAGGATACTTTATATTATTTATTTTAAAAAAAGATAGAAAATTAAGAATATATATAGACTATAAGAAGTCAAACGTAATTACTATTAAGAATCGATACCCGTTATTAAATATAAATAAAATAAAGGATTAAATTATAAGAATAATATTCTTTATAAAATTAAATTAACACAAAGTATATAATTTAATATAAATAAAGAAAAATAAATAATAAAAAACGGTTTTTCAAATAAAAAAAGGACTATTTAAATATTTAATTATATTATTTAAACTTATTAACGTACCCGTATTATTAAGTATTAATAAATAATATATTAAAGAACCTATTTAATAAATACGTAAATATATACTTAAATAATATATTAATTTATTTAAAGACTTTAAAAAATTATAAGAAAAATACTATAGTTATATTATAATACTTTTTAAAAATAAAATAAAGTTAAAATTAAAGAAATATATATTTTATTAAATAAGTATAAAGTTCCTAGGATATATTATTATTATTAAAGGGATTAAACTAGACTTAATAAAAATATAAGTTTTATTAAATTAACCAGAACCGGGAAACGTAAAGGAGTTATAATCGTTCTTAAGTATAATTAACTTTAATTAATAATTTATTAAAGGATTTTTAAAGATAACATTACCCTTAATAAAGCTTATAAAGAAAGATACCTTACATAAATAAGAAGTAAAATAGTAATAAGCCTTTTAATAATTAAAGAAAACTTATATAAAGATACCCGTATTATAAATATTTTACTTTAAAAAAGCTATTAAAATAAAAACGGACGTATCGGACATAATAATAAGAATTTATTTATTATAAAAGCATAAGGATATTTAAAAACCTATAATATACTACTTAAAGAAAATAACGGATACAGAATAGAACTATGATATCCATAATAAAAAACTATTAATAATAATATTAACCTTTTAATAATAAAGAATATACGCTAAAAAAGTTAACGATATTAAAATATTAACGGATTATAAGAATTTAATATACTTTATTACGATAAAGTAATTAAATCGGAAATAAATATAATAATTAAAGCTATTAAAATAATATAAGTTTAAGATAACTTATTTGCCAGGAAAAAAAATTAAATAATAAACGGATTAAGTAAAAAATTAAATCTTTATAAAAAGAAAAATAATAATAATATAATAATATTAAAAATATAATAAGAATACAAATAAAACGTAATTTATTAAAAGAAGTTTAAAGAGGTTATTAAAGCGATATAAAAGTTAAATAATAAATCAAAAATAAAAAGAAAATATTATTAAGATATAATAAAGGATAATATATATTAAATAATAAGTTAAATAAATTAATAAAAATGTATTATAATAATTTACGATATAAATACCTTAAAGTTATAAGAATATAGGAAATTATAATAAAATATTAAACGTTATTAAAATTAAAATTAATTATTAAAAATTATATTAAAGAATACTTATTATATTAACGAAATAAAGTAGAGAATTATTGAAAATGTAAATATTTACAGAAAATAAAATTACTTAAATCTTATTAATAATAAATCTTATTATAAAATTACCAGGATTATAAGAATTTATAATAAAAGAGATTTATAATATTATCTTAATAATAATAAATAGATATATAAAGTATATAACCCTTATTTTATTTAAAAAAAGAATACAATATAATAAAATTAATATATGTATTCCTTAATAAAATAATTAAGATTAAAGGGTTTTTAAAAAAATTATTTCGGATTGAAATAAGCTATTTATATTATATTATTAAAAAATAATAATAAGAGAATTAAATATTAAAGTAAAAATATTAACGGCTTATTATTTATAGACGGATAATTAAATAAAACGAATAAATCGGATATTAAAGATATACTTATAATATTATACTAATAAGCAGTAAAGTAATTAAGTAATATTATTATTTATAATAAAGCTTATAATAAATAATCTTATATTAATAATTATAGAAACGATTTTATTTTTTATAAATTATAAACAATACCCGAAGATAATAAGAGAATTATACTTAAACTTTATAATAAATAAAGCAATTAAATATATATAAGATTTAAAAGTTATATACTAAAATATTTAGAATTAATTAAAGAAAGTATAAATAAGAATAATAGATTATTAAAATATAAAACGTATAAAAAAACTTTAATTAAAAAAAAAAAAAATAAAATATAACTATATATAAAAAACCTCCGGATTAAAAAGTTAAATAAAAAGCTTAATTATATAAAAATCGGCGTATTTATAATTAAAATAATTAAAGGATTAATTAACTATAAACTGGAATTATTAAAGGACGTTAAAATATATTTAATATTTTATGTATTATTATTAAAAAAACATTAAAAAGGATATTAATAATAATAAATTTATAATATAAAAATAAAAAAGATACGTTATTCAAAATAAATAAGACTTTAAATTAAGAAGGAAATTAATACTTAATTAAATAAAAAGGATATTTAAAATCAGAAAATACTTAAGAACTTAAATATTATTTTATATTAAATTCTATAAAATTATTAACAAAATTTTATTAATAATATTAATTAAAAATAAGTTAAAGAATTACGACTTAAAGAAGTTAAAGGAAGTATTATTAATAAAGGCTTTATTATTAATAAAAGAACTAAAAGTATCGGAAATATTCGGTTATTGTTAAGTTTTAATCGCTTTTAATTCCTTAAGATTAAAAAGATTACGATAAATTATATTTTTTTCACGGTTATATAAAAAAGCCTTTTATTACTTTAAGCGTTTAAGTTTAAAATACGTTAGCTCTTTAATTACGTAAATTATTCTTTTATTTTCTTTAATAAAAAGAATTTTAAAATCCAATTTTTATGCTTTTTATTTAAACGATTAAAATTATTATTAATAATACTTTTTACGTTATACCGATGAAAAACCTTTTAAATATAAGAATTATAAGATTAAAAACCAAAAAGAATACGATATTCTTTATTATTAAATTAAAAATACCGGGAATATAAGTAAATTATAATATTGAAATAATTAATACGTTAAGTTAAACGGAGACGGTTTACTTATTAATGACTCGATATAGTAAAATAAATATAATAAAAGATAAAAAACATAATATTATTAATAGAATTCCAATATAAAAAAGAAATAATATTACGATTAATATTAAAATTAAACTATATATATATAAAGCCGGGTTATTATTAAAAGGAATAACGTAAACGTTAAAACAAAAAACGAACGGAAACTATTAGCGGCTCGTAGAATCGGAATTAAACGGCAATATATATATAAATAAGTAAACTTAAAAGCTTATTAAATCGGTAAACGAATAAAATGAATATACGAATAGAAATAACTTAAAGGTTCATAAACTCGGAATATAAGTAGAGCGAATTAACGAATATAGAATAGAAGGAAAATTATATAAAAGCTTATTTTTACCTTAAAAGTTTAGATTTCCTTATATTTAATAATACCTTTAAATTAAAAGTATTAAATTTAAAATACCATAAATTAAAATTATACCTATTTAAAGCTGCGTTTATATACTTTTCTTCTAATGAAAATCAACCTGCCCCTTTAAGATTAATCACAACTAAGTGACCTTAGGATCCGCAATACTACGTACTATCCCCGTCCCCGTCCCCTTTATCTTTTATTTACCTTTTATATTTACGTTATTTTTACACATTATACGTATTTTTTACGTATATCTCGTTAACTATAAATTCCTTATTGAATTTAAGAGTCCTTTATTATATATTTATCGCGCCGTCCGTATAAATTATTATTTTTTCCGTTAATAAAGGCTATTTACCTTTTTATTTTTTCTACTTTTATTATTATTCCGCTTCCGTTTATCGTACTTAAAGTATTTCCCTTATTGTTACTTAAGCTATATACGCGTATATCTTTTTAACCCTCTGGGGTCCCGTTGTTCGTCGTTATCCTTATTAGAATTTAATAAAAACTTATTATAATTTATTTATTACTTATTATAATTTATTAATAAAAAAATTATATTCCTTAATAAAGAATTATAATTTATTAATAAATAATTATAATTTATTAATTAATAATTTTAATTTATTAATAAATAATTATAATTTATTAATTAATAATTTTAATTTATTAAAAAATAAATTTAGATAATTAATTAAAAACATAAATTATCAATAAAAAATAGGATTTTTTAATTAAGATTATAATTTATATATAATAAATATAATCTAATTTTATAAAAATATAATTTATTAATAAATAAATATAGTTTATTTTTATAAAATGAAATTATATTTTATAAAAAAAAAAAATTTATTAATAAATAAGTATAATTTATTTTTATAAAATATAATTTAATTTTCTAAAAATATAACTTAATTTTATAAAAACATAATTTAATTTTATAAAAATATAATTTAATTTTATAAAAATATAATTTAATTTTATAAAAATTTAATTTAATTTTATAAAAATTTAATTTAATTTTATAGAAATATTAATTAATTAATTAATTTATATTGTCAATTTAATTAATTTAATTTTAATATTTTATAATAATTAGTTTTTTAATTTTATTAATAGTTATAAAAATTTAATATTTTTAATATTAATATAAAATGTTAACGTTTATTTATTTTTAATTTCTTTTTTTAAATTATAAATATTATTAATTATTTAAAAAATACGAATTATTTATATATTTATTATAAAAAAGTAGAATTTTATAACTAATTATTATAAAAGATTTTTACCCCGGATTATTATAATTTTTTTATTTTTTTATTAAGATTTTTATTTTTTTTTTATGAATAGTCTTATTAATACTTTTACATTATAAACTTTATTATTAAAATCTAATTTCTTATTATATATATAAAGCTTTATTTAAAACGGGCGTATATTATTTAATTATTTTTAAGTTTAAATTTAGATTTAAAAATAAATCTTTTTTTTTAATATTAGTCTTTTTTTATAAATAATTTCTTTAAATTTATTTATTTTAGGGTTAGGGTTAATGCCGATTTCAATAAAATAAAATTTTTATAATACTTATTTTTATATTATTTATAAATCGATTATATATTAAATATTTTATTTTATTTTATTTTTTATGATTCCGGCTTTTTATTTTTCTCTTTAACCGTTAATATACTTTTGTAATAAAATTTTCAATAACTTTTCTTATTTTATTAATAAACTTAAATTAAAAAAGTAAATTTATAATTATTATAAAGTTAATAATTATTTTTATACTTTATTCTATTAAAAATAATTTATAGTAATTATATATCCCGGTTTTGTAAAATAAATTAAAACGTTAAACTATATATATTAAATAAAAACTTAAAATTTAAATGATATTTTGTTTTCATTAATTGTAATTATAATTAATATCGGTTTATTTATTTACATATAAAATAAATAAAAATAAATAAATATTTTTATTAACTAAAAATTAAATTATTAACGTATTATCCTTTTTTATACATTTTATATTAATGAAAATATTCGTTTATAATTTATTTTTTATTTAAAATTAAATATTAATATTTTAAAAAATTAAACTTTAATAATATTAAATAGGTTTAATTTATTATTATAAGGTTTATTATAAAATTATTTTTATTTAATAATAAATAACTTTTTTAATTGTTTTTATATAAAATTAAGTTTTTATTAACAAATTAAATTCAATGTAAATTAATTTTACTTTTTATTTAACTTTTATTTTTTGGAATTTTAACGGATTTATTTATTCCTGATTATTATTATTAATTATATATTTAAAAGAACCCGTAAAAATGGCGACGAACAAAGGGACCCTAGAGGTCCAAAACGATACGTATATATATAGTTTTAATAATAATGAAGGAAGTATATTAAGTATAATAAGTAAAAGTAATATA
The DNA here is from genome assembly GCA_019925105.1 of Niebla homalea. NCBI lineage: Eukaryota > Fungi > Ascomycota > Lecanoromycetes > Lecanorales > Ramalinaceae > Niebla > Niebla homalea. The sequence goes on from JAHGAU010000018.1 coordinate 968,717, forward strand.
ATAGTTAAAAATAAAATAGTAAACGGGTAAATAGCTTATATTAATAGAAATAGTAACGACGTATACGGATAATATAATAATAATAAGCCGGATAATACTTAAAATAAATAAAAAAAATTAAGGTTAATAAAATACGCGTATTAAAGCGCGTAAAATACGTAATAATAATATGGAGGTAATAAGTAAATAAAGGGGTAAGAAGGCCGGTACAGTATTAATAATAAAGGGTATAAACGGAAGGAAAAAACAGGAAGACCGTAATAAAAATATTATTAAGGATATATAAAAAGGAAATAAAACTAATAAAGAAAATAAAACCTTAAAAGATTAAAAATAAAAGGTAAAGATAATACGTTACTTAATAAGTAAAAGCGAAAAAACGGTAAAGGAAACGGTAAAGGCCCTAAAAGGACTCCTTACGGTAAAATAAAAGAATATTATATTAAAGACTTAGTCGATACTATAAATTAAATTAAAAAGCGTAAGGAACTTTTATATAAAAGTAAAAATAAAATTAAAAGAAACGGAACGTTTATGGGACTCTTAAAAGGCGGAAATAAAAGCGTTAATAAAAAGTAAAAACGGCGGCTTAAGGTTAAAGGTATAAAATAAAGGTATGAAGGCGGCAGCCCCTTAAGTAAAAGAAAATTAAACGATAAAAGTAATAAAAAGGATATTTATAGCAGAAAATAAAAGGATAATAAAAAAAAGCAATTATATTAAAAAAAATAAAAATAATAACGGTCCGCCTATTTAATAATAAAGAAAAAAACGTAATTACGGAAATAAACCCGTTATAATTAATAAAGGCTTTTAAAATAATAACGGAATTATTGATAGAATAAATTATTATAATACGTAAACTATAAAGTAAAGATATCCTCCTTAATATAACGTTATTAAAAGCGAAAGAAAACTTAAAGAAGTTTGAAATTTAAATTAATAAAAAAGTATAAATTAATTAAGGTTTTAAAGTAATCGTTTATTATTATAATAAATAAAATATATTTATTACGTTTTACAGAAACCGAAAAAAAAAAAAAACTATATTAAGGAATATAAAAAAAAAAGAATACGGTTTTTACTTAAAGCTTAAAATCGTTGATTATAGGCTTCTTCCGGTAATAAAAAAACTTAATTCCTTAAAATAAGTAAAGAAGTATTCTACTATTATATTAAGTATAATATTAATAAAAATATATAATGATATTTTAAATAAAAAAATTACTTAAGATAATTTAATTATAAAATAAAGTAATAAATATTTATTAATCTTTTAAATATTAAAATTATAAATATATTATTATAAAATACCTTAATAATATAAAATATATAATTTATATTAAAAATTACGATATTTATAAATATATAGAATTAATGATTAAAAGGCTTATAAAAAGCGTATTTAAATACATTATATATAATAAAGAAGGATATTTAATATATGATTTTAAGTATATAATAAAAGCTAAAGAAATTAAATCTAAAGAAACCCGGATAACCGTGAAAATTTAACGGTATAATATATACGGAATTAATCTAACGGGTTAATTAAAAATAATTTTAAGATATAAACTTAATTAATTAAACAATAAAAGGTAAATAATAATAACGGATAAAATAAAGAAAAGGAAATTCCTTATAATTTTAATTTTAAAGGTTAACCGTTTTATATCTTTAATAATAATTAAAAAGGTATTAAGCTAAAAAACGTTTAACTTTAATAAAAGTTTATAACTTAAATAAATATAAATAAAAAGCTTTTATAAAGGTTAATATATAATATATTAACGCTTTTCAAAATAATATAATATAATATCCATAATAAAAAAAATTAAAATAATAATATTAATATTTAAATTTAAAGAAATTAAAAACGTTAATATTATAATAGTATAGGAATTACTATATAGCCTATATACATATTCGTTTATTAACCTAAAGGAAAGGTTTTACGTAATCTTTAAAAAAGATAAAATAATTAAAATATACTTCTTTATAAATAAATAATTTAATATAAATAATTAAGATATTATTTATTACGGTAAAAACCTTTATATATTCCGTATTATAAAAGAAAAGGATATAAAAAACGATTTTAATCTTTATAATATATATAACCCGCCGTTAATTAATAAAAAAAAACCGTTTATAATACCGTTACTTAAAGAGGTCTTAATTATTTCAAGTAAATATATATTACTTAAAGATTTTAATTTATATTATTATATATAGAATAAAGAAAAACGTATAATAAACTATATCAAATCGGACGACTTATTAATAGTTATTACTTAAGTTAATTTTTTATTATTAATATTATAAGGAATTATTACGTAAAAAAATCATAAATTTAAAATAACGATTAATTTAACTTTTAATACGGAAAAGGTTACCGGCGCGGTTATAACGTATAAACTATAAAAATCTTAAAATATAATTTAAATTATATATTATTATAAATAACCTTAAATTAAACCGTTAATACGACCTTATTATTACCGGTAAGGAAAGCGTAAAAAACGGTTAAAGTAATAAAAGTTTATATCAAAGCGGAAGAAAAAAATAATATAATTTATAAACCTCCTTTAATTGAATAATAAAAACCGGATTAACCTCTTTATAAAGTAAATAATAAAAATATTAAATAAAATAATTAATAAAATAATCCCGATAACGAAATTTTCTTAAAGAGTTAAAACTTATTAAAATAAAAAATATATAATTATAATTATAAAAATAAAAAGGTTAATAAAGTAAATAATTAAGTATAAAAATTAAAAGATACTTAATTAATTAAGGGTTATTTAAAAAAAAAAAGAGAAAATTATTAAAAAAACTAAATAAATATACTTTTAATTTATAATATATAACTTAACGGTTTTACCTTATAATATTTAAAAGTTAATAAAATATAATAAAGAATAAAATAAGAAATTAAAGTTTATTTTTAAAATCCCGCCCCTTAAAAAACCCGATAATATATTAATTAATACCTTTAACGGTAAAATTAAAGCCCTTAAAGGAGTATTTTTCCCGCTTCCGTTAAAGGTTAATTTAAACGATATTAATAAGGTTATATATTCTGATCCCGTATTAATAAATAAGGTAATAATATAAAATATAATAATTAAAACGATTAATAAACTAAAAAAGAATAAAGCCCCGGGACTGAATAAGATCCTTAATAGATTTTTATTAATAATAATATTATTATTTAAAAGGGTCTTTATTTATTTCTTTTAAGTATATTTTAATATCGGTTATTATTTATATAAGTTTAAGGAAATAAAAATAATTATTTTTAAGAAGCTTATTAAGCTAGATTACTTTAAAATAAAGTTTTATAAACCTATTATATTCTTTTATATATTAAGGAAGGCTTTAAAAATAATGATAACGAAAATCCTTAATAATTATATAGAAAATTATAGACTTCTTTTTAATTAATAAATAAAAATAAAAAGAGGTCGGTTAATAAAAATAACCCTTAAAGGATTAATCGATAACGTATATACGGTATAAGGTTATAAGAAAAAGTATATTATAAGTCTTTTTTCTTTTAATATTATAAGTATTTTTAATAAAATAAATTATTAAAAATTATTATATAATTTAAAGAAGAAAAGGATATTATTTTTCTCAATTAAGTAAATAAAAAATTTCTTAAACGATTAAGTTACGTTAATTAACTTAAGATAAAAAATAAGCCCAATAAAGCCCGTTATAATAAGGATTTTTTAAGGATTGCTTGTTTCTTTTATATTATTTTTATTCTTTAATAATTTATTAATTAAGAAGTTCATTAAGTTAAAATAAAAGGTTTAAGTTAAAAACTTTATTAATAATATTTACCTTTTAACCTATAATATTTCTATACGTATAAATTATTTAGAATTAAAATAAACTTATAAAGTTTATTTTTAATAAACGAGAATTTACGGGGCTTAATTCACGTTATATAAGTATAAATTTATTTATATAATTAAAAGTTTAAAGTTATATAATATAATAGTTATAATAAACTTAAATAAAATTACGGTAAAGCCGGATACCAATATTAAAGTCCTTAACCTTTAAGTAAATAAAAAGCTCGATTAAAAGGATTATATAAGAAAAATTTAAAAGAAAATAACTTTATAAAAAAGGGGTTTTATTTATCTTATTATATTAATATAAAAAGTTATATTATAGAAGGCCCGGACCGTTTATTAAGCCGTAATAAAGTTAACTATAATATACGTTATAGTTATTTAATATATATTTAAAAGTATTCCGGAATATAAAAAAGAACTTATCTAAATATTATAGAAAGTTTAAAACCGGTATTTAAAAATAATTAACGGTATTTATAAAATAACTTTTATCTTAATATTAAAGTTTAAGGTTTTTATACCGTTAATTAAGGTTTTATTAACTTAATTAATCGCTTAAATAAAATTAAAGAAATATATATACTTAATTATAATAATAAGAAATAAGCGGATCCGTTAAAATCTTAATAAGTTTTAAGTCGAAGGAAATAAATTAAAAATACTTATTTTTTTCTGATTAAAATAAAGTAAAAATAAGTTAAAAAGGAGATTAATTTTATTAATATCCCGGAGGTTAATTTAAATACGTATAAACTCCTATTAAATATAAGAAAAACCGAAATTAAAAAAATTTAAAAAGTAAAAACTATAATAATCGCTTTATAAATTATAATAAAGTAAACTAAATATTAACGGAAATATAAGGACTTTATATTTTAAAATTATTATTATTTAATTTTTAATAATAAAAAGATTATTAATAAGTATTTCCGCCGTTATAATATTATAAGGAAAAGTAATAACGTATTAACGATTTAACTCCGGATGAATAAGAATAATTTAATTTATTTCCTATTTATTATATATACCGGAAATCGGATAAACGTTAAATATAAGTATAAATAAAGAAAATAAAACGCTATATATGTTTTTATTTCTTATCCCTTATTTATAAAGGTTAAGTTAAAACTTATTATAAAAATTAATACTTATAATTATTATTAAATATTATTTATAAAACGAAATATCCGGGTAATTATTAAGTTTATAATATTTACCGGATTATTATTATAATTTAACTTTATTATAAAAATAAATAAGGTTATTAAAGATTTTATAAAGAAAATCCGTTACCGATTAAAAAAAAAAAAAAAAAGAAAAACGGAAATTAATAATATTAATTATATAAACCGGAAAGCATTTTTTATAACCGTAAAAATATAATAATAAACGTTTATTAAAAGTCTTTAAAGGAATTAACGGTAATAATAATATAAGAAAAATATATATTAAATATATAAATATTAATAAGAATATTTAAAGATATTATATAAGGTTAAGGTAATATAAATATATAAAGGAGCGGAAGAGTAATAAGTTTAAAAGTAACCCTTATAAAGATATAGTCGTAATATTATAGATTTTCTTAGGGGAGTTAAAATATAAGAAGTATATAAATAAATTATTATTCTTTAAACGGTTATTAATATCCTTTACCTTAAGGGATAAAGGGTAAAAGCCTGGTAAATACCAATTTTTACCTTAACGTTATAAATATTAAGTTTTTACGGTTATTAATAAAGTTAAAAGGCCGTATATTAAGGAACGCCGGAATTAGCTTAATTAGATCCGTAATATAAATCAATTAATCAATCAATATATTTAAAAAAAAAACGATAAATATAAAACCTTAAGAAATTTAAAGCGATATATATATAAATGGTTTATATAATAAATTAAAGATATTAAAAATAATTAATACGATAAACGGAGGTATAATAATTATAATAAATGAAATAAAAAAAGAAATAAAATATAATACGGTTATAAACGGCGGAGATTACTCCGGGAAGCGGGACGGGATATATCCCATGGGATAGGGATGGGATAGGGATGGGATAGGGATGGGATAGGGATGGGATAGGATGGAGTTGCTTTTATCTTATCCCGTATTAACTTAGGATAAAACGGGATAAGATCGGGATATATTAAGATCTTAATAACGGATTAAATAAAATATATCGTAAATAAAATAAAGAGTTCTTAAGTTAATAATTATAAAGATAATTATAAAAATAATTATAAAGATAATTATAAAGATAATTAAGAAAGTTATAATATGAAAAGCTTAATTTAATATATAACTTTATTATAATACTATAGAAAAGCTTAAGTAATATTACTTTAAATCTTTTTATTTTTAACTTTTTATTAATATTTAACTTATATATTTTATTCTTTAAGCTTATTAACTTAAGTTATACTTAAAAAGGTTAATAAAGGTAAATCTGCTTTAAAATTAAATGTATTTTAAGCTTAAAGAAAAATGCCGTTTTAAAGTTAAATTATTTAAATTAGCTTAAAATACCGTTCTTTTATTAATCCGGAGAGTTATAAGTTAAAATATTAACGTTACTTAAAATAAAATATAATATCATATATATTAATAAGATATCCTTTAGATTATTATTATTATTATTATTATTATTATTATTATTATTATTATTATTATTATTATTATTATTATTATTATTATTATTATTATTATTTATTATTATTATTATTATTATTATTATTATTATTATTATTATTATTATTATTATTATTATTATTATTATTATTATTATTATTATTATTATTATTATTATTATTATTATTTTAATTATCGTTATCGTTAATATACTTTATAATTATATTTACGTTATATACTCGTTTCTTTTATTTTTTATTTTTTTAATCCTTAGAATTATTATTATTAACTTTTAAGTTTATATATAATTAACTTAATTCGTTTTCTTTTTATTTATAATAATAAATTAATATCTTTATTTAAAAAATTAAAAGGATAAAGTATTTTTAATTCCTATAATAATACTTAATAATAAAAAAGTAATACTTATATTTAACGTTAATAAAAGCGCTATAAAGGATATTTTAAATTATTTATAATAAAATAAATAGCTTATAAAATAAACACTTTTATTAAATTAAAATTTTATTATTTATTTTAAATAATAATATTATTTTATTTTAATAAATTTAATAAGTATAAAGATAAACATAAACTTATTATTATTCTTATATTACTTAAATTTATCCAAAATAAGATTATTTAATAAGCTTTCTTTATTTAATAAAATATTTAAGTCTTTTATAATTTACGCTTATTTATTTAACCTTTAATTTATTGGTAAATTAAGATTAAAGCGTAAAACGTATTTATTAAAGATTTTATAAAAGATAGCCTAATAAACTTCCGCTTATAAGATTTTATTTATTATTATATATTAATTTTAACCTTTAAAGACCTTATCGTTACCTTATAAAAATAATAAAGCGGTTTATTTATAAAGCGAGTTAATTAATCCTTAAGACTTATTATAATATTTAATTAATTTAATATACATTATATTTAATCCTTAAATAAATTCTTTCTTTTAAGTAACTTATTTACGTTATAAACGATTATCTTGCTTTTTAATATAATTAAAAAGCTTATTATATATCATAAAAACGAAATAAAGAATTAACGATTTAATAATATTTGTTACTTTAATAACTTAATAAAATAATTAAGTTAATTTTATTAAGTATCAATATAACTTTATTCTTTAAAATTAAGTTTTAAAAATTTATTTTTTTCTTTCGTTTTTTTAAAAACGTATTAATATTTTTATAAAATATTAAGGTATAGGTTATTATATAAAAAGATAAATCTTAATAAATTATTATATTTTAAAATAACTTTAATAATATTTTTTTACGCTTTTTATTTTAATTTAAGATTAAGGGATTTATAATATTATAAGTATTAATCCTTCTTTATTAAACGGTTATAAAGGCTTTTTTATGCTTATTATTAATATTACTATAAATTGTAATCTTTTGAATTTATAGCTTATTAAATAAGTATAAAGATTATTAAAAATCTATCTTATTTTTATTAATATTTTAAGGATATTTATAGCTTAACCGTTAACTAATTTAATTAATTTTTTATTAAATTAACTTTAAGGTAACTTAAGAAAACCTTAAGTAAAAGTTAAATAATATAGGTTAAGTATAATAAATATTCTATTTTTTACCGCGTCTTTATAATATTAATAAATAAATTTTAATACGTTTTAACTTCGCAACGTAACGTAACTGTTATAATATTATTATTATCTATATTATTAATAATAACGGTTAAAATATAATCTTTTAATTTATAGTTCTTAATAATCTTTATTATAATAAATATAAGCCGCTTATTATTATAAGTACTTTTTATATATTTAAAGTTAATTAATATATTATAATATTTTTAATTTTAATTAATTTAATATATTATAATTATTATATAAGACTATTTATTATTAACGGATTAATTATTTATAATTAATAAAACCTTATTACCGTCGTTAAGAAGATTTTTTAATAAAAGTAACTTAATCTTTTTTAAATACTTTATTATATAATTTTTAATCGTTATTAAAAATAATAATATAAAACTTTAATTAAGATAAGCGAAAAGTCAATATATTTTAATATACTTAACGATAATAAATAATAAAACTATGATAATAATTTACTATTATAATTATTTTAAGAAAACTTTTTATATTAAAACCTTATTATTAAGTAAAAATTTTATTTATTAATTAATAAGGTTTTATAAAATTAATTAAAAAAAAATTTATAATTATCTTTATAATAATCCGATCGAAAAGGAGATTTAATTACTTTATTAATTATATCAATTTAAATTAATACTTATTTTAGGCTCTTAATATAATTAACTTTTTTATAATTTTTAATTTTTATATAATTCTTTATTCTTAATATTTTATCCTTTTTTAGGTACTATAAGTTTTTATTATATTTTTTATATATAATATAAAGTAACCTTATATTATTATTAATATGTATAGTATTTTCTTTAAAATACTTTTAAACGTTAAACTTTTTCTCGGTACCTTATATTAAATATCAAGTTAAATACGTTTATACCTATAAAGTATTTCTTTATTATATTAAGAACTTATCTTTAATAATTATTTTATATATATAATATTTAAACTTTTAATTTAATCTTAATATTAAAAGGTTTAATATTAAAAAGTTTATATAAATTAAGTTTTCATTATTAAACGTATTAAAAGATATAATAATATAATAAAATTAATTATAAATAAGGGTTTTAAATAGGGTAAAATAATAATTAAATTAAATACTTCTTCTTAATAATAGTTAATTAATAAATATAATATCTTATTTATTATAATTAAAATAACTATAGAAATAATATAAATATATAGGCTTATAATAAAATCAATAGCTATCCTTTACGTAAACTTTTTTAAAGAAAATAGTGGGATTTAATTTAAAATCCTTATAAATAAGAAAGACCTTAAAATATAATAAAAGCGTATAGGTCCCAAAAAGTATCTTATAATTAAGGGATAAATAAAAATACTTTATATAATCTTTATAGAATAATTTTTAAAAGCTTATCTTAAAAAATTATTCTTAAAGAAATATTTCTTTTTATTTAATTTAAAGTAATCTCTATATTATATATAATAAAAATTTATCCTTTATTTTTATTTTAGTCTTTATATTATTAAGCTCCTTAATATTTATATAGAAAAATAACCTTAAAGAAAATAGTTTATATTTTAAGAATTATAACATTAAAAAATTAAAAAAGTTATAATGGAACTATATAAAAAGTCCTTTAAAAAATAGTTTTAATATAAAATATTACTTATAAATTAAGGAATAAAAGTACGTTTTATTAATAATCCTTAACGCTTTAATAATTAATAAAAATTAAGTACCGTATTACGTAAAATTCGCCGATTCTAAAAGTCTATAGTATTAATAATATTAAAATTAAGCTTTATAAGACTAATTAAGGAAATAATTAAGAAAATAAAGGGTAAAAAGGTATATAAATTCTATTTTATAAGTATTAAAGCGTTATAAGAGGTTACGGAAGTTTATTTTATTAATAAATTCCAATATAAAATAATTTATAATAAGTTTTTAATATATAATTAATATATATCTTAATAGTTTTACTTATTATTATTATATATTTAAAATAAATTATATTAATATAGAAGGATATAAAATTAATTTAAATACTTAAAAGTAAGGAACTTTTATTTAGGATTTAAATATTATTATAAAATTTCACTTTTAATTAAAAAATTTAATTTAATAACTTTTTAAAATTATTAAATAATAAAAGATTTAACTTTAATTAATATATTTTAAGAAGAAATTTTGTTAAACGTATTAAAATTATTTATAATAATCTTTTTGTTAATTATAGCTTTAATTAAAAACCTAAATTTTACTATATTTTCTAATTAGATTTTTAATTAAGTTATAAGTTTTTTAATTAAGAAAAACAATTTTATAAGATTAATATTAAATTTAATTATATTCTTTAAATTAAAAACTCTTTATTAATTAAATACATCCTTTTTAAAAAAGGTTATAATAGAAATTGCTACCCTTAAGGTTTATAGTTAGTTCGTCAATAACCGTAATAATATATTAATAATTAATAAAAATCTTATTTTTAAAGTTATGTATAATTAATATTTAAGCTTCTTTTACCTTTATTACGTCTATTATAGGGTCTTAATTCCACTTTTTGAAATTATCATTCTTTTATTAAAATATAAACTTAAATAATATTATTTATTTATCCTATTTATAATTATTATTATATAGGAATAACTTATAAACGTAAGTAACTTTATTATGTTAAACTACCCGTTTTTACTTAAAGAAATATTTATACGGTAACAATAAATCCGGTTAATTTTATATTTAATTAATATAATAATAATTATAAAATCTTAATTAATATATTTTTTTAAAAATATATATAAAAGTTAAAAAATCGAGTATTTAATTTATTTATAGTTTTTATATTTTACGTTATATAGATTTAATAAAGTTATATTATAAATATCTAATTCCCTTAAATTAGATTATATTATAATTATATAGCCGAGTATTTTATATATTAATTACGTTTATTAAAAACTATTTAATATTAAGTTTATCCGAACCGATTTCCTTAATTTCCGTTTATATTAAAAGTATTATAAATCTCGGCTTTACCGAAATTAAATTAATTATATATATATTATAATAAAGGCTTATACTTATTATTGCTTTATTATTATTTAAATCCTTTATAAAGGATTATTATTATCTTTTATTAACTTTAACTTTTATATCTTATTTAACTTAAGACCGTAACTTAAGGCAAAAATATTAATATATTAATTATTAAAAATATTAATAATTATAAGCGTAATAAATATAAAGATAATTATATTAATTAATATATTAGTTATTTATAACGTTTTTCTTAGTCTATACCTCCAATAGAACCCGGTCTTCGATAATAACCTTTTTTTATTTATTAATTTTCTTTAGCTTAAATAAATAATAACTTAAAGCGGTCTAATCGATATACTTTATTCTTTTTAACTATTATTTTAAGGGGTAAAATTAAGTGGTCCGATTACTCGATTTCGTTATATATAAGTTTTATAAAAGCTCTTCTTCTGTTTTACGTTTTCCTTATAAATTAAGCTTCTTATTTTATAACTTATAAAATAAATTATCCTAGAAAGTAATATCGTTAATTATAAGAAATTTATTTTTAAAAGCTTTTTTTCTATTTTAAGTTTTACTTATAAATTAAGCTTTTTATTATATAGCTTATAAAATAAGTTATCCTAAAGAATAGTATCGTTAATCGTAAAAAACTTATCCTTTAAATAATTAATATATATAAAGGAAACGCTTAAGCTTTAAACTTTTAAAGCTTTTTATATACGATAATTATTCTCTTCGGATTTTACTTTAAGTAAGAAGTCTAGGAAAGGGTTCTTAATATAATTTATAATTATAAGACTTAAAATTATAATATTATAAGGATATTAAAATAAGAAATTACTTAAAAAGTTACTTAATAAAAGAAAAAGTAAGTAAAAAATTAAAAATTTAAAATTAGGAATTTTAATAAATATATTAGTAAATTTATAAATAAGATAAGCATTAAACTTAATTTATTAAAATTTCTAAGGTTAAATCCCAGGGCTGGGAATCTATAAAAAATTATGTTTTAATTATTATAAAGATTAATATAAATAATCCGGTTAAGCGTTAAAATAATAATATTATTAAAACGATATATATTACGTTTATTACCGAGTTTTTAAAGTAATTTAAGACCCTTTTTTTTTAAGTTAATTATAATCGGGGTTAACGTTATATAGGCCCCGTAAGGATAAAAGAATATTATATTTAATAACTTTAATTATTAAAAAGATAAACAGAAAGGTTATTAATTAAAATATTAAGTAATAATAAGATTTTATTTATTACTTTATATTATCTGGCTTTTATTTAGGTAAATTTAAAGTATTTACTTTTTTAACGTTAAACTTAATTGGGTACGAATCTTAGCGATATTAAGATTTATTTTAAATCCGTATTAATTAATAATTTTACCTTAAAGAATCTTTTACTTTATACTTAATTATACTTATATTTTATATTTATCTGGTATTTATCCTTTATATCCTTTTAATTATTAAATAATTAATAGATATTACTCTTATATTACTATATAAATATTATACCGCGTATAATAACCCGTATTAATTAAATTATTAAAAAATTAATTAAAAAAAGGCCTTAATTATTAATATAAATATATAGTATAAAGACTTTAAGAAACTAAGGAATATTAATTATTAAGAAAAAGTATAGGGTATAAGTAAAGAATAAGTTTTTATTATAATTATTAAGATTAATATAATTAATTTAATAAAAACATTACGTAAAATTAAACGTTATTAAAAGTTAACTGAATCTTAACTTCTTTTTACGTTAATAATACGTTTATATAAAGAGATTATTTTTATATAGATTAAAAAAAATAATTTCCGGTTTTAATAAATAATTATTTATATTATCCGAGAAATAATAAAGGTATATTTTATCTTTTACTTTAAATATAAGATTATTAATATAATTCTTTATATTTTATTAATTTTACGTTAAAAGTATATAATTTTACTTTTATTTATATTAAGTATATTATTATTTAAATTAAAAATAATTAATTAATTAAGGCAATAATATAAGTTAATAAGGTTTTTTCCTTTTTTATGCTTATAAATTAACCGAGCTTTATATTATTATTTATAAATATATAGCCGTTAAGCGGTTTAACTTATTAGCCTAAACGCGGTAATAAATCCCGGGGTGGTAAATCCCGGGGGTAAATCCCGGGGTGGTAATACCCGGGGTGCTCTACGTAATCGTAATAATAATAATAATGGTAATAATCGCGGTAATAAATCCTATTATAGTAATAACGGTAATAACAATAGCAATAATAATAATAATAATAACGGAGAGAATAAAAATATTAAAAGTAAAGATAATAGTACTTATACGGATATTATAAATATTTAAGGGGAAAATATTAATATTTAAAAGGATATAAATACTTAAAGGGATATAAATATTTAAAAAGAGAATAATACTTAAAAAGAGAATAATACTTAAAGGGAAAATAATATTAATATTAATACCGACGTTAATATAAACGTATAAATAATTAAGATTATTATTATAAGAATTATTATAATTATTATTATATTTATCGTAATCCTTAAAGAATATAATTAATAAATAGTTCTTCCCTTACTTTTAATTAATTAATTTTTATTAAATACTATTTTAATAATAAATATTAAGATCTTAATATATCCTTATTTTATCCCGGCGGGATAGGGATAAGATAGGATAGGATTCAGGCTTATCCTATCCTATACGGGATGGGATATATATTACTAAATCCCGTCCCATCCCGTCCCGCTTCCCGGAGTAGCGGAGATATAATAAAAAAACATAATAATAATAAAAAAAACCTTAAATTAAATAAAATAACTAAAAATAACGAAATATATATAAAGAAATATATAAAATATATAAATTTAAAATAATTTTAATTTACAAAAAAAAATTAAAAAAAATTAAAAAAAAATTATAATAATAATTAATAATTTTAATAAAACGGACTAGAAGAATATTATAACGGAGATATAATTATTGTTAAAATTAAAATTCCAAAAATTTTTAAAACTTTATTTAATAATAAATAAAAATTAAAATTAAAAATAAGGAATTTTATTTAAGTAATAAACTTTCAAAAAAAGCGTAATTATAAAAGCTTTTTAAAAACTAATATTAACGATAAAGATAAATTAAACAATAAAAATAATAAACATAATAAATATTAAATTTATATTAAGAATAAAAAAACCAAAAAACGTAAAGAAAATAATAATATTATAAAAAATTAATGATAATCCATTTAATATAAAAAAAAAAAAAGAAAAAAGCGGTAATAAAAATGTACCTATTATAATTAATAGAAAAATTGAAAATAAATAAGGAATTATTGTTTAAATAAGTTCTAATAATATATAAATTATAAAATGGAAACGTATTTTTAAATATAATATTATTAAAAATAAAATCTTTTTTAAATAAAAAATAAAAATAAAAGCAAATATTATATAATAAACATATTTTATTACTTGTTTATTATCGTAATAAATAAAATAAAAAAAGAATTAATTATAAAATATATAAAACGTAAAAACGTAAAAACGTAATTTTTTATTTAAAATGAAAAATTAGTAATTATAAATTCCTTTTAATAATAAAAAGATTTAACTTTTTTAATAAAAATAAATTTTTTTTTATAATTATCTTAAATAAAATTTTAATAAAGATATATAATAACATCCTTAATAAAAGAATTATTAAAAAAGGTCTTAAAAATACATAAAATTATAAAATAATATAATGAATATTTATTATTATTTTAATTATGAAAATTATAATTATATTATTATAAAATATATTAATAAAACTAAATATTTATATATATTAAAAAATATAATATTTAAGAAGGAGGAAATTAAGGAGAGCCTAGAATTATATATTATAAATAATACTATATATATTTATAGAAGGGATAACTAAAAGGTATATTATTTCGTATATATTATAAAAGTTTATAGTAATTATTAAATCTATATATATAGGTTATAGCCCTTTATTTATTAAATATATATTTATTACTCTTTTACTTCTTTTAAAATATTTTAACATTATTATTATTATTTATTTTTTAAAGCCCAAGGCGAAACTTTCATTTATTTATATATAATAGGGTAATAATAAGGCCCGTAAATTTATTACGCCTTTTTTTTTTTTTAATTAACGGCTTATAATAATATCGATTACTTTTATTTATTTATTACTAGATATATATATAATAAAAGTATTAATAATAATATTAATTTATATATATTTTTAAAATAATCTTAACTTTCGTAAACCGATTAACGAAATATCAAAATTAAAAACGTAAAAGTATTTTTATTCGGATAATTATAATATAATTATATTAATATAATTTTATCCGTACGCTTTAATAAAGCGTTAAATATCCTGATTAATTAAATAACGATTTATAATATTACCGGTATAAAAATCGTTAAAACGAATAAAATAAAAGTATTTATTAAGAATCTATATAAAACCGTATTTAGATTTTAAACGTTAAATATCGAATACGGGTTTTAAATTATATAACTTTATTTATACGTATTAACAACTTTTTAATAACGGTAATTAATTAAATATAATTTATTTAAAACGGGAAAGCAAAGCGATACGGAATATACGGGATATATCAATTAAAAGAAAACGTTAAAAATAACTATATATCGGCTTTAAATTTAAGTATTAATACCTTAAAACCTTATATATAATTTAAATTATTATTAAAAGGTTTAAATTAACGTTTTTTAACGTTATTTAACGTTATTATTATATAATAATATTAAGTATTATTTAAAGCGGGAAAAAAATATTAAAAAAAAAAGAAAAAAAAGAGAAAAAAAATATACTTTATAAAGCTTAATTTACGGCGACGATATAAAAATTTTTATATTAAGTAGAATACGATTTAATATAATTAATTAAAATATAAAACTAAATATTTATTCTTAATAGTTAAAACCGAAATTATAAATTTAAATCTTTATTCTTAATAATTAAAGTTAAAATTATAAATTTAAATATTTATTTTTAATAATTAAAACTAAAATTATAAGTTTAAATATCTTTCTTTAATAATTAAATTTTGAAAAAAATTTTTTTTTAATAAAATAATAACGTATATAAGTAAAACTTCTTAATTTAATTTAGAACATTATACATATTATACGGATACCGTAAACTTAATAAATAAGCGATTTATATTATTATTATAAATCCCGGAATAAAATTTAAAAAGTAAACAATTTATATCCGAAAACTTATAAGATTTTTTAATGAATATTAAAATAACCCGGATTTAAACCGTTTTTAAGTAATTCAAATTATAATTATCAACTTTTTAATAATATTATAATAATTATATGTTTTTAATTGAATAATATAATCCTTTTTAAACCGTAAAATTATAAAGTTTAATATTATTGGACTTTAATTAAAGTTTCTTTTTTATAAAAAAGTTTAAATTAATTTTTAAAGTTTTTTGAAAAGAAGTATAACTTATATAAATATACGGGTAAAATAATTTTTTTTGACTTTATATAAATTAAATAATAAAAAATTTAAAATTTAAAAAATAAAAAAGAACGGAAAATTAAAGAAAAATAATAATAAGCGGACGTTTATTAATATACCGATAAATAAATAAATAACAATATAACGATAAAATAATAATTAAGTTATATATAATTTAAAACTATTAATATTAAATTTTAAAACTTATTAACGTAAAATTTATTTATATTAATATTACTTTTATTAAAACTTTCCCGTTTTATCGATTATTTTTATTTAATAAAATTAAAAAACTAATTTTAAATATTTAAATATAATAAAATATAATACTTATTAAAAATAAATTAACAATATAAATTAAATCATATATATCTTTAAAATAAATATTATAATTTAAAAATTATTAATGTAATATTTATTTAAATTTATAATATTTTTATTAAGGCTTTTTTTATAGTAAAATAATAAAGAATATTAATAAATTAATATTTACCGGATAACTTTATTATTAAAATATTTATAATATTATTACGGAAAAAGACCTTTATTACATTTTTATTACTTTACGATTTTTTTTACGTTAATTTTATTATATATTAATATTGATACTTTAATTTAATTATACTTAAGTTATTTTATTTTTATTTTTTATCTTAAAAAAAAATCATAAAAATATAAAAATATTAAATAGTTATTTGGAGTAATTAAAACCTTTTTTGCCCTATTAATAATATTAATACTCATAAGAATTAAGTAAAGTTATAGCATAAATTATATATACTTTAATACTTTTATTATTAAAAAAATAAAATATATTTCTATCATAACCTCTTTATAAATATTTATAGACTTATCGTCTTTTTAATATTTTATTTCTTAAAAAAAAAAAAAAACGTTTTTTATTTACGGTAATATATGTTATTTTTAAGACCCAGTAAAAGCTAAAAAAGAAGAAAAAACGATTAATAGAATTTTATATATATTTCGGGAATAATTCTTATTTAATAATAATTATAGGTTTTATTTAAAGTACCCTTATAGTAAACCTTTTAAGTATTTTATTAAATAATAATATTATAAATTTAAAAATCCCCGAATCTTTAAGATTAAAAGTTAATTAATTAATATATATATAATTAAAAAAGCTTTTAAATATTTTTGAATATTAATATTAATAAAAATAATAAGTTTAAGTTTAACCGATCTAATTATATTATTGATAATTTTAATATTAATATTAAAATTATGAAAGATTTTTTAAAATAAAATATAATTTAAAACTATATTTATTATTTTTATTAAAACTTTTTTGGGGTCCTATAAAATCGATAAATAAAAAGGTAAGTTAAATATTATATATAAATATATCCGGAATATAAGAAAAAAATCGGTAAAGAAATATCCCTTAAAAAATAAATAATCATTATAAATATACGCTTTAAAGGAAACGTTATATACTATATTAAATAACCGGATACTAGGGAAATATTTTTAAATAATTTAATTAAAATAATTATAAAAATAAAAATAAAGAAATTTCAATAACTTTTATAAAATGAATTCTTTAATTTATAGCCGGACAATTTTGCCGAATTATTATAAATCGGTATTTATAATTTATTTTAAAAAACGGAGTTTTTCTTAACTTATTATAAAAAGATCCGGTATTATTTATATAATATCAGAAATAAAGATATAAAGATTAATAAGTTTAAGAATTTATTAAAAAAAATATATAAATATATTATTAATAAAAATCTGCGACCTGCTTAGATCGAGTAGTTAAAAAAAAAAGGAATTTATTCACTTAGATCGCTCGTAAATCACTTATAAGAATCCCAGAAAACTTATAAGCGCTCTGAGCGGTTTTAAGCGGGTAAAAAAAAGTTTAAAATAAAAACGTTTAAAACGGTAAAATAATAGTTTTTATTTTTTATTAATTTTTTTTATTAAGCTTTCTTGGCAACGGGTATAATTGTAACCCCCCCCTATAAGCCGTAATATTCAACGTTTTTAAAAATTAATTACAGATTCAGGTTTTTAATTGAAATTTACCCTAGTAGCTAGTAATTTATGCTTAAGGGGGGTAGTTAAAGGGGGTAATTTAATTAAAAAACGTTAAGTTAAAAAAAAAAGTAAAACTCACGAGAATCCAAGAAACTTACGAGTAAGCCGGATATTCGCAAGCGCTTAAAGATTAAGCGAAGGGGGATATAAGTTTAACTTGCTTAATCTGCTCGCTTATATTTAGAGTGCTTATATACTGGTTTATAAATTTAGAGATGGTATTCTTATGAATTTAATTAAATACTTTAAAAACGACTTAATTAATATTAAAATATAAAAATGAATCCTTAAAAATCTAAGTGAAAAATTTTATTTATTAAAAATATATTAAAGAATTAAACGAATAATAAACCGGATAAAATTAAAAAAAAAATTTAAAAAAATAATTTAATAATTTAATAAATATAAAAGCCTATATATTCTTCAATTAACTTTAATAAAACGGAAATTTTTAAAAAATAATAATAAAGGTAAACTTTATATATATTAATTAATAAAATTAAATAAAAATATTATAAATTACAAAATAAAAAATATTAAAATATTTATTAATATATTAAAACGTTCCGGCCTTATATATAATTATATAAAGATTAATATTAAGGTAAGTATTAATATTAATACCCGTATTATTATTATTATAATAACTAAAAGCGTAAAATAATTAAAATTAAAAAATTTTATATTAAAATATTAATTATTAAATATTAAATATTAACTATAATAATAAAAAATCAAAATTTCCGATAAAACTTATATATTTTTTAAGATATTAAAAATAATAATTAATCGGATTAAAAAAATTCAATTTTATTAAATTAAATAACCCGTAAATTAATAACTTTTAAAGTTTTAATAAAAATCTTACTTTATTCAATATAAATATTATAAAGTCCTTTTATTTTGTAATATAAATAAATATAAATTAACATATAATTAAAAAAAAAATTTTAATAAGAAAAATTTATATAAAAAAAAATTAAACTTTAAAATATACGGATAAAAAACCCGATTATAATTTATTATTTGTATTAAATAATTTTTAATCTTTATTAAAGACTTTTTTAAATATAATAATAATTTTTATAATTATAGAAAAAGTTATTATAAAAAAAATTAAAAAATATGTTTTATATATTAATTATAAAGTATTAATTATACTTAAGGTACCGGCCTTAAACGACTTAAATTATAGAATAAACTTTATTTTTAATATAATAATAAAACGGTATTAAAAAAATAATAACGACCGATCGGATAACGAAATAAAATTTATTTTAAATAATAAAAAAAATAAAAAAACGTAAACTCTTAAATTAAAAGGACTTTAAATAATTATAAAATAATTACTACTTAAACCGGTATAGTATAAGACGGTATTTAATAAGGGTAATCCCTTACCGGATAATATAATATAGAGGTTACTCCCGTACCGATATTATACCTATACCGGCGGAACGGTATTAATAAATATTAAAATACCGGTAATAAAAATAATAATATAATTTTTTAGTATTTTTAATAATATATATATTATTTTTAATATTAAGCGAATTATTAAGTTTATTTAAATAAAACCTTTACTTTTAATATTAAATTGTTAAATTTCTTTTACATTAATTTTAATATATAATATATTATAAATAATAAAACGGTTTCTTAATATTTACCGATACCCGTTACTTTTTATTTTTAAATTAACGGTAAAGTTTCTTAATTAAATCTTTAATTATTTTAATTATTTTATTAATTAAGTTAAATTATAATAATAAACTTATAATTATTATAAATTTAATTAATTAATTTATATTATTAATTTAATTAAGTTAATTTCAGCGTTCCTTAATAATCGGCTATTTAACTTTATTAATAACCGTAAAAACTTATTATTTATAACGTTAAAAATAAAAATTAATATTTATTTATTTTTTATTTTTATTTTATAAATTAAAAATATTTATATTTATTTAAAGAATAATAATTTATATATACGTTTTTCCAAGAAAACCTATAATATTATAATTAAATCCTTTTAAAGGTTACTTTTAAATTTATTATTCTTCCGTTATTTTACGGATCCGTTTTATATTAAAATATCCGATTATATTTTTAATACCCTTACCGATACGTATATTATTATTATTTTATTTATATAATTTTATTAATTAATATAATAACGTTTTTTATGTTACCTTAATATTTATAACTTAAAATCCTTATTAAATATAGTTTTTTTATTATTTTTTTTATTTTTAAGTTAATTATAAAGATTTTTAATTAAGTCCTTAATTATTTTATTTATTATCTTAATTAAGTTAATCTATAATAATAAACTTATAATTATCCTAAGCTTAATAATTATTTTAATACCTTTTTTAATAATAAGTATTTAACGGTAATTATTAATC
The DNA here is from genome assembly GCA_019925105.1 of Niebla homalea. Classification (NCBI taxonomy): domain Eukaryota; kingdom Fungi; phylum Ascomycota; class Lecanoromycetes; order Lecanorales; family Ramalinaceae; genus Niebla; species Niebla homalea. The sequence continues at coordinate 989,904 of JAHGAU010000018.1, forward strand.
TTTACTATTTAAATTAATTCCGATTTAAGTTCCTTAAGTAATAAGTAAAAAATAAATATATAAATAATATTTTATTTCCTTTATTTATTACTTTAGAAATTCTTTATTTAATTTATAAAGAAACATAAAATCCCCTTTTTTTATAAGTTATATAATAACCTTTAATAATTTACTTTATTAAATATTTTTATAACGTTTAAAGAAAAAAATTTATAATATATCTCTTCTTATAATTTTATATTATATATATATTATCGATTAAGCCTTTAAAAGTTATTTTTATTAGTTATTTCCTTTTTATTTTTATTTAATGTTTAAGGAATAATCTATATTTTATAACGTAATTATTAAGGATTTTTATAATTATTATTTTTAAGTTTTCCTTAATATATAAAAGAGTATTATCGGTTTATATAATTTTATTTTTAAGTAATTTAACTTAACCAACTTCTTAAAAGTCATTATTTCAACCTTTTCAAATTTATAAAAATAATATCCTATATTAAAATATATTTAAAATAAATAAATAAAAATCCTTTTAAATAATAAGGTTATTATTAATAGGAACTTATTTAAGATACCGTTAAGTCCGGGGGCTTTATTAAGTTATTTTTTTTTACCGTTATTTATTTAAAATATATAATACTATTAATATTTATTAAGTTAATTTCCGGTAATAAGGGAAAAAATATTCTTTTAAGGATTTTAATTTTATTATTAAACATATTAATTATTATACCATTTAACTTTTTAAATAGTAAAAACTTAAAGATAAATTTAAGTTTCTTATTTTATTCTTTATTATATTTTATTAACTTTTAAATATTATAAAAAAAGACGGTTAAGTTATATATTATTAATTAAAAGTATATTTATTTAATTTCTTTAATAATTTTTCTTTTTTTTTCCCTTAAGTTTTCTTTTATTATATAAGTATTTTTTAATTCTTATACAGGGTAATTTACTTAATAAGTATTTTTATTTTTATAATTTTTTTAATATATTTTTTATTTTAATAAAGTTTAACTTTTTAAAACGGCTTTATTATTAAAATTATTATATTAATTATTTTATTTCATTATTTTATTTAATTATTTTATTTAATTATTTTATTTAATTATTTTATTTAGTTATTTTATTTAATTATTTTATTTAATTATTTTATTTAATTATTTTATCTAATTATTTTATTTAATTATTTTATTTAATTATTTTATTTAATTATTTTATTTAATTATTTTATTTAATTATTTTATTTAATTATTTTATTTAATTATTTTATTTAATTATTTTATTTAATTATTTTATTTAATTATTTTATTTAATTATTTTATTTAATTATTTTATAAAAAAGTTAATTTATTCTTTTTTATTAAGTTAAAAGAAATTTATTAATTAAGATATTATTTTTATTATTTTTATATATATTTTAATTTCTTTAACCGTTTTTTATATTTATTTTATTAATAAAAATAAAATTATATCATTTAAATAATTTAAAGTTATTTATATTATTAAGTAATTTAAATTATATTTTTAATCTTTATAAGGCTTATATATAATAATTTTATTAACGATATTTTTTATATTAAACGTTAAATTAATTATAATTTTAAATCTTTAACTTTTTTATATTAAAATTTTTTTAACGTTATTAACGTAAAATTAAATTAAATAATAATTCTTAATAATTCTTTAAATTTAACGTAATTAATTATACGTTTTTTTTTTCGTTCTATTTAAAATAATAAAAACTAAAATCTTTTATTAAAAGGTACTTATTAAGTATAATTATAATATCCTTAAATAATAAAATTATAAAAAGCCTTTTTTTTTATTAATCGGCGGTAGATTATATATATTATAAATATTTAAATTATTTTTAATATTTTTTTTTCTTATATAATTTAAAATATATATAAATTCTTTTTATAACAAATAATATTTTATTTATTTATTTTTAAGTTTTTATTTATAAAAAAATATATTTATATTATTTTATTTTCTTTAAAAATTAAGTAAAAATTATTTTTAAATTAATTAAAAAATATATATACGGATTATATAACGGCTTTTATTTTATTATAATATTAATATCCTTTATTTCTTTCAATTTAAATATTAATATTATAACTTTAACTATTTTTTATATATATTATATTATATTATTTTTAAAAATATATATATATTATAAATTAAGTTTTATTAAGTTCTTTTTATTAAATTTTATTTATATAAATGGTTTTTCCTTAAAGTTAAACGTTATTTATTTTAACCTTTTTATTATAATAATTATCCCGGTTAAGTAATTAACCTTAAAAGTTAATATTATTATAAGTTTCCTTTTTTTTATGTTATTAATTATTATATTATATTTTTTTTATTTAATAGACTTTATTTATATTTTAAGACCGTATTTAATTATTTTATTAATTTAAGTTTATATGAATTATAACCTTAAACTTTAACCGTTATTTTAATTTCTTAATATTAAGTTTTTTAAATTTTTATTAAGTACCGTAAATTTTACGTTAAATAAATATTATTTTTATATATTATATATTTTAATACGCTTTTTATTAAGCTTTTTATTATTAAGCCCGTATATTTATATGTATTATATTTTTTAATATATATTATATATTTTATATTATTAAAGTAAGTATTTTATAATAATATATTTATACTTTTAATATTTAAAATATTAATAAATACCCGTTACTTAATTTTATAATTTTATTAATTTAAAGGATTTATTTTTTATAATCTTTTCATTAAAAATATTATTATCTGTTTTTATTAATATTACGTTTAAAATATTTATAAAGTAATTTTTTATTTAATTAAGAATATTTAACTTCTTTATTATAGGAGGAAAACTATAACTAATAATTTTTAACTTAAAATAAAAAACCGTATTCTTTTTCTTTATTTATTTTAATATAGTTTTCCTTTCCTCCTTTATAAACCTTAGTAAATATATCCTGTTTATTATAATAATAAACGATTATTTTAATATTTTTATGATTTTATATCCTTTTTTACCGGTTTATCCTTTTAACTTTTTAATTTTTTTCGCTTTTAATAAAATTATATTTAAAAAAATATTTTTACTTTTTAATTTAAATATTATAATATATTATTTTATTAATAACTCCCCGTTATCTTAAATACCTTTATTATTTATAAAGGGTTTATTTTTATAACTATATTTCTTTTTTTTTAATCCGATAATTATATGGTTATTATTTTTAATTTTTTTTAATATTAATATTTTCCTTTACTTTTATTTCTTTTACATTTAATATTAACGTTATTCTTATAGTCTTTATTGTTTAATTTACCCTCCTTTTTATCCGTAAAATTTCTTCCGTTACTCTTTTATTTTATATATATCCCTTTTAATTTTTTTTATTTTCTTTTATTAATACTTTTATTATTACTTTTTAAACTTTATATAATTTCTTTAACTCCCTTAATTTTACCCTTATTTTTACAAAAAAGTCTTTTATTTCCCGTAACTTAATCTATAATATTAACTAGGTTTTTAATGTAATATTTATTATAAGTATATTTTTATAAGGTTTAATTAACTGATTAAACGGGTAAATTATAGGTAATATAAGTAAAATAATTATTATAAATAGGACGGATTATTAACCGTAAATAATAAAGTAACTTTTAACGATGCTTAACTTACAATATAAATCGTATATTATTTATATATTTACTCTTTATAATTATTTTTTAATTAATTTATACTTTTATTAATTTACTTTTAAATATAATAATAATATAAGAATAAGTATTATTACACTTATTTTAATAAACTATATAAATTATAATTATTATTAAAATATAAATATTAAAAATATGATTTTTATAAAAAAATATTAACGATATATACCGCTTAAAGATTAAGAATATATAAACTTAATAACTTATTAAATAAGAAACGTTACTTAAAGAAAAAAATAAATCTTTAATTAGAAAATTAAAGGAATAATTAAAATTAAAATTAAAATTAAAGATTAAAGATAAAAATTTTTATACCTTAATTATAACTTTTTCGATTTTATATTTATAATTTAACTTATTTAATTTTTTTTTATAACTTTAAGAAAAGCTTATTTTCATCATTTTTTAAATTTTTATTTTTTACTTTAACGGATAATATTAATAATATAAAGAAAAATATTACGGAGTTTTATTTTATAAAAATTATTATTTAATTTATAATAATTTTATTTAAAAATTAATGAAATACCGAAATAATAAAAATAATATAAAAACTAAAAATAAATATTATTTATATAATTAAGTATAAAACCGCCTTAATAAAGTATTATAAATACTTAATATTTTTTAAATAAAACGGAACGCCGGTATTAATCTTATAAAAGAAACTATCCGTAATAAAAACTTAAATATTATAATATAAAGTAAATTATAAGAATTTCACTTTAAATACGTAATATTATATAACTTTATTATAAATATTAATAATTAATTAAATAACATAATTAAAGCCTTAAAAAAATAATTTAATAAAATTATTTATCTTTATAAGTTAATTTAAAATAAATCGTTTTTAATTAAAATTTATATAAAACTAATTTTAAAAATAAAGAAACTTAAATAATTTATAGAAAAAGAGATAATAAAATTCATTATAAGGATTAAGAATTAAAAATATTAAATAAACTTAATAATAATATAAATCATTACTTTGTAGACGTATTTAAGGTAATCTTTATATATAATATTGTTAATAGAAATATCTTAATATATATCCGTTTATATTGAGAGAAATATTTTATTAATTTATATAAATCCCTTTAAGATATTTTTTATTTACCTTATTAATATTTATAGAGAAAAAAAAATACCCGCTAAACTTATTATAAAATATATTAAAATATTAATTTTTATATTCTTGATAAAAACAATATACTTTACTTAATAAGTATCCTTGAATATTAAGATTATTAAGTATAATATAATATTTACGATTAAATAATATTTAAACTTAAGGATACGTTACGTATAAACTTTTATTTATAATATAAAGTTTTATAATAAGAATTATTTAATTAACTTTAATAATTAAATAATAATTAACGATTAAATATTACTTAAAAAAGGTTATAATTTTACGTTATTAAGAGGAAAAAAAGAAATTATAATTATTAAAATAATAAAAAAGAAAAAGGATAAATTAACTATAAAGGATTTACTTTAAAAACTATTTAAAAACTTAAAAGACCCATTAATATTATATAAATTAAAGTATCCCCTTTTAAAATACTTATTAAAAATAAGGAAAATAATAATTTTTTTATATTAATAATAAAATTAAATAAAATATTTAAAAATTATAATAAGTATATTAAGAACTTTAATATTAAATTAAATATAAAATTAATTAAAACTTATAAAAAAATAAAAAGAAAATTACTTAAGGAATTTTATAACTTTTTCGATATTTTTAATTAAGCTAAAATAATGAAGTTATTTTTTTACCAGGATATTAATTATAAAATTAAGTTTTTTAATAATTTTTATAAATTATTTTATACCCGTATTTATTTTTTACTAATCCTTAAGTTTTAAATATATAAAGAATACCTTATTAAAAATTTAAGGAAAAGCTATATTATTTTTAATAAAATAATATTTACGTTACTTATTTTTATTCTTAAAAAAATATAAGTTTCCGTTTTTATATTAATTATTATAAATTAAATACCTTTATTAAAAAGAATAAATATTTAATACCATTAATTAAAGAAACTTTAACCTATATAATTAATTATAATTATTTAATAAAAATCAATATTATTACCGTATTTAACTTATTACATATAAATCTTAAAAATAAAGAGCTTATTACGTTTATTATTAATATAAATATTTATAAATATAAGGTTATACCTTTTAATTTATTTAATAAATTAATAACTTAATAATATTATATTAATAATATCCTTTTTAAGTACTTAAATAACTTTACGTAGATATATATTAATAATATTTTTATTTATAATAAATTATTAAAAAATATATTAAGAATACGTTTATATAGTATTTATAAAATTAAAAAAAGCCGGTCTTTACGTAAATATTAATAAGTATAAATTTTATATTTACGAAATTTTATTTTTAAATATTATAATATTAATTAATTATTATGGCAGTACCTACCCTGGAGTAAGGGCTCCGGGGTAGGGCCTACCCCTAGGGGTGATCCCCCGGGTAGACTACCTTCTTATATATGGTAATAGCGGCTTACCCTTAAGCGCTATTATTTACCCCGGATAATTACTTTTATCCATAAGATAGCCGAATAATTATTACTTTAATAGAGTAATAGCGTAACTTTAAGGTAATATACCCCCGGAATTAACCTTAAGGATTTAAAGGGATAAATTTATAGTTTGAATCCGAGGACGCTTATAAAGTAAAACTTTTAGGTAACTTAAAAGGTAAGATTAAGCGTAAGTATAAAGGCGGGTAAAACCCGTTACCCTATAGTACCAGGGGCTGAGGTCTAAGGTATAACCGGGGGCCCGGAATGCTTAAAAATTATTAAGGGGGGGCCGGAATACCTAAAAACTATTAAAAGGGGCCGGAATACTTAAAAATTACCGATACGGGGGGCTGAAACGCCCTAAAACTACGCGGGTTAATCGTAAGATTATAAATAAGGCACCTTAAGACGTAATTTTTACCTGCTTAATAAGGAGCGATACGGGTATAGGTATTTATTAAAGGTTACCCGGGCCTACTTAATAAGAGAAAAGTGGATTATTCCTAATAAGGACCTTAAACTCCGGGCTATACCTTTATAAAGTTATTAAACCTTTGGATTATATTTACGGGTTATTGAATCCGGGTCCGGCTTAAGAAATTCAGATTTATACCGGAGGTAATTTCCCTTAAATAAGGAGTTCTTAACCCCTATTTATTTACCCAATTAAGTTCTAAGAGGACCTCCAGCCCGGGGGGTAATTCCCCCCCGGAGGCGTGGTTTATAGTCTGTAGGCTCGGGGACGAACTTATAGGAGAGGGGATACTATTATGGCAGTACCTACCCTGGAGTAAGGGCTCCGGGGTAGGGCTTACCCCTAGGGGTAATCCCCCGGGTAGACTACCTTCTTATATATAATAATAATAGCTTACCCCTAAGCGCTATTATTTACCCCGGATAGCTATTTTTATCTATAAGATGGCCGAATAGTTATTACCCTAATATTAATAATATTTAAATAATTTTTAAAAAGGTTTAATCTATATTAAATTAAGCTTAACTTATAATCATTAAATAGTTTTAAAAATTTATTAATTTTTATAATTTTTATAAAGAATTTATTTAAAAGTTTTCTTAACTTATAAAATTATTATATTATTTTACTTAAAAAGACTTTAAATTTAAATAAAATAAAATTTATTAAATAATTTTTAAGGAATAAAAAAGAATAATTACTTTTATTTTTAAAATTTAATATTTTAATATTTTAGTAAATTATAAGGAGTAAATTTAAAAACGGATTCTTCCGATTATAATAATACCGGGGTTTTATTATAATATAATATTAATAAAGTTCTATATTTAATTACTTTTTATAATAAGAATTTTATTTTAATTAAATATAATTATAAAATTTATAATAAAGAATTCTTAATTATTATTATTAATTTTAAGATATAAAAAGTTAATTCTAAATATATTAATATCCTTATCCGTATTTTTACCGTTTATAAAAGCTTAAAATACTTTATAAAAATAAAGAAACTTATTAAAAAATAAATTTAATAAGTTAATATTTTTATAAATAATAACTTTAAGATTATTTATATTTCCGTAAAGAAATACTAAAAGGTTAAAATTTTAATAAGGATAATTAACTTTTTATTTAATTTTATTAATAACGATTAAAAAAATATATATATATTAAATAATTTTATTTTTTAATTACGTTTAATTAAAATTAATTAAATAAAATATAAATTTAAAATTAAAGAACATTAAAAAATTAATTATAAAAGTAAAACGGATTAATTTAAAAAATAAAGAATATAAAAAACTTCGGTTTAAAATTGTTTAAAATAAATTAAGTAACTATTTTAAAAATATACATTCTTTATTTAAAAACCGTCTTTATATATTAAAGTTAATAATTGATTGATTGATTTATATTACGGATCTAATTAAGTTAATTCCGGCGTTCCTTAATACGTAGCTTTTTAACCTTATTAATAACCGTAAAAACCTGACGCTTATAACGTTAAAGTAAAAATCAGCGTTTACCAGGCTTTTACCCTTTATCCTTTAAGGTAAAGGATATTAATAGCCGTTTAAAAAGTATTAATTTATTTATATACTTATATTTTAATTCCTTTAAGAAAATCCATAATATTATAACCGTATCCTTATAAAGGTTACTTTTAAATTTATTATTCTTCCGCTCCTTTATATATTTATATTACCTTAACTTTACGTAATACCTTTAAATATTTTTATTAATATTTATATACTTAATATATATTTTTTTTATATTATTATTATTATTAATTCCTTTAAAGACTTTTAGTAAGCGTTTATTATTATATTTTTATGGCTAAAAAAATCTTTTCTAATTTATATAATTAATATAATCGGTTTCCGCTTTCTTTTTTTTTTAATTAATAATAAGTCTTTTCCGTAAGGTCTTTAATAACTTTATTTATCTTTATAATAAAATTAAACTATAATAATAGTCTGGTAAATAATATAAACTTAATGATTACCTGGATATTTGATTTCGTAAATAATATTTAACGGTAATTATAAATATTAACTTTTATTACGAGTTTTAATTTAACCTCCGTAAATAAAGGATAAAAAATAAGGATATATATAACGTTTTATTTTCTTTATTTATACTTATTTTTAATATTTATCCGACCTTTAATATATATAGTAAATAAAAAATAATTTAAATTATTCTTATTTATCCGGAGTTAAATTATTTATATATTTTTATCCTTCCTTATAATATTATAACGGCGGAAATACTTATTAATAATCTTTTTATTATTAAGAGTTAAATAACGATAATTTTAAGGTATAAAGTCCTTATATCTCCGTTAACGTTTAATTTACTTTATTATAGCTTATAAAATATTTATTATAATCTTTACTCTTTAAATCCCTTTAATTTCGGTTTTTTTTACGTTAAATAGGAATTTATATATATTTAAATTAACTTCCGGGATACCGGTAAAATTAATTTCCTTTTTAATTTATTCCTATTTTATCTTAATAAGAAAAAGGATAACTATCTTTAATTTATTCCCTTTAACTTAAGGCTTATTAGGATTTTAATGGATCCGCTTATTTCTTATTATCGTAATTAAGTATATATATTTCTTTAACTTTATTTAAATAATTATTTAATTTAACGAGATTTTAATTAACCGTAAAAAAACTTTAAAGTTTAATATTAAAATAAAAGTTACTTTATAAATATTATTAATTACTCTTAAATACCGGTTTTAGACTTTCTATAATATTTAAATAAGGGCGAGCGTGGCGGAATGGCATTTTTAAGTACAGAAGATAAACTATAGAATGGTTGAACATTTTAAGGGTAAAGGACGATTTCATTAAGAGCCCTTAAACCCCATCCGGTAAATTATATAATTAATATAAATAAAACAATAATAAATATCCGATAATTTATTAATACCCGTAATTAACCTTAAATAAACTTAATTACTAAGTAAGGCCGATAAAAAAAGGTTACGGGGATTTAACGTTAAAAAATTAAAATTAAAATTAAATAAGGTTAATCCGAAAAGCTACGTAACGAAGTATTTAAGGTAAAATTTAAACGTTAAGAAAAATAAAATTATATAATTAAAACCGCTTTCCCCGATTAAGCTTAATATTATTATTAAATCCTTATTATAGATTATAACGTTAAAAAGTAGAAAATTCTTAACGGAAATAATAAATTAAGGATTTAAAGTAATTATTAATCTTAATTAAATTAACGTAAAAACTTAATCGTAATATTAAGGTAAATAATTATAAAGGAGAGGTTTTTATTTAAATCTAGTTAATATCTAAGGTAAGCTAGGGCTAAATTAGCCGATTACGGTTTCCTTTTCCTTTTTAAAATTAAAGTAATAAGTTTAAAAATAAATATAAATATTAAAATAACCGTAACTTAATTACCAGCATTATAGAACGCCGAAATTAACTTAAAGTAGCTAGACTCGTATATAAATCAATTAATTAATCAATAATATTTAAATAAGCTTTTTTTTATATCTTAAAATACTTTTAAATATATATTATAGTTAACTTTATTACGGCTTGATAAATAGTCCGGGTTTTTTAAAACGTAACTTTTTATATTAATACGGCGAAATAAGTAAAACCTTTTTCTTATAAAATTATTTTCTTTTAAATTTTTTTATATAATCTTTTTAATTAAGCTTTTTATTTACTTAAAAATTAAGGATTTTAATATTAATATCCGGCTTTACCGTAATTTTATTCAAGTTTATTATGGCTATTATATTATATAGCTTTAAACTCTTAATTATATAAATAAACTTATACTTATATAATGTAAATTAAGCCTTATAAATTCTTATTTATTAAAAATAAACTTTATAAGTTTATTTTAATTCTAAATAATTTATACGTATAAAGGTATTATGAATTAAAAAATAACGTTATTAACAAAGCCTTTAATTTAAACCTTTTATTTAAACTTAATAAGCTTCTTAATTAATAGATTATTAAAAAATAAAAATAATATAAAAAAAAAATAGGCAATCCTTAAGGAATCCCCATTATAACGGGCTTTATTAAGCTTATTTTTTATCCTAGGTTAATCGATATAACTTAATTACTTAAAAACTCTTTCTTTATTTAATTAAAAAGGGTAATATCCTTTTTTTCCTTAAGTAATATAGTAACCTTTAATAGTTTACCTTATTAAAAATATTTATAATATTAAAAAAAAGAAGATTTATAATATACTTCTTCCCGTAACCTTATACCGTATATACGCCGTTAATTAATCCTTTAAGGGCTATTTTTATTACCCGATTTTTTATTTATTTATTAATTAAGGAAAAGTCCGTAATTCTTTATATAATTACTAAGGATCTTTATTATTACCGTTTTTAAGGCTTTCTTTAATATATAAAGGAATATAATAGGTTTATAAGACTTTACCTTAAAGTAATCCGGCTTAATAAACTTCTTAAAAATAATCGTTTTCATTTCTTTAAATTTACGTAAATAATAATTAACGTTAAAGTATACTTAAAAAAAATAAATAAAGACCCTTTTAAACGGTAAAGTTACTATTAATAAGAATTTATTGGGAATCCTATTTAATCTTAAAGGTTTATCTTTTTTTAATTTATTAATTACTTTAATTATTATATCTTATATTATTACTTTATTTATTAATATAGGATCGGGGTATATAATACCGTCGATATCGTTTAAGTTAACTTTTAACGGAAAGGGGAAAATACTCCTTTAAGGGCCTTAATTTTACCGTTAAAAATATTAATTAATATATTATTAAGTCTTTTAAAAGGCGGGAATTTAAAAATAGACTTTAATTTCCCACTTTATTCTTTATTATACTTCGTTAACTTTTATATACCTTAAAGTAAAACCGTTAAGTTATATACCGTAAATTAAAAATATATTTATTTAACTTTCTTAATAATCTTTTCCTTTTCTTTTTAAGTAATCCTTAATTAATTAAATATCTTTTAATTTTTATATTTAAAAGTTTACTTAATTAGCCTTTTTACATTTATAATTACGGTTATATATTTTTTATTTTAATAGATTTTAACTCTTTAAGAAGGTTTTATTATCGGGATTATTTTATTAATTATTTTATTTAATACCTTTATTACTTACTTTATAAAGAAATCGATCCGGTTTTTATTATTTAATTGAGGGAGGTCTATAAACTATATTATTATTTCCTTTACTTTTATATAAACCTTTGCTTTTTTAATTGTTTTTTATGCTTTCCTTATTAATAATAATAAGGTCGTATTAACGGTTTAATCCAAGGTTATTTATATCGGTATATAATCCGAACTATATTTAAGTCCTTTTATAGCCTATATATTATAACTGCGTTAATAATTTTTTCCGTATTAAAGGTTAAATTAATCGTTATTTTAAATTTATAATTCTCTTATATAATAGTCCCTTATAGTATTAATAATAAAAGGTTAGCTTAAGCGGTAACTATTAATAAGTCATCCGATTTAACGTAGTTTATCATACGCTTTTCTTCGTTCTATATATAGTAATATAGGTTGAAGTCTTTAAGTAATATATATTTACCTAAGGTAATTAAGATTTCTTTAAGTAGCGGTATCGTAAAAGGTCCCTCCCTATTAGCCGGCGGCGGGTTATACGCGTTATGGATGTTAAAGTCGCCCTTCGAGTCCCCTTCCCTCGTAATGCGGAGTGTGTAAAGGTTTCCACTGTAATAAGTAAACTTAATAATAATAAATATCTTAAAAAACTTATATAATTAATTTTTTAAAATTTATTCAAATATTTATAAGACTAGAAAACTTATAAAATAATATTATTATATATTTAAACTTAAATTAATAATTAAAAGATATCTTTATAATTATTACATTTATAGGAAAATTAAATTTTTAAAAATAGGAAAAATAAATTATTATACTTATTATTTATACTTAATTAACGATAAAAAGATTTATTAATAAATCTTATTATTATATTATTAAATTTAAAAGGATATAATATAATATTTATTATTTATTATAAATTATTAAACGAATAATTTTACGTTTTAATAATTAATAAAAATAAAGGAATATTAATTAAAAAACTTATAAATATTTTCCTTAAAGAAGTATATAAATAATATAATTTTCTTTCTTTAATAATATTAAATTGTAATCTTTAATTTATATCCGTATTATAAAAATAATTATATAAAAAACTTAAAATTAAAATAATTTATTTATTAATATATTACTTTAAGATTAACGGATAAATAAAATAAATTAATTAAAACGTTAAAGTAAAACTTTAAGCGTATTATAATAAAATATAAAATAATTAAATCAATTATTCAAATATAATAAAGTTTATTGATAATAACTAAGTACTAATATTTATAAGAATAATATTATTCTTTTTTAATAAAAACTTTTATTTATAAATAAGCTTTTCTTTAAATAATATTATTTATATAATAATAAAAGCAAAATTTATAAATTAAACGATTAAAAATATTATTAATTATATATAAAAAATATTAAAATATAACCGTAAAAACCTCATAACGGCTTAAATTAATATAATTATTTAAGTAAATAAATACCGTAAAAAAATTAAATATATAATTAATAATAAAGTTTATTTATTTATAAAGAATATTAAAATAATACGTTTATATAAAAAGTTAAATTATAAGATAATCGGATTATATAAAATTATCGATTAAAGAAGCTATTTATATAAATTTAAATTATTAAAAAACTTATATATTAATAACGTTTTTATATAATTTTATTAAAAATAACCGTTAAGGACCTTTTATTAAAATAAGAATTAAGTCTTATAGATTTTATTATTATTAATAACTTTAAAAAATAAATATTTAATAATATCTTAAAATTCTTAATCCTCTTAAGGTAAACTTTAATATAAAAAAATTAATTTAATTATAATCTTAATATTAAATAATATAATATAAATTATAATGAATTTAAATATTTAATTAACGTAAAAATTAAATATCATTATTAATATTTTAATAAATTAAATCGTTTTAATAAACTTTAATAAAGGTGATAACGATATTAAATTTAAAAAAGCAATAATACTTAATTATAATAATTCCTTAAAAATATATTAATTAACCTTATATACTTCCTTTAAATAAGTATTTATAAATAATTTTTAAAATTTTTATTATACGGTTTAAAAGGCTCGGATATCGTAATCGATATTTAAACGAAACAAGGGGTAATATGATAAGTATATTCTTATAAAGTTTGTTTAATTAATTAAATAAGTAAACTATAAATAATATAAATAAGGTAATTATTATAAGTAAAATAGAATATTAACCGTAAAAAATAAAATAATTCTTAATAATTTTTAATTTAAAGTATAAATTATATATTATTTATATATTTACTTTTTATAATTATTCTTTTAATTAATTTATATCTTTATTAATTTACTTTTAAGCATAATAATAATAATATCCTTTTATTTAATTATAAAGAAATTTTTTAACGTTCTTACCGTTTTATCCTTTATTATTTTCTTTTTATATATTTAATAATTACCTTTTTTTTAGCTTATTCTTAATTACTTAATATTTCTTTATTTTTACATAGTTTTTTCTCGGTTTATATATATTTAATAAAGCTTTTTCTGCTTTTATTTACTTTCTATTTATTATTCCGTATTATCCCCGTCTTTTTTATTATTTATTTACCTTTTATAATTACGTTATTTTTATACGTTTTATATATCCCTTTATATATATCTCTTTAACTATTGGTTTTTTTACTTAACTTAAGGGTTTTTTATTTTATAGTCCTTGCGTTATCCGTAGGAGTAATAATTATTTCCGTTAATAGGGGCCGTTTACCATTTTACCCCTTTTATTTTTATTATTATTTTACCCCTTTTACTTTTCTTATTATTTTACTTCCGCTCATCGTACTTAAGGTATTTACCTTACTATCACTTAAGCTATAGAAGCGTACATCATTTTGGACTTTTAGGGTCCCGTTATTCGTCGTTATCACTTCTTTATTATAAATTTAATAACCGTTTTTATATTTTTTTTTAATAATAATTATTTAATAATAATCATTAACTTTTATTTTTTAATTAATTTTAACTTAAACTCCGTAAATAATAAATAAAAAATCAATATATAAGTAACGTTTGTTTTTTTATTTATACTTATAGTTAATTTATTTAATTATTAATATATATAATAAAAAGGCAATAAATTAAACCGGTTTTATTTATTTAAAGTTAAATTATTAATATATTTTTTTTATATAATTTTATAATAGCGGAAATATTTCTTTATTATTTTATATATATTTAAAGTTAAATACCGTTATCTTAAGGGATTAAATTTTTATATTTACGGTAATGTTTAATTTATTATATTATAATTCACAAAATAATTATTATAATTTTATTTTTATAATTTTTTTAATTTCCGTTTTTTTCTCTAAAAAGGGTTTAAATATTTTTATATTATTCTTTTAAATATAAATAAAACTAATTTCCTTTTTAATTTATTTTAACTTTATTTTAATAAAAAAGGAAAATATTTCCTTTTTATCTTTCTTTATTTAAGATTTCCTATAATTTCGATAAATTTATTTATTTTTAATTAACCTTATTAAATGTATATTTTTTCTTAAGTTTTACTTAAATAATTAATTAATTAAATTTTACCTTTATTAAAATTATAAAAACTTTAAACTTTAATATTAAAATAAAAATTATTTTATAAATTTTATTAATATCCTTTAAGTATTAATTTTAAATTTTTTATAGTTATTAAATTAACTTTTTTTATAATTTAAAATACTTTTAAATATAAATTAAACAGTTATTATATACGTTATAATTGACTTTATTATTACTTAATATTTAATTTTAATTTTTTATACTATAGCTTTTTACGTTAATATTATTAAAAATATAAAATTTCTTTTTTATAATATTAAATTTTTTTATAATTTTTTTTTGAAGTTTTTTTAATTAAGTTTTCCGTTAATTTAACAATAAAATATTTTAATATTAACTTTTAATCCTACTATAATTTTATTTAAGTTTATTATAATTATTATATTATATAACTTTAAACTTTTTATTATATAAATAAGTTTATACTTATATAATATAAATTAAGTTTTATATATTTTTATTTATTAAAAATAAATTTTATAAATTTCTTTTAATATTAAATAATATATATATATAAACGTATTATAAATTAAGAAATGGATGTTCTTAATAAAGCTTTTACCTTATATTTCTCACTTTAATTTAAGTAATTTTTTAATTAACGAATTATTAAAAAAAAAATAAAACGGGTAAAATAAGTAATTTTATAATATTTTAATTATAATTCATTTTATTAAGCTTATTTTTTATTTTGAATTAAATAATATTATTTATTCATTTAAAAAGCTTTTTATTTAATTTATAAGAAAATATAATATTCCTTTTTATATAAATTATATAATAATCTTTAATAAGAACTTATCAAAAGTTTTAATAACGTTTAATAAAAAAGGATTTATAATATACTTTTTTTTATAACCTTATATAAATATTTTATTGATTAGTATCTTAAGGGGCGATTCCGTTAACCGTCTTTTTCTTATATTTATTTAATAATTAAAGAAATGTCCGTATTTTTTAACATAATTATTAAGGACTTTTATTATTATTATTTTTAAAACTTTTCTTAATATATATAAAAACGCGATCGGTTTATATGTTTTTACTTTTAAGTAATTTAATTTAATTAACTTTTTAAGGATTATTATTTTAATTTTATTAAATTTATAAGAATAATAATTAATATTAAAATAAAGTTAAAATAAATAAATAAAGCTTTTTTTAAAAATTTCTATTATTATAAATAAAAATTTATTTAAAACTTTATTTAATTTTAAAACTTTATTTTTTTTTTAATTAATTAATTATTTTAATTATTATTTTTTAAATTACCGTTTTATTTATTATTACCGGATCCGGATATCTAATATTATAAATATTAATTAAGTTAATATTCGGTAAAAGGAAAAAAATTTTCTTTTAAAAGCCTTAATTTTATTATTAAAAATATTAATTATTATACCGTCCGGCTTTTTAAAGGGTAAAAACTTAAAAATAAACTTTAATTTCTGATTTTATTTTTTATTATACTTTATTAATTTTTAAATACTTTTAAAGGAAGTAAATAAATTATATACCGTTAATTAAAAGTATGTTTATTTTATTTTTTTTAATAATACTTTTTTTTTTATTTAAACTTTTTTTTTAATTACGTTAATATCTTTTATTTTATTTTTTTTCATAGCTTACTTAATTAAAGTTTTTACTTTTATAATTACTATTATATATTTTTTATCGGTGTCTAAGAGTAATCAGCGGTACTTATAAAGTAACCCTTATCCCGGTGTTAGAGTCTGAGGTTTTTATGCCGCCAATCAAGGTCTCGTTGGATTAAATAATCGCTTAAATAAGGCTAAAGAGATATATATACTTAGCTACGATATTAGGAAATGGGCGGATCCGCCAGAATCTTAATAAGCCTTAAGCTAAAGGGAGTAAATTAAAGTTACCTATCCTCCTTCCTATTAAGATGAAATAGGAATAAATTAAGAAGGAAGTTAACTTTACCGGCATCCCGGAGGCTATTTTAAACGCGTATAAACTCCCGTTAAGTATAAAAAAGATTAAAATTAAAGGGATTTAAAGAGCGAAAATTATAATAATCGCTTTATAAATTACGATAAAGTAAATTAAGTATTAATGGAAATATAAAGACTTTATACCTTAAGGTTATTATTACTTAACTCTTAATAATAAAAAGATTATTAATAAATATCTTTACCGTTATAATATTATAAAAAAGGGTAATAACGTATTAACGATTTAACTCCGGACGGGTAAAAACGGTTTAACTTATTTCCTATTTATAATATATATTAAGGATCGTATAAACGCCGGATATAAATACGGATAAAAAAAGTAAAACGTAATATACGTTTTTATTTCTTATCTTTTATTTATAGAAGTTAAATTAAGATTTATTATAAAAGTTAATACTTATAATTATTATTAAATATTATTTACGAAATAAAATATCCGGATAATCGTTAAGTTTATAATATTTACTAGATTATTATTATAATTTAATTTCATTATAAAAATAAATAAAATTACCGAAAACCTTATAAAGAAAACCCGTTACCGGTTAAAAAAAAAAGAGGAGCGGAAACCAGTTATATTAATTATATAAACCGGAAAGCATCTTCTATAACCGTAAGGATTTAATAATAAACGCTTATTAAAGGTTTTTAAAAGAATTAATAGCGATAATAATATAAAAGGGGTATATATTAAACGTATAAATATTAATAAGGATATTTAAAGATATTATATAAAATTAAGGTAATATAAATATATAAAGGAACGGAAAAATAATAAACTTAAAGATAGCTTTTATAAGGATATAATTATAATATTATAGATTTTTTTGGGGGAGTTAAAATATAAAGAATATATAAATAAATTATTATTCTTTAAATAGCTATTAATATCCTTTACCTTAAGGATAAAGGGTAAAGGCCTAATAAACGCCGGTTTTTACTTTAATATTATAAGTATCAGGTTTTTACGGTTATTAATAAGGTTAAAAGGCCGCGTATTAAGGAACGCCGGAATTAGCTTAGCTAGACCCGTAGTATAAATCAATTAATTAATCAAATATATTTTTTATTTTAATAAAATTTAATTTTTTAAATAACTTTATTATTAAAATTATTATCTTAATTTTTTTATATAACGCTTTTATTATATATTTTATAATGAAATTACTTTATTTTTTATTTATAGGTTAAGGAAGTTTTATAAATTATATTATTACTTTTTTTATTTTTACTTATACTTTAACTTTTTTACTTATTTCTTTTACTTTTTTTATAAATATTAATAATATTACGTTTACCGATTAATTTAAAGTTATTTTTATTGAAATACAATTTAAGTTATGTTTTTAGTTATTTTATAACTTATATATTACTATTATATTAATAATTCCTTCCGTATTATATATTAAATTAATTCTTATTTTAAATTTTAAAATTTCTTTTATAATAATTCTTTATAATATTAATATTAATAGTTTAAATAATATAATAATTATATATAATCTTTTTAATTTAATATAATTAATTAAACATTCTTCTTTATTTTATTTATTATAATAAAAATTTGTGTTTTTTATAAATATATATTTATTAAATATAAATAAAACGTCCCTTAATAATAATATCGTAAATGGTTTTATTTTATTAAGTAATAATAAATTATATACGTTATAAATATTTAAATAACTTTTTATATTTCTTTTTAAAATAATTTAAAATATATATAATTTTCTATCATAATAAGTAACGTTTTAATTATTTATATTTAACCTTTTATTTATAAAAAAAAATATATTTAAATCGTTCTATTTTTTTTAAACGTTAACTAAAACTTTTCCGTTAAGTTAATAAAAAAATACGTAAACGGATTATATAATAATTTTTATATTATTATATTATTAATCTTTTTTTACTTTTTTAAAATTAAATATTAATATTATTATTTTAATTATTTAATTTTATACGTTATATTATATTATTTTTAAAAATATTAATATATTATATATTAATTTTCATCATAATTTTCTTATTAATTTTTATTTAAGTTATTTAATTTTTAATTATAATTAAGTATTATTTATTTTTATTTTTATTAAATATCGTTATTATTTTAAAATAATTAAACTTAGAAATTAAGGTTACAATAAGCTTTTTTTTTCTTTTATACCGTTTATTATTATTTTCTATTTATTTTTATTTAATTAACTTTATTTTTATTTTTAAACTTTTTTTAATTAATTTATTAATTTAACTTTATATAAATTATACCCTTATATTTTAATATTTATTTTCATTTTTTTTCATTTTTTTAAATTTTATTAAGTATTTAAAGTTTTATATAAAATTTTTATTTTTCCCGTATTTAATATATTTATATACGATAAAACTTTTATTTATTAAGTTTACGTATTTATACGTATTATACGTTTTAACATTTATTATTTCTTTAATATTATTAAAGTAATCCATAATAATATATTTATATCCTTAATATTAATAAATATTAATACATATTTTTTTTTTATTTACGGTTTAATTAACTTAAAAATATACTTTTAATTATTTTTTAATTGAAAATATTATTATATATTTTTATTAACGTTATATTTAAGATAACCGTAAAGTATAATGTTATATAATTAAGAGTATTAAGTTTCTTTAATAAAAGGCAAAGTTTATAATTAGTAATCTTTAATCCCGGGTAAAAAATTATATATTCTTTTTTTATATATTTTAAAATAGCTTTTTTTTTTAATAAAATAAGTTAAATATATTTTATTTATTATAATAATAAATAATTACCTTAATATTTTTATTATTTTAAACTTTATCTTATTAATTTATATTTTTTAACTTTTTAAGCTTTTCTTATACTTTTAAAAATACCGTAATAAAAAGGATATTCTTATTTTATAATTTATAAATTAAATTAATTTATTTTCTTAATAATCCTTTTATTATTTTAAAGATTTTTATTTTTTTATTTTATTATTATTACGTTATTTGTATAATTACTCCCCGTATCCGTTAATATAAACTATTTATTTTTTTATCCCGTCGATTTTTATTATTATATTACTTATATTTATCGTATTTAAGGTATTTACCTTATTATTATTTAAGTTCTATATTAATAAATTAATTAATTTATATTACGGATTTAATTAAGTTAATTCCGGTATTCCTTAATAATCAATTATTTAACTTTATTAATAGCCGTAAAAGCTTAATATTTATAATATTAAAAATAAAAACCGATATTTATTTAATTTTTATTTTTATTTTAAAAATTAAAAATACTTACGGCCGTTTAAAGAATAGTAATTTATTTATACGTTTTTTTTAAGAAAACCTATAATATTACGATTAAATCCTTTTAAGGGTTACCTTTAAACTTATTGTTTTTCCGTTACCTTACGGGTCTATTTTATATTACAATTTCCGTTAAGTTTTATATATATATATCGTTTTAAACCTTTAAGTTCCTTTATTTATTACTATTATTCTATATTAATTATATACGTTCTATTATAGTCTTAAAACTTAACTTTAATATAAATTTCGTAAGTAAATTTAACGGTAAGTTTTACCTATATATTTTTTAAAAAATTTATTAAAAAATTCCTTTTTTTCCCCATTTTTTTTAATAATATTATACTTATAATTATAAATCCCTTTAATACGTAAAATAAATATATTAATAATATATTATTAATTTTTAATTTTATTTAATATTAATTTAATATAAAAAGATTATATTAAATAATAGTTTTAATATTTTGCTTTAATTTAATAGGCTTAAATTAAACGGATAACTTAAAAATTAAAATAAATATAATTAAAGAAAATATGTTATAAAACTGTTTTAATTATAGTTAATATAAATATAAATAAAAATAGTAATTAAATAAATATAGAGCGTTTAAAAATTATTTAAAAATTGAAATATTATTAAATTTTATCTTTATATAATTTCTTTTTATTTTCTTAAATTAAAATAAAAAAAGCTAAATAGATAAATAATATAAATTTTATTTATTATATTAAAAGGAATCATTTAATTATATTATATAAAAACATAAATAAAACTTATAAAAAGATAGAAAAAACTAAAAAGAAAATATTATTATATATTAATATATTATTATTTATATTGATTTTTATACTTATTAAGTTAATTATTAATAATATCTTAATTAAAATGTTTATATATATTTTCGTACTTAAAAGAAATTTAAGTATTAATAATATACGGAAATTAATAAAAATTAAGGATAATAATATAAGCTTAAAATAAGCTAAACTTAAAAATAAAAAAACTAAATAAAATATATATACTTTATTTATATTTATTAATTTATTTAATTTATTTAATTTTAAACTTAAATTTTCTAACTTTTTCAAAAGAAATTATTATTTAATAATTAAATAAATATTTTAAATTAAATTTAAATTAAATTATTAATATAAATTAAAAGGCTCATATTATTTTATAATATAATTTTAAATTTAAAATAATTAATAAGAAATTTATAACTTAAATAAAATAATTAAAACCTTATAATTATCCGATTATTTAAATTACTTTATATAAACTAAAAAAGATAAGTTAAACCCTATTTACCGTTAACTTTTTTTATAATAATTAATTTAAAAATTTAATAAATAATTATTTTTTTTATATTATTTCTTTATTAAGAGAAAGTAAATAATATAATATAATAAAGTTATTAATATAGAAGTAAAAAGTAACGACGGAAAAACTATATTGAATAAAAGTTTAAGGCCGTAAAAACCGGGGTAATATAAGAAGTAATAATACGTTAATTAATAGAAATGTATAAGTAAAATAATTAATATATATATTAATAAGGGTATTAAAAAATTTAATCGGAAATATTAATTTAAAACGGAGCCGTAGAATAACGAAAAAATAATAAATTTAATAGTAACCTTTATAAGGATTTAATTATAATATTATAGGTTTTCTTAAAAAAAGTTATAAATAGATTATTATTTTCTAAATAATTATAAATATTCTTAACCCTTAAAATAGAAATAAAAGTTAAGTAAATATTAATTTTTATTTTTAACGTTATAAATATTAAGTTTTTACGGTTATTAATAAAGTTAAATAACCGACTTTTAAAGAACGTTAAAATTAACTTAATTGAGTCCGTAATATAAATTAATTAATTAATTAATAATATAATAAATTTGATTGATTGATTGATTGATTTATATTACGGATCTAGCTAAGTTAATTCCGGCGTTCCTTAATACGTAGCTTTTTAACTTTATTAATAACCGTAAAAACCTGATACTTATAACGTTAAAGTAAAAACCGGCGTTTATTAAGCCTTTACCCTTTATCCTTTAAGGTAAAGGATATTAACGGCCGTTTAAAGAATAATAATTTATTTATATACTTCTTATATTTTAACTCTTCTATGAAAATTAATAATATTATATTTATATCCTTATAAGGGCTACTTTTAAACTTATTATTTTTCCGTTCCTTTATATATTTATATTACTTTAATTTTACGTAACGCTTTTAAATATTTTTATTAATATTTATATGCTTAATATATATTTTTTTTATATTATTATTACCGTTAACTTTTTTAAAGACTTTTAATAAGCGTTTATTATTATATTTTTATAATTATAAAAGATACTTTCCGGTTTATATAATTAATATAATTAATTTCCGTTTCTCTTTTTTTTCTTTAACCGGTAACGGGCCTTTTCCGTAAAGTTTTTAATAACCTTATTTATCTTTATAATAAGGTTAAACTATAATAATAATCCGGTAAATATTATAAATTTAATAATTACTTAAATATTTTACTTTATAAATAATATTTAATAATAATTATAAGTATTAACTTTTATAATAAGTCTTAATTTAACCTTTATAAATAAAAAATAAAAAATAAGGATATATATAGCATTTTACTTTCTTTATTTATACTTATATCCGGCGTTTATTTAATTTCCGATATATATAATAAATAAGAAGTAAATTAAACCGTTCTTATTTATTTAAAGTTAAATTATTAATACGTTATTATCTTTCTATATTATATTATAACGGTAAAAATATTTATTAATAATCTTTTTATCGTTAAAAATTAAATAATAATAACCTTAAAGTATAAAGTCTTTATATTTCCGTTAATATTTAATTTACTTTTTAATAATTTATAAGGTAATTATTATAGTTTTTACTTTTTAAATCCTTTTTATTTTAATCTTTTTTATACTTAACGGAAATTTATATACGTTTAAATTAACTTCCGGGATATTAATAAGGTTAACTTCCCTCTTAACTTATTCCTATTTTATCTTAATAAGAAGGGCGATAAATATCTTTAATTTACTCTTTTTAACTTAAGGCTTATTAAGATTTTAACGGATCCGCCCGTTTCCTATTATTATAATTAAATATATATATTTCTTTAACTTTATTTAAGCGACTATTTAATTTAACGAGACTTTAATTAATAATATAAAGACCTTAAACTTTAATACCGGGATAAAAATTACTTAATAAATACCGTTAATTATTCTTAAATACCGGTTTTAAACTTTCTATAATATTTAAATAGGCTTTTTTTTTTTATATTTTAAAGTATTTTTAAGTATATATTAAATGGCTATAACGTATATTATAATTAACTTTATTATAGCCTGGTAAATAATCCGGGCCTTCTATAATATAGCTTCCTATATCGATATAATGAAATAAATAAGGCCTTTTTCTTATAAAGTTATCTTCTTTTAAATTTTTCTTATATAGTCCTTTTAATTAAGCTTTTTATTTACTTAAAGGTTAAGGACTTGAATATTAATATTTAACTTTACCGTAATTTTACTTAAATTTATTATAATTATTATATCGTATAGCTTTAAGCTTTTAATTATATAAATAAACTCGTATTTATATAACGTAAATTAAGCCCTATAAATTCTTACCTATTAAAAATAAACTTTATAAGCTTATTTTAATTCTAAATAATTTATATATATAGAGATATTATAAGCTAAGAAATAAACATTATCGATAAAGTTTTTAACTTAAACCTTTTATTTTAATTTAATAAGCTTTTTAATTAATAAACCGTTAAAGAATAAAAATAATATAAAAGAAATAAATAATCTTTAAGGAATCCCCGTTATAGCGGGTTTTATTAAGTTTATTTTTTATCCTAGGTTAATTAACGTAACTTAATCGTTTAAGAAACTTTTTATTTATTTAATTAAGAAAAATAATATTCTTTTTTTTTTAAGTTATATAATAACCTTTAATAATTTATTTTATTAAAAATATTTATAATATTAAAAGAAAGAAGATTTATAATATATTTCTTTCCGTAACCTTATACCATATAAATACCGTTAATTAATCCTTTAAGGGTTATTTTTATTAATTAATTTTTCCTTATTTTTATTTATTTATCGGGGAGAAGTCCGTAATTTTTTATATAATTATTAAGGATCTTTATTATTACCGTTTTAAAGGTTTTCTTTAACGTATAAAGGAGTATAATAGGTTTATAAGACTTTATTTTAAAGTAATCCGGCTTAGTAAACTTCTTAAAAATAATTATTTTTACTTCTTTAAACTTACGTAAGTAATAATTAACGTCGAAATATATTTAAAAGAGGTAAATAAAAACCCTTTTAAACGGTAATATTATTATTAATAAGAATCTATTAAGGATTTTATTCGGTCCCAAGGTTTTATTTTTCTTTAATTTATTAATCGCTTTAATTATTATATTTTATATTATTACCTTATTTATTAATACGGGATTAAAGTATATAACGTTATTAATATCGTTTAAATTAATTTTTAACGGAAAAAGAAAAAATGCTCCTTTAAGGGTTTTAATTTTACCGTTAAAGGTATTAATTAATATATTATCAGGTTTTTTAAGGGACGGGAATTTAAAAATAAACTTTAATTTCTTACTTTATTCTTTATTATATTTTATTAACCAAATTCTTATTTAGAAATGGCGACGAACAACGGGACCCCAGAGGTTAGAAACGATACACGTATATATAGCTTAAGTAATAATAAGGATAATACTTTAAATGCGATAAACGGAAGCGGAATAATAATAAAAATAAAGGGGGAGAAAAGGTAAACGGCTTAAGTTAATAAGAACGGTAATAAATTATATAAATAATACGATAAATATAAGATAAAAAGGCTTTAAATTAAATAAGGAACTTATAATTAATA
Source organism: Niebla homalea (assembly GCA_019925105.1). Taxonomy (NCBI): domain Eukaryota; kingdom Fungi; phylum Ascomycota; class Lecanoromycetes; order Lecanorales; family Ramalinaceae; genus Niebla; species Niebla homalea. The sequence goes on from JAHGAU010000018.1 coordinate 1,015,672, forward strand.
AGATATACGTAAAAAAACGTATATAACGCGTAAAAATATTATTATAAAGGGTAATAAGTAAAAAACGGAAGGGATAAAAACGATACGTGGAGACGGATAAAAGGTAAGTAAAAACGTAAAAGGCCTTATTAAGTATATATAAATTAAGAAAAAGCTAAATAAAAATAAAGAGATATTAAATAAATAAAAATAAACTATAAAAAAAAAAATTATTAAATATATAAAGGAGAAATAAAAAAAAATAAAATAATAAAGGCATTAAAAGGCCTCTTTATAACTATATAAAAGGATATTACGTTAAAAACCTGGCCGATACTATAAATCGGGTTATGGGGAGTAAAAAACTTTTACGTAAATATAAAAAGAAATTTAAGGGAGTTAAAAAGATTATATAGAACTTAAAAAACAATAGTAAAAACGTTAACGGACGGAAATAAAAGGAGATAAAAAGGATATATATAAAATAAGGGAACGATAAGAAAAACTTTAAGGAAAAGAGTAAGGATAAACTGGATAATAAGGACTATAAAGGCGGCGCCGGTATTAATGATAAAAAAAATAAAAACGGAAAAAAAGGCGGCGGTATTAAGGAAAGCGAAAATAATAATTATATAATTATTAAATAAGGAAAAAAGGAATATAATAATAAAAATAAACCCGCTATAATTAATAAAAATTTTTAAAGTAACGGGAAAATTATTAATAAAATAAATTATTACGGTACGTAAATTATAAAGCGGAGATATCTTTTTTAATATAACCTTATTAAAAACGAAAGAAAGGTTAAAAAAGTTAAAAAAATAAATTAATAAAAAAAAATATAAAATAATAAAAATATTAAAATAATCCTTTATTATTATAATAAACGGGATATACTTAATAAGGTTTATAGAAAAGGAGAAGGAAGTTATTTTAAGGCGGATAAAAAAAAAAAGAATATAGTTTTTTATTTTAAGCTAAAGATCGTTAATTATAGTTTTTTTTTATAATAAAGAAGTTAAATGTTTTTAATTATATAAAGAAATACTTTACGGTTATTTTAAGCGTAACGTTAATAAAGATATATAACGATATCCTTAATAAAAGGGTAATAAAGGGTAAATTTCTTAAATTAACGAGACCTTAAGATCAAGTAACGGATATTTATTAATACTTTAAATATTAAAGGTACGGGTATATTATTATAAAATACCTTAATAATATAAAGTACGTAATATATATTAAAGGGTATAATACGTATAAATATATTAGCTTAATAATAAAAAGTTTAATAAAGAATATATTAAAATATATAGTATATAATAATAATAATTACTTAACGTAAAACTTACGGTATATAGTAAAAGTAAAAGAGACTTAATATAAAAAGATTAAGATAATAATTAAGGTTTAACGTTATAACTTATATAAACCTGGATTAATAAAGTAATTAAAGATAATTTTAAGATATAAATAAAACTTATTAAATAAAAAAGGGTAAAACGTAATAACCGATAACATAAAGAAAAGGAAGCTTATAATAATATTAACCTTTAAGGTTAACCGTTTAACCGGGATTATTATTAAAATAAATAACATTTAACCTTAAAAAAGACCGTTTATATAAATAAAAGTCAATAAAAAAAGCCTAATAAACGTTAATATTTAATATATTTACGTTTTTAAGGGTAATATAATATAACGTACGTAAGGAAACAGTTAAAACCGTAATATTAATATTTAAATTTAAAGAAATAAAGGATATTAATATTATAATAATATAAAAGCTATTATATAGTCCGTATATTTACTTTTTAATTAACCCAGGAAATAATTTTTATTTAACCTTTAAAGGTAATAAGACGATACGGATATACTTTTTTATTAATAAAAAATTAAATATAAATAGTTAAGATATTATTTATTACGGAAAGAACCTATATATACTCCGGATTATATAAGAAAAAGATACTGAAAATACTTTAAATATTTATAATATATATAATCCGTTACCGGTTAATAAAAAAGGACCTTTTATAATTTTATTATTTAAGGATATTATAACCGTACTTAATAAATACCTTTTAATAAAAGATTTTAATCTTTATTATGTTTAATAGAATAAAAATGGTTATATAATTAATTATATTAAATTTAAGGAACTATTAATAATTATTATACGGTTTAATTTTACGTTATTAACGTTAAAAAAGGCTATTATATAAGAAAGCTATAAACTTTAAACTATAATTGACTTAATATTTAATTTAGAAAATATTATTAACTTAATTATAATATATAAACCTTAAAAGGACTTAAAATACAGTTTAAATTACGTTCCGATATAAATAACCTTAAATTAATCTATTAATATAATTCCGTTTTTACTGTTTAAATAAACGTAAAAAATAATTAAGGAAGTTAAAATATTAATAAAAACGGTAAAAATAATATCTTAATTAATAAAGCTTCCTTAATTTAATAATAAGGAATAGATCGATTATTTTATAAAGTAAATAATAAAGGTTTTAAATAAAATAATTAACGTTATAATCTTAATAATAAAGTTATTTTAAAGAGTTAAAACTTATTAAAATAAAAAATATATAAAAGTAATTATAAAAATAAAAACGTTTATAAAATAAGTTATTAAATATAAAAATTAAAAAACGTTTTAATAATTAAAGAAAACTTAAAAAGAAAAGGAAAAAATTATCCGGAAAATTAAGTAAATATACTTCCGGGTTATAATATATAACTTAATAGTTTCCCTTTATAATATTTAAAAGTTAATAAAATATAATAAAGAATAAAGTAAAAACTTAAATTTATCCTTAAGTTTTTATCCTTAAAAAAGATTAAATAATACGGTAATAAATACCTTTAATAATAAGATTAAAATTCTTAAAGAAATATTCTTTCCCCCGTTATTAAAAGTTAACTTAATAAATATTAACGGTATAATATATCCTAAATTAATAATAATAAGTAAAATAATAACTTAAAAGATAATAATTAAGGCAATTAATAAGCCGAAGAAGGATAAAGCCCCCGGACTTAATGGTATATTAAATAAGTTTTTATATATAATAATATTATTATTTAAAAAGGTTTTTATTTATTTATTTTAAGTTTACTTTAATATAAAATATTACCCTTATAAATTTAAGGAGGTTAAAACGATTATCCTTAAGAAGCCGGTTAAATTAAATTATTCGGAGGTAAAATTATATAGATTTATAGTACTTTTTATACGTTAAAGAAAACTTTAAAAATAATAATTATAAAGATCCTAAATAATTACGTAAAAGGTATAAATTATTTTTTAATTAATAAATAAGGGTAAAAAGAAAACGGTTAACGGAAATAATTCTTAAAGGCTTAATTAATAACGTATATATAATATAAAATTATAGGAAGAAATACGTTATAAATTTTTTTCCTTAAATATTATAAGGATATTTAATAAAATAAATTATTAAAAATTATTATATAATTTATAAAAAAAAAAGGGTTTTATTTTTCTTTATAAATTAAATAAAGAATTTCTTAAATAAATAAATAACGTTAATTAACCTGGAATAAAAAATAAATACGATAAAGCCCGTAATAATAAAGATTCCTTAGGGGTTATTTATTTTTTAGTTTTATTCTTATTTTTTAACGGTTTACTTATTAAAAATTTGGTGAAACTAAAATAAAAAGTTTAAGTAAAAGGTTTTATTAATAATATTTACCTTTTAACTTATAATACGTTTACTTATATAAACTATTTAAAGTTAAAATAAATTTATAAAGTTTATTTATAATAAATAAAAATATATAAAACTTAATTTACCCCGTATAAATATAAGTTTATTTATATAATAAAAAGTTTAAAATTATATAATATAATAATTATAATAAACTTAAGTAATATAACGGTAAAACCGGAAGTTAATATTAAGGTATTTAATTTATAAATTAATAAGAAATTGGATTAAAAGGATTATATAAAAAAGGTTTAAAAGAAAATAATTTTATAAGAAAAAGGCTTTATTTACCTTATGGTATTAACGTAAAGAGCTATTTTATAAAAGGCTAGAATTATTTATTAAATAGTTATAAAGCTTATAATAACGTATACGGTAATTATTTAATACGTATTTAAAAGTACGCTTAAATATAAGAAAAAGCCCGTTTAATAATTATAAAAAATTTAAAATTAATACTTAAGAATAATAAGTAAAATATATAAAATAACTCCCGTCCCGGTATTAAAATCTAAAATTTTTATATTATTAATAAAGTTAACCTTAAATTAAATAATTATTTAAGTAAAATTTAAAAGGAGTATAAATTTAATTACGTTAATAGGAAATAAACGTATTTATTAAAACTATAAGAAACCTTAAATAAGAAAGCGTAAAGAAACGGTATTTACCCCCTTTACGGAAATTAAATTAAAGTAAATTAAAAAAAAGGTCGACTTAACTTACGTTTAAAAAGTTAACGTAAAAGTATATAAACTTTTACTTAAAGTAAAAACGGTAGAAGAAAAGAAGGCCGTAAAAGTAAAGTTAATAATAATTATTTTATAAACTATAAAAAGATAAATAGAGCGTTAACGTAAATATAAAGAATCGATCCCTTAAGGGTAACGGTACCTAGCGTTGGATAATAATAAAGTTATTAATAAATATCTCCGGTATTATAAGATTATAAAGAAAAACGATAACGTATTAATAATTTAACTTTAAATAAATAAAAACGGCTTAATTTACTTCCTTTTTTATTATATATACTAATAATCGGAATAACGTTAATTATAAATATAGATAATAAAAGTAAAACGTTATATATATATTAATCTTTTATTTATTATTTAAAGAGCTTAAATTGGGATTAATTAAAAAGGTAAAGATTAATAATTATTATTAAATATTTATTAATAAAAAGGGTATTAAAGTGGCCGTTAAATTCATAATAATTACGGGCTTATTATTATAGTTTAATTTAACCAAAAAAATAAAAGAAATAATTAAGGATTTAATTAAAAAACCTTGCCGTTAACTTAAAAATAAAAAATAATAGCGGGAAAACTATACTTAATAGGGGGCTAAAGGGGCTATAAATACCGGGGCGGTATAAAAAGTGATACTATATTGGTCAGTAAAATTATATAAATAAAATAATAATAATATACGTATTAATAAGGATATTTAATAGTATAATCGGAATTCTAAAATTTTAATATTAAACAGACCTATAAGGTAACGGAAAAATAATAGGTTTAAAAGTAATCCTTAAGTGGATTTAGTTATAATATTATAGGTTTTCTTAAAAAAAATATATAAATAAATTCTTACTCTTTAAATGGCCGTAAATACTTTTAGCCCTTAAGATATAAGTAAAAGCTGGGTAAATACCGGTTTTTATTCTTAACGTTATAGATATCGGGTTTTTTACGGCTATTAATAAGGTTAAATGGCCGAGTATTAGGGAACGCCGGAATTAGCTTAACTAGATCCGTAGTATAAATTAATCAATTAATCAATCAATATTTTATTAACTTTTAAATATTATAAAATAAGACCGTTAAGTTATATACCGTAAATTAAAAGTATATTTACTTAATTTTCTTAATAATCTTTTTTTTTTTTTTTTTTTAAATAATCCTTAATTAATTAAGTATCTTTTAATTCTTATACTTAAAAGTTTACTTTATTAACCTTTTTACCTTTACGGTCGTAGTTATATACCCTTTATTTTAATCAATTTTAACTCTTTAAAAGGGTTTTATTATTAAGATTATCTTATTAATTACCTCGTTTAATACCTTTATTATTTACTTTATAAAGAAATTAATTTAATCTTTATTATTTAATTAAGGGAGGTCCGCGAATTATACTACCGTTTCCTTTACTTTTATATAAACCTTTATTACCTTAATCGTTTTTTACGCCTTCCATATTAACAATAATATCGTATTAACGGTTTAATTTAAAGTTATTTATATTAATATATAATCTGAACTATATTTTAAATCCTTTTACGGTTTATATATTATAACCGTACCGGTAACCCCTTCCGTATTAAAAGTTAAATTAATTATTATTTTAAACTTATAACTTTCTTACGTAATAATCCCTTATAATATTAATAATAAAAGGTTAATTTAAGTAATAACTATTAATAGGTTATTTAATTTAATATAATTTATTATATGTTTTTTTTTTATTTTATATATAATAGTATAGGTTAAAGACTTTAAGCAATATATATTTACTTAAAATAATTAAGATTTCTTTAAGTAATAATATCGTAAATAATCCTTCTTTATTAATTAACGGTAAGTTATATACGTTATAAATATTAAGGTCGCCCTTTAAGTCTTTTTCTTTTATAATACGGAATATATAAAGGTTTTTATTATAATAAGTAATATCTTAATTATTTACGTTAAACTATTTATTTATAAAGAAATATATTTTAATTATCTTATCCCCCTTAAAAACTAAATAAAACCCTTCCCCCGGGTTAATAAATGAATATATATACGGGCTATATAATAATTCTTATATTATTATAATATTAACGTTCTTAACTTTTTTAAACTTAAATATTAATATTATTATTTTAAATTTTTTTATACGGATATTATATTATATTATTCTTAAAAGTATTAATATATTATATATTAACCTTTATAAAGGCTTTTTTATTTATACTTATTTAAGTTACGGATTTCTTATTAAAGTTAAGCGTTTTCTAATTTAATACCTTTCCGGTTATTATTAAAAACGTAAAATGGTTAACCTTTAAGGTTAAGATTATAAAAAGCTTCCTTTTTTTTATTTTATTTATTATTATTATTTATTTTTTATTATTTAATTAATTAAGTTTATATTTTAAGGCTACCTTTAATTAACCCGTTAAATTAATTCCGTACGTATTATACCGTTGGATTTTCGCGGTTATCCGGGTTTTTTTACGTTTAATCTCCTTAACTTTTATTATATATTTAGAATCTTATATTAAGTATCCTTTTTTATTATATATAATATATTTAAATATATGCTTTATAAGCCTTTTAATTATTAACTTTATATACTTATAAATATTATAACCTTTAACGTAAATCGTATATTTTATAATATTAAAATATTTTATAATAATATATTTATAATTTTAATATTTAAAATATTAATTAGTATCCGCCGTTTTATTTTATAACCAGATTATTTTAAATAATCCCTTTTTAATAATCTTTTTATTTAAAATATTATTATATATTTTTATTAACGTTATACTTAATATAATGGTAAAATACTTTTTTATATATTTTAAGGAATTAAATCTTTTTATTACCGGAGGAAGCCTATAATTAATAATCTTAAGCCTTAAGTAAAGAACTATATTCTTTTTTTTTTATTTTTTAATATAATCTCTTTTTTGGTTTTTATAAAATATAATAAATATATTTTATTTATTATAACGGTAAATAATTACCTTAAAATTTTAATTAATTTATATTTTCCTTTATTAATTTAAGTTTTAAACCTTTTTAAGCTTTTTTTCGCCTTTAATAACGTTATATTAAAGAGAATATTTTTATTTTATAATTTATATATTATAATAATTTATTTTATTAATAGTTCCGTTATTACCTTAAAAGCCTTTATTAATTATAGTGGGTTTATTTCTATAGTCGCATTTTTCTTTTTATTATTAAATAGGCAGATTATTATTATTTTTATTTTCCTCAATATAGCTACTTTTTCCTCCGTTATCCCCTTATTCTTTACCGCGGGTACCCCCTTTATTACTTTTATCGTTTAATTCTTTTTTATTTAAAAGGTTACCGTTTTTATACCCTTGCCTTATATTTTTAACCTTAAGCCGCCGTCTTTACCCTTTATTAACGTTTTTACTTCCGCATTTTAAGAGCCCTATAAACGCTCCGTCTCCTTTAACTTTACCCTTATTTTTATATAGAAATCCCTTACGTTTTTTAATTTAATTTATAATATTAATTAGGTTTTTAACGTAATATTTTTTTACTTTATTATAAAAAGTCCTTTTAAGGCCTTTATTGTTTCCTTTACCGCCTTTTCGCTTTCCTTTATTAAGCGATATATTATCTCCGTTTTTTACTTTTAATCCTTTAAGGTCCCGTTTTCTTTATTAGCTTTATTTCCCTTTTATATACTTTTAATAATACTTTTATTACGGTTTTCCTGCCTTTTCTTTCCGTTCGTATTTTTTATTATTAATATTATACCGGCCTTCTCACCCTTTTATTTATTTATTATTTCCGTATTATTATTATACGTTTTATGCGTTTTAATACGCGTATTTTATTAACCTTAATTCCCTTATTTACTTTAAGCGTTATTTAACTTATTTTTATTATATTACCCGTATACGTTATCGCCGTTTCTATTAATATAAGCTATTTACCCGTTTATTATTTTATCCTTAATTATTACGTTACTTCTATTTATTATACTTAATATACTCCCTTTATTATTATTAGAGCTATGCATATACCTATCGTCTTGGACCTCTGGGGTCCCTTTATTCGTCGCCATCCTCTCTCAAGATCATATAATAAATTTATTTATATTAAAAGCTACGATTTCTTTAATTTCAATAATCTTAAATAAATAATTTTATTTAATTTAATAAATTAATAAAAAAATAATCACTTTAAAAAGTAAAATTAATACTTATTAAATTACGTTATTATTTTAAAAGAAGCTTAAAATTTATTTACTTTTAATTTTAATAATAATATATTTTAAAAATTTAAATATATTATTTTAATTATTAATTAATTAATAATATTAGTATAAAAATTATTATTATATACGGAATAATAAATATAAAATTATTAAATGAAAAATAAATTATTTAATTAATATAATAATATATAAATAAAATAATTTCTATAAAATTATAATTAATACTTTTAATTTTTACTTATAAAATAATTTGATTAATTGATTGATTGATTTATACTACGGATCTAGCTAAGCTAATTCCGGCGTTCCTTAATACGCGGCCTTTTGGCCTTACTGGTAACCGTAAAAACCTAACGTTTATAACGTTAAGGTAAAAACCGGCGTTTACCAAGCCTTTACCCCTTATCCCTTAAAATAAAGGATATTAACGGCCGTTTAAAGAGTAACAATCTATAATATTATAATTATATTTTTATAGGGGCTACTTTTAAGCTTATTATTTCTCCGTTTCTTTATAAATTTATACTATTTTAACCTTACGTAATACCTTTAAATATCTTTATTAATACTTACGCGCTTAATATATATTTTTCTTATATTATTATTATCATTATTAATTCCTTTAAGGACTTTTAATAAACGTTTATTATTGTATCTTTACGGCTATAGAAAATGCTTTCCGGTTGATATAATTAATATAACCGGTTTCCGCTTCTCTTTTTTTTCTTTAACCGGTAATAAGCTTTTTCCGTAAGGTTTTTAATAACCTTATTTATCTTTATAATAAAATTAAATTATAATAATAATCCGGTAAATATTATAAACTTAACGGTTATCCGGATATTTCACTTTATAAATAATATTTAATAATAATTATAAATATCAACTTTTATTATAAATTTTAACTTAATTTCCGTAAATAAAAGATAAAAAATAAAGACGTTTACGGTATTTTATTTTCTTTATTTATATTTATATCCGGCGTTTATCCGATTTTTAATATATATAATAAATAAGAAATAGGTTAAATAGTTTTTATTTATTTAAAGTTAAATTATTAATACGTTATTACCCTTTTTTATAATATTATAACGGCGGAAATACTTATTAATAATCTTTTTATCGTTAAAAACTAAATAATAATAACTTTAAAATATAAAGTTTTTATATTTCTATTAACGTTTAATTTACTTTATCGTAACTTATAAAATAATCATTATAGCCTTTATTTTTTAAATCCTTTTTATCTCCGTTTTTTTTACGTTTAATAGGAATTTATATATATTTAAATTAATTTCCGGGATACCGGGAAGGTTAATATCCTTCTTAATTTATTCTTATTTTATCTTAATAAAAAAAGGGATATATATTTTTAAATTTTTTTTTTTAACTTAAAGCTTATTAAGATTTTAACGGATCCGCCCGTTTCCTATTATAATAATTAAGTATATATATTTCTTTAACCTTACTTAAACGATTATTTAATCCAATAAGACTTTAATTAATAATATAAAAATTTTAAACTTTAATATTAAGATAAAATTTACTTTATAAATATTATTAACTATTCTTAAATACCAGTTTTAAGCTTTTTATAATATTAAAATAAACATTTTCCTATATCTTAAAGTACCCTTAAATATATATTAAATAACCGTAATATATACTATAATTAACTTTATTACGGTTTAATAAATAATCCGGGTTTTCTATAACGTAACTCCTTATATTAATATAACGAGATAAATAAAGCCTTTTTCTCATAAAGTTATCTTTTTTTAAATTTTTCTTATATAGTTTTTTTAATCGAATTTGCCGTTTACTTAAAAATTAAAAACTTTAATATTAATATCCGATTTTACCGTTACTTTATTTAAGTCTATTATAATTATTATATTATATAGCTTTAAACTCTTAATTATATAAATAAACTTATACTTATATAGTATAAATTAAACCCTGCAAGTTTTTATTTATTAAAAATAAACTTTATAAGCTTATTTTAATTCTAGATAATACATATATATAAAAACATTATAAATTAAAAAATAAACATTCTTAATAAAGTTTTTAATTTAGATTTTTTATTTTAACTTAATAAGCTCCTTAATTAATAAACCGTTAAAAAATAAAAATAATATAAAAGAAATAAATAATCCTTAAGGAATCCTTATTATAATAAGCTTTATTAAACTTATTTTTTATTTTAAATTAATTAACGTAACTTAATCGTTTAAGAAAATTTTTATTTACTTAATTAAGAAAAATAATATCCTTTTTTCCTTAAGTTATATAGTAATTTTTAATAATTTACCTTATTAAAAATATTTATAATATTAAGAGAAAAAAGATTTATAATATACTTTTTCTTATAACCTTATATTATATATATGTTATTAATTAATCCTTTAAGGGTTATTTTTATTAATTAACTTTTCTTTATTCTTATTTATTAATTAAGGAGAAGTCCGTAGTTTTTTATATAATTATTAAGGATCTTAATAATTACCGTCTTTAAGGTTTTTTTAATATATAAAAAAGTATAATAAATTTATAAGACTTTATCTTAAAATAATCCGGCTTAATAAGCTTCTTAAAAATAATCGTTTTTATTTCTTTAAACTTATATAAATAATAACCAATATTAAAATATACTTAAGAAAAATAAATAAAGATCCTTTTAAGTAATAAGGTTATTATTAATAAGAATTTATTAAGAATCCTATTTAATTTTAGGGCTTTATTTTTTTAATTTATTAATCGCTTTAATTATTATATTTTATATTATTATTTTATTTATGAATACGGGGTTAAGGTATATAACGTTATTAATATTATTTAAGTTAACTTTTAATAAAGGGGGAAAAATACTTTTTAAGGGCCTTAATCTTACCGTTAAAAGTATTAATTAATATATTATCGGGTTTCTTAAGAAACGGGAATTTAAGGATAAACTTTAATTTCCTACTTTATTCCTTATTATATTTTATTAACTTTTAAATATTATAAGGTAAAACCGTTAAGTTATATATTATAAACCGAAACTATATTTACTTAACCTTCTTAATAATCCTTTCCTTTTCTTTTTAAGTAACCTTTAATTAATTAAAAATTTCTTAATTTTAATATTTAAAAGTTTATTTAATTAACCTTTTTACCTTTATAATCGCGGTTATATATCCTTTATTTTAATAAGTTTTAACTTTTTAAAAGGGCTTTATTATTAAGATTATTTTACTAATTATTTTATTTAATACTTTTATTATTCGCTTTATAAAAAAATCGATTTAATCTTTATTATTTAATTAAAAGAGGTCCGTAAATTATATTACCGTTTCCTTTATTTTTATATAAACCTTTATTTCCTTACCCGTTTTTTACGTTTTCCTTACCGGTAATAATAAGGTTATATTAACGGTTTAATTTAAGGTTATTTATATTAATATATAGTTTAAGTTATATTTTAAGTTTTTTTATAACTTATATATTATAATTACGTTAATAACTTTTTCCGTATCAAAAACTAAATTAATTATCGTTTTAAATTTACGATTCTTTTACGTAATAATTGTTTATAGTATTAATAATAAAAGGTTAATTCAAGCAGTAATTATTAATAAGTTATCCGATTTAATATAATTTATTATATACCCTTTTTTATTTTATATATAATAATGTAAGTTAAAGTCTTTAAGCAATATATATTTACTTAAAATAATTAAGACCTTTTTAAATAACGGTATTATTAAAGGTCCCTTTTTAACCAGCGGCGGGTTATACGTATTATAAATATTAAAATTACCCTTTAAATCCTTTTCCTTTATAATATAGAATATATAAAGGTTTTTACTATAATAAGTAATATCTTAACTATTTACGTTAAGTTATTTATTTATAAAAAAGTATATTCTGGTTATTTTATCCCCCTTAAAAGTTAAATAAAACTCCTTTTTTAAATTAATAAATAAATGTATATATGGGCTATATAGTAATTCTTATATTATTATAATATTAATGTTTTTAATTTCTTTAAACTTAAGTATTATTATTATTGTTTTAAAATTTTTATTACGGACGTTATATTATATTATTCTTAAAAGTATTAATATATTATATATTAATTTCTATAAAAACTCCTTTTTTATATTTATTCAAATTACGGACTTCTTATTAAAATTAAATGTTTTTTAATTTAATATTTTCTTAATTATTATTAAAAACGTAAAACGGTTAACCCTTAAAATTAAAATTATAAAAAACTTCTTTTTCTTTATTTTATCCGTTATTTTTATTTACCTTTTATTATTTAATTAATTAACTTTACGTTTTAAGGTTATTTTTGGTTAACCCGTTAAATTAATTTTATACGTATTATACCGTTGGATTTTTACGGTTATTTAAGTCTCCTTATGTTTAATCTCTTTAACTTTTATTATATATTTAGAATCCTATATTAAATATCCTTTTTTTATTATATATAGCGTATTTAAGTATACTTTTTTAAGCCCTTAATTATTAACTTTATATATTTATAAATATTATAACTTTTAACGTAAACTATATATTTTATAATATTAAAATATTTTATAATAATAAATTTATAGCTTTAATACTTAAACTATTAATTAATATCCGCCGTTTTATTTTATAATTAAGTTATTTTAAGAAATCCCTTTTTAATAATTCTTTTATTTAAGATATTATTATATATTTTTATTAATATTACGCTTAATATACTAATAAAGTACCTTTTTATATATTTTAAGGAATTAATTTTTTTATTATTAGAAAAAGCTTATAATTGCTAATTTTAAGCTTTAAGTAAAAAACTATATTCTTTTTTTCTATTCCTTAATATAACCTTTTTCTTAGTTTTTATAAAAAGTAATAAGTATATCTTATTTATAACAAAAATAAACGATTACCTTAAAACCTTAATTAACTTATATTTTCCTTTATTAATTTAAGCCTTAAATTTCTTTAAGTTTTCTTTTACCTTTAAAGATATTATATTAAGTAAAATATTTTTACTTTATAATTTACGTATTATAATAATTTATTCTATTAACGGTTCTATTATTACTTTAAAGGCCTTTATTAATTATAATAAGTTTATTTCCGTAATTACGTTTTTCTTTTTATTATTAAATAAATAGATTATTATTATTTTTGTTTTCTTTAAAACGGCCGTTTTCTTCTCCGATATCCTTTTATTTTTTACCGCGGATACCCTTTTTATTATTCTTATTGCTTAATTTTTTTTCGTTTAAAAGGCTGCCATTTTTATATTTTCATTTTATATACTTAACCTTAAGCCGTTTTCTTTACCCTTTATTAACGTTTTTATTACCGCCTTTAAAGAGCCCCGTAACCGCTTTATCTCCCCCAGTTTTACCTTTATTTTTATATAGAACTCCTTTATATCTTTTAACTTAATCCGTAATATCGGTTAAATTTTTAAGATAATATTTTTTTACTTTATCGTAAGGAGTCCTTTTAAGGCTTTTATTATTTTCCTTACCGCCCTTTAACCTTTATTTATTAGGCAACGTACTGTTTCTACCTTTTATTTTTGGTTCTTTAAGGTCCCCTCCTTCTTATTAATTTTTTTTCCCTTTTATTTATCCTTAATAGTATTTTTACCGCGGTTTTCTTACCTTTTCTTTCCGTTTATACCCTTCGCCGTTAATACCGTACCGGCCTTTTTACCCTTTTATTTACCTATTATTTCCGTTTTATTATTATGCGTTTTACGCGTTTTAATATATATATTTTATTAACCTTAATTCCCTTATTTATTTTAAGCGTTATCCGGCTTACTATTATTATATTATTTATACGCGTTATCGCCGTTTCTATTAATATAGGTTACTTACCCGTTTATTACCTTATTCTTAATTACTACGTTATTTCTATTTATCGTATTTAATATACTTTCTTTACTATTATAAGAGCTATATATATACGTATCGTTTTAGACCTCTGGGGTCCCTTTGTTCGTCGCCATTTCAAATCACCATAAGTAAACATTTAATTTATTCTATCTATAAAATAATTTAATAAATAAATTTTATAACGTTCGTTAATTAAGAATTTAATTATAATATAAAATTTTAATAAATAATACTCTTCATTTTATACTTTAATTTAATTTTAATTTTTTAATTTAAAACTTAAATAATTATTTATATATAATAATTAATTTTAATTAATATTATAAGAAAATATAATTTAGCTTTTAAATATAATATATTTACTTTTAAGTATTTAAATTAACTATATATTTTTTTATATTAATATTACTTTTTTTAAATAAATAATATAAAAAATAATTTTTAAATCTAATATGAATTAAATTATAAAGAATAATATAATATAAATTATATATATTAAAATTTATTAATAAAAAAAATACTGTATAATTTCTTATTTTATTTTTATCCCGTTAAGTTAAAATTTTAATATTTTTTTTTAAATTTTTTTTTTTAGTTTTCTTAATAAGTTATATAATTTATAACTTTAATATTAATAAGTTTATATATTTTCAATAATATCGGATTTTATAGAATATTTAATTTGATTGATTGATTGATTTATACTACGGGTCTAGTTAAGCTAATTCCGGCGTTCCTTAATACGCGGCCTTTTAACCTTACTGGTAACCGTAAAAACCTGATACTTATAACGTTAAAGCAAAAACCGGCGTTTATCAGGTCTTTACCCTTTATCCCCTAAAATAAAGGATATTAACGGCCGTTTAAAGAGTAATAATCCATTTATATATTTTTTATATTTTAATTCCCCCAAGAAAATCCGTAATATTACGATTATATCCTTATAGGGGTTATCCTTAAGCTTATTATTCTTCCGCTCCTTTATATATTTATATTACCTTAATTTTATATAATACCTTTAAATATTTTTATTAATACTTACGTATTTAATATATACCCCTTTTATATTATTATCGCCGTTAACTTTTTTAAAGACTTTTAGCAAGTATTTATTATTATATCCTTACGGCTATAAAAGATGCTTTCCGGTTTATATAATTAATGTAACCGGTTTCCGCTCCTCTTTTTCTTCCTTAATTAATAATAGGCTTTTTCCGTAAAGTCTTTGGTAATTTTATTTATCTCTATAACGAAATTAAACTATAATAATAGTCCGGTAAATATTATAAATTTGATTGATTAATTGATTGATTTATACTACGGGTCTAGCTAAGCTAATTCCGGCGTTCCTTAATACGCGGCCTTTTAACCTTATTAATAACTATAAAAACCTGATACTTATAATATTAAGGTAAAAACCGGCGTATATTAAATTTCCACCTTTTATCCTTTAAGGTAAAAGATATTAACGGCCGTTTAAAGAATAATAATTTATTTATATACTTCTTATATTTTAACTCCTTAAGAAAATCCGTAATACTATAACTATATCCTTATAAAAGCTATCCTTAAATTCGTTACTTTTCCGTTCCTTTATATATTTATATTACTTTAATCTTATATAATACCTTTAAATATCCTTATTAATACTTATATATTTAATATATACCCTTTTTATATTATTATCGTTATTAACTTTTTTAAGGACTTTTAATAAGTATTTATTATTATATCCTTATAATTATAAAAGATACTTTCCGGTTTATATAATTAACGTAACCGGTTTCCGTTCCTCTTTTTCTTCTTTAACCGGTAATAAGCCTTTTTTATAAGGTTTTTAATAATTCATTTATTTTTATAACGAGGTTAAACTATAGTAATAATCCGGTAAATATTATAAACTTAACGGTTACCCGGATATTTTATTTTATAAATAATATTTAACGATAATTATAAATATTAACTTTTATAATAAGTCTTAACTTAACCTTCATAAATAAAAAATAAAAAATAAGGATATATATAGCGTTTTATTTTTTTTATCCGTATTTATATCCGGCGTTTATTTGACCCTTAATATATATAATAAATTAGAAATAAATTAAATTATTTTTACTTATTTAAAGTTAAATTATTAATACGTTATTACTTTTCTTTATAATATTATAACGGCGGAGATATTTATTAATAATCTTTTTATTATTAAAAGTTAAATAATAATAACCTTAAAATATAAAATCCTTATATTTTTATTAATACTTAATTTATTTTATTATAATTTATAAAATAATTATTATAATTTTTATTCTTTAAATCCTTTTAATCTCGGTTTTTCTTACGTTTAATGGGAGTTTATATTTATTTAGGTTAACCTCCGGAATATTGGTAAAATTAACTTTTTTTTTTCTCCGCTTATTTTTATTTTATTTTAATAAGAAAAAAAATAAGTATTTTTAATTTATTCTTTTTAACTTTAAGCTTATTAAAATTCTAGCGGATCCGCCCGTTTCTTATTATTATAATTAAGTATATATATTTTTTTAACCTTATTTAAATAATTATTTAATTTAATAAAACCTTAATTAATAATACAAAAACTTTAAACTTTAATACTGGGATAAAGGTTACTTTATAAGTACCGTTAACTATTCTTAAATACCGATTCTGGACTTTCTATAATATCTAAATAAGCTTTTTCCTATATCCCGGAGTACTTTTAAGTATATATTAAATAACCGTAGCGTATATTATAATTAATTTTATTATAATTTAATAAATAATCCGGGCTTTCTATAATATAATTCTTTATATCGATACGGCAAAATAAATAAGGTTTTTTTCTTATAAAGTTATTTTCTTTTAAACCTTTTTTATATGGTTTTTTTAATTGAACTTTTTATTTACTTAAAGGTTAAGGACTTTAATATTAACCTCCGGTTTTACCGTAACTTTATTTAAATTTATTATAGTTATTATATTATATAGTTTTAGGCTTTTAATTATATAAATAAGTTTATATTTATACGGCATAAATTAAGCCTTATAAGTTCTCGTTTATTAAAAATAGACTTTATAAGTTTATTTTAATTTTAAATAATTTATATATATAAAGGTATTATAAATTAAAAAGTGAATATTATTAATAAAGTTTTTAACTTAAACCTTTTATTTTAACTTAATAAGCTTTTCGATTAATAAACCGTTAAAGAATAAGAATAATATAGAAGAAATAAACGATCTTTAAGGAATCCTTATTATAGTAGGCTTTATTAAGCTTATCTTTTATCCTAGGTTAATCAATATAACTTAATTATTTAAAAAACTTTTCATTTATTTAATTAAGAAGGATAATATCCCTTTTTTCTTTAAGTTATATAATAACCTTTAATAATTTATTTTATTGAAAATACTTATAATATCGAAAAAAAGAAGACTTATAATATATTTCTTCCCGTAACTTTATATTATATATATACCGTTACTTAATCCTTTAAAAGCTATTTTTATTAATTAACCTTTTTTTTTATTTTTATTTATTAATTAAGAAGAAGTCCGTAATTCTCTATATAATTATTAAGGATCCTCGTTATTATTATCTTTAAGGCCTTCTTTAACGTATATAAGAGCATAATAAATTTATAAGACTTTACTTTAAAG
Organism: Niebla homalea; assembly: GCA_019925105.1. Lineage (NCBI taxonomy): Eukaryota > Fungi > Ascomycota > Lecanoromycetes > Lecanorales > Ramalinaceae > Niebla > Niebla homalea. The sequence continues at coordinate 1,033,928 of JAHGAU010000018.1, forward strand.
TAATCCGGCTTAGTAAGCTTCTTAAGGATAATTATTTTTATTTCCTTAAACTTACGCGGGTAATAATTAACGTTAAAATATATTTAAAAAAAATAAATAAAAACCTTTCTAAAAGGTAAGGTTATTATTACTAGGAATCTATTGGGAATCTTATTTGGTCCCGGGGCTTTATTTTTCTTTGGTTTATTAATCGCTTTAATTATTATATCTTATATTATTATTTCATTTATTAATATAGGGTTAAAGTATAAAACGTTATTAATATCGTTTAAGTTAATTTCTGGTAAAGGGGGAAAAATTGCTTCTTTAAGGACCTTAATCTTACCGTTAAAGGTATTAGTTAATATATTATTAAATCTTTTAAGGGGCGGGAATTTAAGGATAAACTTTGGTTTTTTACTTTATTCTCTATTATATTTTATTAATTTTTAGATATTACGAAATAAGACCATTAAGTTATATACTATAAATTAAAAGTATATTTATTTAACCTTTTTAATAATTTTTTCTTTTTCCTTTTAAATAACCTTTAATTAATTAAGTATTTCTTAGTTCCTATATTTAAAAGCCTATTTAATTAGCCTTTTCGCCTTTATAATTATAATCGTATATCCTTTATTTTAATAAGTTTTAACTTTTTATAAAGGTTTTATTATTAAGATAGTTTTATTAATTACTTCGTTTAATACCTTTATTATTTATTCTATAAAAGGTTAATCCAATCATTATTATTTAATTAAGGGAGGTCCGTGAATTATATTATTATTTCCCCCGCTTTTATATAAACCTCTATTTCCTTAATTATTTTCTACGTTTTCCTTACCGGTAATAATATAATTATATTAACGGTTTAGTTTAAAATTATTTATATCGGTATATAATTTAAATTATATTTTAAGTCTTCTTATGGTTTATATATTGCGATTATATTAATAATCCCTTTTATATTAAAGGCTAAATTAATTATCGTTTTAAATTTACGATTTTTTACGTAATAATCCCTTATAATATTAATAATAAGAAATTAGCTTAAACGGTAATTATTAATAGGTTATCCGATTTAATATAATTTATCGTATACTTCCTTATTTTATATATAATAATATAAGTTAAAGTCTTTAAGTAATATATATTTACTTAAAATAATTAAGATTTCTTTAAGTAATAATATCGTAAAAGGTTTTTCCTTATTAACCGGCGGCGGGTTATATACGTTATAAATATTAAAATCGTTTTTTAAGTCCCCTTTTTTTTATAATATAAAGTATATAAAGGTTTCTATTATAATAAGTAATATCCTAGTTATTTATATTAAGCTATTTATTTATAAAAAAGTATATTTTAATCGTTTTATTTTTTTTAAAAATTAAATAAAATTTTTCCCCCGGGTTAATAAATAAATATATATATAGGTTATACGGTAATTCCTATATTATTATAACGTTAACGTTTTCAATTTTTTTAAATTTAAATATTAATATTATAGCTTTAATTCTTTTATTATGGACGTTATATTATATTACTTTTAGAAACGTTAATATATTATATATTAACCTTTATAAAAGCTCCTTTTTTTATATCCGTTTAAATTATAGATTTCTTATTAAAGTTAAGCGTTTTTTAATTAAGTATTTTCCCGGTTATTATTAAAAATATAAAACGGCCGGCCCTTAAGGTCAGGATTATATAAAGCTTTTTTTTTTTACCGTTATTTACCTTTTATTATTTAATTAATTAAGCTTACGTTTTAAGGTTATTTTTAATTAACCTATTAAATTAATTTTATACGTATTATACCGTTGGATTTTTACGGTTATTTAAGTCTCCTTATATTTAATTTCTTTAGCTTTTATTATATATTTAGAATCTTATACTGGGTATTCCTTTTTATTATATATAATATATTTAAGTATACCCTTTATAAGTTTTTTAATTATTAATTTTATATACTTATAAGTATTATAACTTTTAACGTAAATTATATATTTCATAATATTAAAGTATTTCGTAATAATATATTTATAACCTTAATACTTAAAATATTAATAAATATTAACCGTTTTATTTTATAATTAAGTTATCTTAAAAGATTTTTTTTTAATAATCCTTTTATTTAGGATATCGTTATATATCTTTATTAACGTTACGCTTAATATAACGGTAAAGTATTTTTTTACGTATCTTAAAAAATTAAATCTTTTTATTATTAACGGAAATTTATAGTTAATGATTTTAAGCCTTAAATAAAGAATTATATTTTTTTTTTCTATATTTTTTAATGTAGCCTTTTTTTTAGCTTCCTTAAAACGTAATAAACATATTTTATTTACTATAATAATAAACGATTACCTTAAAATTTTAACCGATTTATATTTTTTTCTTATTAACTTAAGCCTTAAACCTCTTTAAGTTTTCTTTTATTTTTAAAAACGTTATATTAAGGAAAATATTTTTATTTTATAATTTATATACCGTAATAATTTATTCTATTAATAATTTTATTATTATTTTAAAAGCCTTTATTAATTATAACCGGTTTATTTTTACCGCCGTATTCCTTTTTTTATTATTAAATAGGCGGACCGTTATTATTTTCATTTTTTTAATACGGTTGCTTTTTTTTCCGTTATTTTTTTATTTTTTACCGCGGGTACCCCCTTTATTATCCTTATCGCTTAGCTTTTTTTTATTTAAGGGGTTACCGCTTTTATATTTTTGCTTTATATATTTAACCCCAGGCTATTATCTTTACCTTTTATTAGCGCCTTTACTTTTACCTTTTAAGAGCCCCGTAAACGCTCCGTTTCCCTTAATTTTATTTTTATTTTTATATAAAAGTCTTTTACGTTTTTTAATTTAATTTATAGTATTAATTAAGTCTTTAACGTAATATGCTTTTGTTTTACCGTAAAGAGTTTTTTTAAGGTCTTTATTAGCTTCCTTACCGCCCTTTTACCTTCCTTTACCGGACGACGTATTATCTCCGCCTTTTATTTTTGGTCCCTTAAGGTCTTATTTTCCTTATTAGCTTTATTTCCCTTTTATATACCCTTAATAGTACTTTTATTATAGTTTTTTTACCCCTTTTTCCCGCTTATACCCTTTATTATTAATATCGTATCGGCCTTCTTACCCCCTTATTTACTTATTATCTCCGTATTATTATTATATATTTTACGCGTTTTATTATGCGTATTCTATTAATTTTAATTCTTTTATTTATTTTAAGCGTTATTCGGCTTATTATTATTATATTATTTATATATATCGTTGCCGTTTCTATTAATATAGGTTATTTGTTTATTTACCATTTTATTTTCAACTATTATACTATTTCCTTTTATCGTATTTAATATACTTCTTTTATTATCGTTAAAGCTATATATATACGTATCGTTTTGGACCTCTAAGGTCCCTTTATTCATCGCCATCCTATCCTTCTTTCTATTATAAATTTAATAGCTACCCAGATGCTTTATTTTATAGATAATATTTAACGGTAATTATAAGTATTAACTTTTATAATAAGTTTTAATTTAATCTTTATAAATAAAAAATAAGAAATAAGGACGTATACGGCGTTTTGTTTCCTTTATTTACACTTATATTTAACGTTTATCCGACCCTTAATATATATAATAAATAGGAAGTAAGTTAAACCGTTTTTATTTATCCGGAGTTAAATTATTAATATATTATTACCCTTCCTTATAATATTATAGCGGCGGAGATACTTATTAATAATCTTTTTATCGTTAAAAATTAAGTAACGATAATTTTAAAATATAGAGTCCCTATATTTCCGTTAACGCTTAATTTACTTTATCGTAACCTATAAAGTAATCGTTATAATTTTTACTTTTTAAATCCTTTTAATTTCGGGTTTTCTTACGTTTAACGGGAATTTATACCCGTTTAAGTTAACCTCCGGAATATTAATAAGGTTAATTTTTTTTTCCGCTTATTTTTATTTTATTTTAATAAAAAAAAAAGATAAGTATTTTTAGTTTATTCCCTTTAACTTTAAGCTTATTAAGATTTTAGCGGATCCACCCGTTTCCTATTATTATAATTAAATATATATATCTTTTTAACTTTATTTAAACGATTATTTAATTTAATAAGACTTCGATTAATAATATAAAGACTTTAAACTTTAATACCGGGATAAAAGTTACTTTATAAGTACCGTTAATTACTTTTAGATATTACTTCTGGACTTTCTATAATATTTAAATAAGCTTTTTTTATATCCCGGAGTACCCTTAAGTATATATTAAATAACCGTAACGTATATTATAATTAACTTTATTATAGTTTAATAAATAGTCCGGGCCTTTTATAACGTAATTTCCTATATTAATATAGTAAGATAAATAAGGCCTTTTTCTTATAAAGTTATATTCTTTTAAATTTTTCTTATATAATCCTTTTAATTAAGCTTTTTATTTATTTAAAGGTTAAGGATTTTAATACTAGTATCCGGTTTTACCGTAATTTTACTTAAGTCCATTATAACTATTATATCGTATAACCTTAGGTTTTTAATTATATAAATAAGTTTATATTTATATAATATAAATTAAACTTTATAGGTTTTTACTTATTAAAGATAAACTTTATAGGTTTATTTTAGTTTTAAATAGTTTATATATATAAAGGTATTATAAGTTAAAAGGTAAATAATATTAATAAAGTTTTTAACTTAAACCTTTTATTTTAATTTAACGAACTTTTTAATTAATAAATTATTAAAAAATAAAAATAATATAAAAGAAATAAATAATCCTTAAGGAATCCCCGTTATAACGGGCTTTATTAAAAATATTTTTTATTTTAAGTTAATCGATATAGCTTAATTATTTAAGAAACTTTTTATTTATTTAATTAAGAAAAGTAATATCTTTTTCTTCTTTAAGTTATATAATAACGTTTAATAATTTACTTTATTAAAAGTATTTATAATATTAAAAGAAAAAAGATTTATAATATATTTCTTCCCGTAACCTTATACCGTATATATATTATTAATTAATCCTTTAAAAATTATTTTTATTAATTGATTTCTTTTTATTTTTATTTATTAATCGGGAAAAAGTCTATAATTCTTTATATAATTATTAAGGATCTTTATTATTATTATCTTTAAGGCTTTCTTTAACGTATATAAGAGTATAATAGGTTTATAAGACTTTATTTTAAAGTAATTTAACTTAATAAACTTTTTAAGGATAATTATCTTTATTTCCTTAAATTTACGTAAATAATAACCGACGTTATAATATACTTAAAAAAATAAATAAAAACCTTTTTAAAAGGTAAGGTTATTATTATTAGGAATCTATTAAGAATCCTATTTAATCCCGGGGATTTATCCTTCTTTAATTTATTAATCGCTTTAATTATTATATCTTATATTATTACCTTATTTATTAATATGGGATTAAAATATAAAGCCTTATCGATATCGTTTAAGTTAACTTTTAATAGAAGGGGGAAAAATACTCCTTTAAGGACCTTCATTTTACCATTAAAGGTATTAATTAATATATTATCGGATTTCTTAAAAGCGGGAATTTAAAATAAGCTTTGGTTTCTTATTTTATTCTTTATTATACTTTGTTAACTTCTAAATACCACGAGGTAAAACCGCTAAGTTATATACTATAAACTGAAAGTATATTTATTTAACCTTTTTAATAATCTTTTCCTTTTCCTTTTAAATAATCCTTAATTAATTAAATATTTTTAGTTTTTATACTTAAAAGCTTATTTAATTAACCTTTTTACCTTTATAATTATAATTATATATTTTTCATTTTAATAAATTTTAACTCTTTAAAAGGTTTTATTATTAAAATAATTTTATTAATTACTTTATTTAATATTTTTATTACTTATTTTATAAAAAGGTCGATCCGATCTTTATTATTTAGTTAAGGGAGGTTTATGAATTATATTATTATTTCCCCGTTTTTATATAAACCTCTGCTTTTTTAATTGTTTTTTACGTTTTTTTTATTAATAATAATATGATTATATTAATAATCTAATCTAAAATTATTTATATTAATATATAATCTGAGTTATATTTTAAGTCCTTTTATGGCTTATATATTACGATTGCCCCAGTAACCCTTTCCGTATTAAAGGTTAAATTAATCGTTATTTTAAACTTATAACTTTCTTACGTAATAATCCCTTATAATATTAATAATAAAAGGTTAACTTAAACGGTAATTACTACTAGGTTATCCGATTTAACGTAATTTATTATATATTCTTTTTTATTTTATATATAATAATATAAATTAAAGTCTTTAAATAATATATACTTATTTAAAATAATTAAGATTTCTTTAAGTAACGGTATTATAGAAAATTTTTCTTTATTAATCGGCGGCGGGTTATATATATTATAAATATTAAAGTCGCCCTTTAAGTTCCCTTTTTTATAATATAAAATATATAAAAATTTCTATTATAATAAGTAATATTTTAGTTATTTACGTTAAGTTATTTATTTATAAAGAAATATATTTTAATCGTTTTATTTTCCTTAAAGGTTAAGTAAAAACTTTCCTTTAAATTAATAAATAAATATATATATAAACTATATAATAATTCTTATATTATTATAATATTAATATTTTTAACTTCTTTAAATTTAAATATCGGTATTATAATTTTAATTCTTTTATTATAAACGTTATATTATATTACTTTTAAAAACGTTAATATATTATATATTAACCTTTATAAAGGCTCCTTTTTTTATACCCGTTTAAATTATAGACTTCTTATTAAAGTTAAACGTTTTTAAATTTAATATCTTCCCGGTTATTATTAAAGACGTAAAACGGCCGGCCCTTAAGGTTAAGATTATATTTTTACTGCTATTTACCCTTTATTATCTAATTAATTAAGCTTACGTTTTAAGGCTGCTTTTAATTAGTTTATTAAATTAATTTTATATATATTATACCGTTGGATTTTTATAATTATCCGGGTTTCCTTACGTTTAATCTCCTTGGTTCTTATTATATACTTAAAATCCTATATTGGGTATCCCTTTTTATTATATATAACGTATTTAAACGTATTTTTTATAAGTTTTTTAATTATTAACTTTATATACTTATAAGTATTATAATTTTTAACGTAAACTATATATTTTATAATATTAAAATACCTTATAATAATATATTTATAATTTTAATACTTAAAATATTAATAAATATTAATTACTTTATTTTATAATTAAGTTATTTTAAGAAATCCTTTTTAATAATTTTTTTATTTAAAATATTATTATATATCTTTATTAACGTTACGCTTCATATAACGGTAAAATATTTCTTTATGCGTTTTAAAAAGTTAAGTCTTTTTATTATTAACGGAAGTTTATAATTAACGATTTTAAGCTTTAAATAAAAAACCATATTCTTTTTTTCTATATTTTTTAATATAATTTTTTTCTTAACTTCTTTAAAATATAATAAATATATCTTATCCACTATAATGGTAAATAATTGCCTTAAAATTTTAATTAATTTATATTTTTTTTTATTAATTTAAGTTTTAAATTTTTTTAAGCTTTTTTTTATTTTTAAAAACGTTATATTAAAAAGGATATTTTTACTTTATAATTTACGTACCGTAATAATTTATTCTATTAATAATTCCGTTATTATTTTAAAAACCTTTATTAATTATAATGGGTTTATTTTTACCGTTATATTCTTTTTTTTATTATTAAATAAGCAGACCGTTATTATTTTTATCTTTTTTAATACGGCCGCTTTCTCCTCCATTATCCTTTTATTCTTTATTACGGGTATTCCCTTTATTACTTTTATCGCTTAACTTTCTTTTATTTAAAGGGCCGTTATTTTTATATCCTCACTTTATATATTTAACCTTAAACTGCCGTTTTTACTTTTTATTAATGCCCTTATTCCCGCCCCTTAAGAGCCCCGTAAACGCTCCGCTTCCCTTAATTTTACCTTTATTTTTATATAGAAGTTTTTTACGTTTTTTAATTTAATCTATAATATTAATTAGGTTTTTAACGTAATATTTTTTTACTTTATTATAAAGAATCCTTTTAAAATTTTTATTACTTTTTTTACCGCCTTTTTACCCTTTTTTATTAGGCGACGTATTATCTCCGTTTTTTATTTTTGGTCCCTTAAGGTCCCGTTTTCTTTACCAGCTTTATTTCCTTTTTATATATCCTTAATAATATTTTTACCGCGGTCTTTTTACCTTTTTCCCTTATTTATACCCTTTATTATTAATATTATACCGGCCTTTTTACCCCCTTATTTACCCATTACCTCCATATTATTATTACGCGTTTTACGCGTTTTAATATGCGTATTTTATTAATCTTAATTCCTTTATTTACTTTAAGCGTTATTTAATTTATTATTATTATATTATCCGTACGCGTTATTGCCGTTTTTATTAATATAGGTTATTTACCCGTTTATTACTTTATTTTTAACTATTATATTACTTTTACTTATTATACTTAATATACTCCCCTTACTATCGTTAAAGCTATATATATACGTATCGTTTTAGACCTCTAGGGTCCCTTTGTTTGTCGCCATCCTTTCTATCTAAAGATTATTGAAAATATTAATTATACTATAATTATTAATAATATTGAATATTTAATTTACTTTTAATTAAAATTCTAATATGTTATTTTAAATAATAATTATATGTTTAATTTAAAGTTTACGGAGAATAGGTTATTTAAATACCGGTTTTTAAGAGAACTTTTATATAATTCTTTAATAAGCTTCTTATTATTTTATTATAAAAGTTTTATTGCCGGTAACTTTCTTTTTAAAAAATTTAATTAATTTATAATTATATAATATAAAGAAATTATTAAGTTATTAAAGTAAGAAATTTAAATATATAATAAAAAAAAATTGAAAAATTTAATATATTAATTTAAATAAGCTTATCTTATATAATCTATTTATTTTTCTTATATTTAATTATTTATAAAAAAAAAACTATTATATTTTTAAGAAATATATAAAAAAATTTAATTTCTATAATAATTAATTAAAAATAATAAAATAAAAAGAAAATAATCGTTTTATTATATTAAATACATATTTACTTTATTATTTTAATCTTAATATAGTAATATTATTTATAGATATTATTAAAAAATAAATAATAAAATGCTTAATAATTATTAAACTTTATTTATTTAAAAATTTTCCGGATAATAAAATTAAAATCTTAATAATAATAAATTATTAACTTATTAATAATAAATAATCCTATATAAAGATTATAGCTTATTAAATTAATATAATTAAAAATATTATAATATCTTAATTAACTTTTATTACGTTAAAAAACTTATAATAATAATCGTTTTATATTTATTATAAAGAAAATAATTATAAAATATACTTTAAAAAATTATAATATAATAATTATAATTACTAATTAATAATTATAATTAATTAATTAAATAATTTATATTACGGATTTAATTAAGTTAACTCCGGCATTCTTTAATAATTCGTTATTTAGCCTTATTACTAATTATAAAAACTTAATATTTATAACGGTATAAATAAAAACCGGTATTTATTTAATTTTTATTCTTATTTTAAGGATTAAGAATATTGATAGTTATTTAAAAAGTAATAATATATTTATACGTTTTTTTAAGATAACTTATAATATTACGATAAAATTTACGTAAGGGTTATTTTTAAACTTATTATTTTTTCTATTATTTTATAAGTTTTTTTTTATATTAAACTTTCCGATTATATTTTTAAATACTTTTATTAATATATATATTATTATTATTTTATTTATATTACTCCGTTAATTAACGTATTATTATTTCTTATATTATTCAGGTATTTACGGCTTTAAATCCTTATTAAATATAATTTTTCCGTTACTATTTTTTATTTCCGGGTTAATAATAAAGTTTTTATTTAAATTCTTAACCATTTCGTTTACTTTATTAATTAAATTAAATTATAATAATAAACTTTTAATTATTATAAGTTTAATAATAATTATTTTAATATCCCTTTTAATGTAAAATATTTAACGTAAATTATTAATCTTAATTTTTTAATTAATCCTTATTTAAGCCTTATAAATAATAAATAAAAAGTAAATATATAAATAATATTTTACTTTTTTTTTTATTTATATTTAAAATTAATGTTTATTTAATTCTTAATATATATAATAAAAATGAAATAAATTATATTATTTTTATCCGTCCGGAGTTAAATTATTAATATATTATTATTTTCTTTATAATTTTATAGTAATAAAAATATTTATTTATAATTTTTTTATTATTTAACGTTAAATATTATTACCTTTAAGGCATTAATTCTATATATTTATATTAACGCTTAATTTACTGCGTTATAACTTAAAAAATAATCGTTATAATTTTTACTTTTACTGTTTTTTTTAATCTCCGTTTTTTTCGTTTTAAATAAAAATTTATATATTTTTATATTAACTTTTTAAATATATATAAAATTAATTTTTTTCTTTATTTATTTTACTTTTATATTAATAAAAAGAAAAAGTATTTTTTTTAATTTTTTTAATTTAGGACTTCTTATAGTTCCGGTAAATCCGTTTATATTTAAATAATTTTATTAAATATATATTTTTCTGAAATTTTACTTAAGTAATTAATTAATTAAAGAATAACTTTATTAAAAATAGAAAAACCTTAAATTTTAATAATAAAATAAAAGTTATTTTATAAGTAATATTAATTATTTTTAAGTATTAGTTTTAAATCTTTTATAATTATTAAATTAATTTCGTTTTATAACTTAAAATGTTTTTAAATATATATTAAATAATTATTATATACGTTAAAATTAACTTTATTTTTATTTAAATTACGGTATTAACCTTTTATAATATAATTTTTTATGTCGATACGGTTAAGTATATAAGGTTTTTCTTTTATATTATTATCTTTTTTAATCTTTTTTTATATATTTTTTTATTTAGTTTTTTTATAAATTTAAAGGTTATATAAATTAACATTAACTTTTAATTTTATTATAATATTATTTAAATTTATTATATTTTATATTATATAGCTTTAAGCTTTTTATTATATAAATAAACTTATATTTATGGAATATAAATTAAATTTTATACGTTTTTATTTATTAAAAATAAATTTTATAAATTTATTTTAACTTTAAATAATTTATGTAAATAAATATATTATAAGTTAAAAAAAATTATTATTAATAAATTTTTATTTTATATTTTTTATTTTAATTCAATTAATTCCTTAAAAAAAACGGATAAAATAAATAATATTTATAATATTTTAATTATAATAAATTTTATCGGGTTTATTTTTTATTTTAAATTTATTTATAAACGGCTTTAAGTTAAAAAAGTTATTTAATATTATTTAATTACTTAAAAAGCTTTTTATTTAATTACTCCGGGAATCGGGACGGGATGGGACGGGATTTGGATTCACTTATCCCATCCCGCGTGGGACGGGATAGGGGTTAAATCCCGTCCCATCCCATCCTTAACCCGGCGGGATAGGATAGGGATATACCAAGATCCCAATTCTTGGCACGCTAACCGGATTAAGTGAATAATTCACTTTTAAAATTGAATTTTTGGATTTTTTTAAAGGGGTTTTTAATATATATAAAGACTTATATACTATAAATAGTAATTCTGGAGTCTTGGCGAGATCTTGGTATATCCCTATCCCATCCCGTCTTATCCCGTACTAGTACGGGATGGGATAAACCTTATTCTATCCCGTCCCATCCCTATTCCGTCCCTATCCCGTCCCTATCCCGTCCCTATCCCATGGGATATATCCCGTCCCGCTTGCCGGAGTATATTTAATTTATAAAAAAAAATATTCTTTTTTTTTATAAATTATATAATAATTTTTAGATTAAAAAGGAAATAGCGATAAATAACGGAACCTTAAAGGTTTAAAACGATATATATATATATAACTTAATTAATAATAAAATAAATATTTTAAGTATAATAAACAGGAACGGAATAAAATATATCTTATAAAATAAAAACGGGATAAGGATGGGATAAGGATAAAACGGGTTAAAATAAATAAAATCCTATCCTATATTAATATGGGATAAAACGGGATAAAATAAGGATATATTAAGATCTTAATAACGGATAAAATAAAAAGAAACGTAATTAAGATAATGAATTTAAAAGTTAATTATTAAAAAGATAATTAAAAATAATTTTAATAGTTTATCGATAACGGTATCGATAACCGGAAAAAACTATAGTCCGGTTATCGATAAACCATTAAAAAAATATCTTTAATAATCTTTTTAATAATTATTTTTTTATCCTTAAATACACTTTTTTATTTTGTCCCTTTTTTTTACTTTATATCTTAACGGGATCTTAATATATTTTTACTTTATCCCGTCGGGATAAAGATAACATAAGACGGGATTTAATTTTATCCCGTTTTACGTAAAATAAAATTAAAAAATCTAAATCCCGTCCTATCCCGTCCCGTTTCTCGGAATAAAAATAATAATAAACATAAAAAAATAAAAAAGTAAATAGCTTTTATTTAAATAAATAAAATAATAATAATTTATATAAACGGTATAATAACTATAAAATATGGAATTTTTAAATTAAATAAAAAATTTAATATTAATAAAATATATATATAAAGATATATATAATATTGATTGATTGATTGATTTATACTACGGATTTAGCTAAGTTAATTCCGGCGTTCCTTAATACGCAGCCTTTTAAGTTTATTAATAACCGTAAAAACCTGATACTTATAATATTAAGGTAAAAACCGACGTTTATCAGGCTTTTACCCTTTATCCCTTAAGGTAAAAAATATTAACGGCCGTTTAAAGAGTAATAATTTATTTATATACTTTTTATATTTTAACTCTTTTAAGAAAATCCATAATATTATAATTATATTTTTATAAAAATTATCCTTAAATTTATTACTTTTCCGTTCTTTTATATATTTATATTACCTTAACCTTATATAACGCTTTTAAATATCCTTATTAATATTCATACGTTTAATATATATTTTTCTTATATAATTATCGTTATTAACTCCTTTAAGGACTTTTAATAAGCGTTTATTATTATATCTTTATAACTATAGAAGATATTTTCCGGTTTATATAATTAATATAACCGGTTTCCGCTTTTCTTTTTTTTTTTAATTAATAATAAATTTTCTCCGTAAGGTTTTTAATAATCTTATTTATTTTTATAGTACAAGTAAACTATAATAATAATCCGGCAAATATTATAAACTTAATAATTATCCGGATATTTCGCTTTATCAATAATATTTTACGGTAATTATAAATATTAACTTTTACGATAAGTTTTAATTTAATTTCCGTAGATTAAAAATAAAAAATAAAAACGTATATAACGTTTTCTTTTCTTTATTTATACTTATATCCGGTATTTATTTAATTTTTAATATATAAAATAAATAAAAAGTAAATTAAATTATTCTTATCCGTCCGGAGTTAAATCGTTAATACGTTATTACCCTTTTTTATAATATTATAACGGCGGAGATACTTATTAATAATCTTTTTATTATTAAAAGTTAAGTAATAATAACCTTAAAATATAAAGTTTTTATATTTCCGTTAATGTTTAATTTATTTTATTATAATTTATAAGGCGATTATTATAGTTTTTATTCTTTAAATCCTTTTAATCTCGGTTTTTTTTACGTTTAACGGAAGTTTATACGCGTTTAAACTGGCCTCCGGGATACCGGAAAGATTAATTTCTTTTTTAATTTATTTTTATTTTATCTTAATAAAAAGGGGGATAAGTATCTTTAATTTATTTTTTTTAATTTAAAACTTATTAAAATTCTAACGGATCCGCCCGTTTCCTATTATCGTAATTAAATATATATATTTTTTTAACCTTATTTAAGCAATTATTTAATTTAATAAAATTTTAATTAATAATATAAAGACCTTAATCTTTAATACCGGGATAAAGGTTACTTTATAAATACTATTAATTATTCTTAAATACCGATTTTAGACTTTTTATAATATTTAAATAAACTCCTTCCTATATCCCGGAGTACTTTTAAGTATATATTAAATAATTATAATATATAGTCTAATTAACTTTATTACGGCTTAATAAACGGTTTGGGCCTTTTATAACGTAACTTTTTATATTAATATAATAAGATAAAGAAAGCCTTTTTCTTATAAAGTTATTTTCTTTCAAACTTTTCTTATATAACCCTTTTAATTAAACTTTTTATTTATTTAAAGATTAAGGACTTTAATATTAATATCCGGTTTTATTATAATTTAATTTAAGTTTATTATAATTATTATATTATATAACTTTAAACTCTTAATTCTATAAATAAGCTTATATTTATATAGCGTAAATTAAGCTTTATAAATTTTTACTTATTAAAAATAAACTTTATAAGCTTATTTTAATTTCAAATAATTTATATATATAAAGGTTTTATAGGTTAAAAAGTAAACGTTATTAATAAAGCCTTTAACTTAAACCTTTTATTTTAATTTAATAAACTCCTTAATTAATAAACTATTAAAGAATAAGAATAATATAAAAGAAATAAGCAATCTTTAAGAAAATTTTATTATAATGGGCTTTATCGGGCTTATTTTTTATCTTAAGTTAATTAATATAATTTAATTGCTTAAGAAATTATTTATTTACTTAATTAAAAAAAGTAATATCCTTTTTTTCCTTAAGTTATATAATAATTTTTAATAATTTATTTTATTAAAAATATTTATAATATTAAGAAAAAAAAGATTTATAATATATTTTTTCTTATAACCTTATACCGTATATATACCGTTAATTAATCCTTTAAGGGCTATTTTTATTAATTAATTTCTTTTTACTTTTATTTATTAATCGGGGAAAAGTCCGTGATTCTTTATATAATCGTTAAAAATCTTTATTATTACCGTTTTTAAAACTTTCCTTAACGTATAAAAGAATATAATAAGTTTATAAGACTTTACCTTAGAATAATCCGGCTTAATAAGCTTCTTAAGGATAATTATTTTTATTTCCTTAAATTTATATAAATAAGAACCGTTATCGAAATATACTTAAAAAAAAATAAATAAAAACCCTTTTAAACAATAATATTATTATTAATAGGAATCTATTAAAGATCCTATTTAGTCTTAAGGCTTTATTTTTCTTTAATTTATTAATTACCTTAATTATTATACCTTATATTATTATTTTATTTATTAATATAGGATCGGGGTATATAATATTATTGATATTATTTAAATTAACCTTTAATAGAAGAGGGAAAAATACTCCTTTAAAAGCCTTAATTTTACTATTAAAAATATTAATTAATATTTTATCGGGTTTCTTAAAAAACGGGAATTTAAAAATAAACTTTAATTTCTTACTTTATTCTTTATTATATTTTATTAACTTTTAAATATTATAAAATAAAACTATTAAGTTATATACCGTAAACCGAAAATATATTTACTTAATTTTCTTAATAATCTTTTCTTTTTTTTCTTAAGTAATTTTTAATTAATTAAATATTTCTTAATTTTTATACTTAAAAATTTACTTTATTGATTTTTTTACCTTTATAATTATAATTATATATTTTTTATTTTAATAGGTTTTAACTCTTTAAAAAAGCTTTATTATCTGGATTATTTTATTAAATATTTTTCTTAATACCTTTATTATTTACTTTATAAAAAAGTCAATCCAGTCTTTATTATTTAATTAAGGGAGGTTTATGAATTATATTATTTTCTCCTCCGCTTTTATATAAATTTTTATTATTTTAATCGTTTTTTACGTTTTTTTTATCGGTAATAATAAAATTCTATTAACGGTTTAATTTAAGATTATCTATATCGGTATATAATTTAAGTTATATTTTAAGTTTTTTTATAGTTTATATATTATAATTATACCGGCAACCTTTTCCGTATTAAAGGTTAAATTAACTATTATTTTAAACTTATAACTTTTTTACGTAATAATCCCTTATAATATTAATAATAAGAAATTAACTTAAACGGTAACTATTAATAAATCGTTTAATTTAACGTAATTTATTATACGTTTTTCTTCGTTTTATATATAATAATATAAATTAAAGTCTTTAAGTAATATATATTCACTTAAAGTAATTAAGACCTTTTTTAATAATAATATTATAAACGGTCCCTTTTTATTAACCGGTAACGGATTATATATATTATAAACATTAAAATCGCCCTTTAAGTTTTTTTCTTTTATAATATAAAATATATAAAAATTTTTATTATAATAAGTATTATCTTAGCTATTTACGTTAAACCGTTTATTTATAAAGAAATATATTCTGGTTATCTTATCCCCCTTAAAGGTTAAATAAAATTCCTTTTCTGGGTTAATAAATAAATATATATATAAATTATACGGTAATTTTTATATTATTATAATATTAACGTTTTTAACTTCTTTAAACTTAAATATCGGTATTATTACTTTAATTCACTTATTACGGACGTTATATTATATTACTTTTAAAAACGTTAAAATATTATATATTAACCTTTATAAAGGTTCCTTTATTTATATAATTTAAATTATAGACTTTTTATTAAAGTTAAATATTTTCTAGTTTAATATTTTCCCGGTTATTATTAAAAACGTAAAATAACCGGCCTTTAAAATTGGGATTATAAAGAACTTCCTTTATTTTTATTTTATCCGTTATTATTATTTATCCTTTATTATTTAATTAATTAAGTTTACGTTTTAAGGTTACTTTTAATTAACCCGTTAAATTAATTCTATATATATTATACCGTTAAATTTTTACGGTTATCCGGATTTTCTTACGTTTAATCTCTTTAACTTTTATTATATATTTAAAATCTTATATTAAATATTTTTTTTTATTATATATAACGTATTTAAATACGTTTTTTATAAGCTTTTTAATTATTAATTCTATATACTTATAAGTATCGTAACCCTTAACGTAAATTATATATTTTATAATATTAAAATACTTTATAATAATATATTTATAATTTTAATATTTAAAATATTAATAAATATCCGCCGTTTTATCTTATAATTAAGTTATTTTAAATAATCCTTTTTTAATAATCCTTTTATTTAAAATATTATTATATATCTTCATTAACGTTATACTTAATATAACGGTAAAATACCTCTTTATATATCTTAAGGAATTAAATCTTTTTATTACCGGAGGAAGCCTATAATTAATAATTTTAAACCTTAAGTAAAAAACCGTATTCTTCCTTTTTATACTTTTTAATATAATTTTTTTTTCGGTTTTTATAAAACGTAATAAATATATTTTATTTATTATAATAATAAATAATTACCTTAAAATTTTAATTAATTTATATTCTTTTTTATTAATTTAAGTTTTAAATTTCTTTAACCTTTCTTTTGCCTTTAATAATATTATATTAAGGAAAATATCCTTACTTTATAGCTTACGTATTATAATAATTTGTTCTATTAATAATTCCGTTATTATTTTAAAAGCCTTTATTAATTATAATAGATTTATTTTTATAATTACGTTCCTCTTTTTATTATTAAATAAACGGATCGTTATTATCCTCGTTTTCCTTAATACGGCTACTTTTTCCTCCGCTATCCTTTTATTTTTTATTATAGGTACCCTTTTTATTATTTTTATTATTTAACTTTTTCTCGCTTAAAAAATTATTGCCTTTATATTCTTACCTTATACCCTTAACTTTAAGCTGCCGTTTTTACTTTTTATTAATGTTTTTATACCCGCCCCTTAAAAGCCCCATAAGCGCTCCGTTTCCCTTAATTTTACCCTTACTTTTATATAGAAGTCTTTTACGTTTTTTAATTTAATTTATAATATTAATTAAATTTTTAACGTAATATTTTTCTACTTTACCGTAAAAAGTCTTTTTAAGGTTTTTACCGCCTCCTTTATTGTTTTTTTACTTTTATTTATTAGGTAATATATTGTCTCCGCCTTTTATTTTTAATCCCTTAAGGTCTTATTTTCCTTATTAATTTTATTTCTTTTTTATATATCCTTAATAGTAATTTTACTATAATCTTCCCGTTTTTTCCCCTTACTTATACCCTTTATTATTAATATAGTAGCGGCCTTTTTACCCCCTTATTTACCTATTATTTCCGTATTATTATTACGTATTTTATACGCTTTAATACGGGTATTTTATTAACCTTAATTCCCTTATTTATTTTAAGCGTTATCTGGCTTATTATTATTATATTACCTATATACGTTATCGTTATTTCTATTAATATAAATTATTTGTTTGTTTATTACCTTATTCTTAATTATTATATTACTTCCACTTATTATATTTAATATACTTCCCTTATTATTATTAAAGCTATATATATACGTATCGTTTTAGACCTCTAAGGTCCCTTTATTCGTCGCCATTTTTACGGGTTAATTATATATATAATATATAATAATAATATAACTATAAAAAGTAAATAAAGGATAAAAGAAATAAGGACTTTATATAATAATAAATAAAAAGTAAATAAAAATAGAAAAGGTTTTTTTAAGTATACATAAACTAAAAGAAAATTAAATAGAAATAAAGAAATATTAAATAATTAAAGAAAAGCTATAAAAAAAATTTTATTAAATATATAAAAAAATAATAATAAAAGAATAAATAATAAAAGTATTAAAGGATTTTTTTAAAATTAATTTAAAAAATATTACGTTAAAAACTTAATTAATATTATAAATTAAAATACAAAGAATAAAAAACTTCTATATAAAAACGGGAATATAATTAAAAAATTTTAAAAAGTTATATAAAGCTTAAAAAACGATAATAAAAATACCGGTAAATAAAAATAATAAGAATTAAAGAAATTATATATAAAATAAAGAAACGATAGAAAAAGTTTTACGGAAAAACAAAGGGATAAATTAAGTAATAAAAACTATAAAAATAACGTTTGTATTAACGATAAAAGCAATAAAAATTTTTAAAAAAACGGTAATATTAAAAAAAGTAAAAATAATAATTATATAATTATTAAATAAAAAAGGAAAAGACGTAATTATTGATTGATTGATTGATTGATTTATATTACGGGTCTAGCTAAGTTAATTCTGGCGTTCCTTAATACGCGGCCTTTTAACCTTATTAATAACCGTAAAAACCTGATACTTATAACGTTAAGGCAAAAACCGGCGTTTACCAGGCTTTTACCCTTTATCCTTTAAGGTAGAGGATATTAACGGCCGTTTAAAAAGTAGTAATTTATTTATATACTTTTTATATTCTAACTCCCTTAAGAAAATCCGTAATATTATAATTATATCCTTATAAAGGTTATCCTTAAACTTATTATTCTTTTATTCCTTTATATATTTATACTAATTTAATCTTATATAATACCTTTAAATATCCTTATTAATATTTATACATTTAATATATACCTTGCTTATATTATTATTACCATTAACTTTTTTAAAAACTTTTAATAAGTATCTATTATTATATCCTTAAGGTTATAAAAAATACTTTCCGGTTTATATAATTAACGTAATTAATTTCCGTTTTTCTTTTTCTTCCTTAACCAATAATAAACCTTTTCCGTAAAGTCTTTAATAACTTTATTTATCTTTATAATAAGGTTAAACTATAATAATAGTCCGGTAAATATTATAAATTTAACGGCTACCCGGATATCCCGTTTTATAAATAATATTTAATAATAATTATAAATATTTATTTTTATAATAAGTTTTAACTTAATTTCCGTAAATAAAAAATAAAAAATAAAAACGTATATGGTATCCTGCTTTTTTTATCCGTATTTATATTTAACGTTTATCCGACCCTTAATATATATAATAAATAAGAAATAAGTTAAACTATTTTTACTTATCCGGAGTTAAATTATTAATATATTATTATTTTTCTTTATAATATTATAATAACAGAAATACTTATTAATAATCTTTTTTTTATTAAAAGTTAAATAATAATAATTTTAAAGTATAAAGTCCTTATATTTCCGTTAACGTTTAATTTATTTTATTATAACTTATAAAATAATTATTATAGCCTTTATTCTTTAAATCCTTTTAATTTCGGTTTTTTTTACGTTTAATGGGAGTTTATACTTACTTAAGTTAACCTCCGGAATATTAATAAAATTAACCTTTTTTTCCGTTTATTTTTACTTTATTTTAATAGGAGGGAAAATAAATATCTTTAATTTATTCTTTTTGGCTTTAAGCTTATTAAGATTTTAACGGATCCGCCCGTTTCTTATTATTATAATTAAGTATATATATTTTTTCAGTTTTACTTAAGCGATTATTTAATTTAATAAGACTTTAATTAACGGTATAAAGACCTTAAACTTTAATATCGGGATAAAGGTTATTTTATAAATACCGTTAATTACCCTTAAATATTAATTCTAGATTTTCTATAATATTTAAATAAACTTTTTCTTATATTCCGGAGTACTTTTAAGTATATATTAAATAACCGTAATATATATTATAACTAACTTTATTATAACTTAATAAATAGTCCGGGCCTTTTATAATATAATTTTCTATATTAATAAAACGAGATAAGTAAAACCTTTTTCCTATAAAGTTATTTTTTTTAAAATTTTTCTTATATAATCTTTTTAATTAAACTTTTATTTACTTAAAGGTTAAAGATTTTAATATTGGTATCTAGCTTTATTATAACTTTATTTAAGTTTATTATAATTATTATATTATATAATTTTAAGCTTTTAATTATATAAATAAATTTATATTTATATAACGTAAATTAAGCCTTATAAGTTTTTATTTATTAAAAATAAACTTTATAAGTTTATTTTAATTCTAAATAATTTATACGTATAAAAGTATTATAAATTAAGAAATAAATATTATTAATAAAGCCTTTAACTTAAACCTTTTATTTTAACTTAATAAGCTTTTTAATTAATAAACCGTTAAAGAATAAAAATAATATAAAAAAAATAAATAATCCTTAAGGAATCCCCGTTATAACGGGCTTTATTAAGCTTATTTTTTACCTTAGGTTAATCGATATAACTTAATTACTTAAGAAACTCTTTATTTACTTAATTAAAAAGGATAATATCCCCTTTTTCCTTAAGTTATATAGTAATTTTAAATAATTTATTTTATTAAAAATATTTATAATATTAAAAGAAAAAAGATTTATAATATATTTTTTCTTATAACCTTATATTATATATATACCGTTAATTAGTCCTTTAAGGGTTATTTTTATTAATTAACTTTTTTTTTATTCTTATTTATTAATCGGGGAAAAGTCCGTAATTCTTTATATAATTATTAAGGATCCTTATTATTATTATTTTTAAGGTTTTCCTTAACGTATATAAAAGTATGATAAGTTTATAAGACTTTATTTTAAAATAATCCGGCTTAATAAGCTTCTTAAGGATAATTATTTTTATTTCCTTAAACTTATATAGGTAATAACTAACGTTAAAATATATTTAAAAAAACTAAATAAAAACTTTTTTAAAAAGCAAAATTATTATTATTAGGAATCTATTAAGAATTTTATTTGGTTTTAAGGCTTTATTTTTTTTTTTTAATTTATTAATTATTTTAATTATTATATCTTATATTATTACCTTATTTATTAATATAAGGTTAAGGTATAAAACGTTATTAATATCGTTTAAGTTAGCTTTTAACGGAAAGAAGAAAAATGCTCCTTTAAGGACCTTAATTTTACCGTTAAAGGTATTAATTAATATATTATTAAGTTTTTAAAGGGCGGGAATTTAAAGATAAACTTTAATTTCTTATTTTTTTTTTTATTATACTTTATTAACTTTTAAATATTATGAAATAAAATTATTAAGTTATATATTATAAATTAAAAATATATTTATTTAATTTTCTTAATAATCCTTTCTTTTTTTTTTTTAAGTAATTTTTAATTAATTAAATATCTCTTAATTCTTATATTTAAAAGCTTATTTAATTAATTTTTTCGTTTTTATAATTGCAATTATATACCCTTTATTTTAATAAATTTTAATTCTTTAAGAAAGTTTTATTATTAAAATAGTTTTATTAATTACTTTATTTAATACCTTTATTACTTACTTTATAAAGAAATCAATCTAATCTTTATTATCCAATTAAAAAAGGTCCACAAATTATATTATTATTTCCCCGTTTTTATATAAACTTTTATTTCTTTAATCGTTTTTTATGCTTTCCTTATTAATAATAATATAATTATATTAATAATTTAATTTAAGGTTATTTATATCGGTATATAATTTAAGCCATATTTTAAGTCTTTTTATAATTTATATATTATAACCGTATTAATAACCTCTTCCGTATTAAAGGCTAGATTAATTATTATTTTAAACTTACGATTCTTTTATATAATAATCCCTTATAATATTAATAATAAAAAGTTAATTTAAGTAATAATTAATAATAAGTTATCCGAGTTAACGTAATTTATTATATACTTTTTTTTTTTATTCTATATATAATAATATAAGTTAAAGTCTTTAAGCAATATATATTTACTTAATATAATTAAAATTTTTTTAAGTAACGGTATTATAAAAAGTTTTTCCTTATTAATTAATAGCGGATTATATATATTATAAATATTAAAATTACCCTTTAAGTCCTTTTTTTTTATAATATATAATATATAAAGGTTTTTATTATAATAAGTAATATCCTAGTTATTTATATTGAATTACTTATTTATAAAGAAATATATTTTAATTATTTTATTCTTTTTAAAGGTTAAGTAAAACCTTTCCCCCGGGTTAATAAATAAATATATATATAGGCTATATAATAATTTTTATATTACTATAATATTAATGTTTTTAATTTTTTTAAATTTAAATATTAATATTACGGCTTTAATTCCCTTATTATAGATATTATATTATATTACTTTTAGAAACGTTAATATATTATATATTAACCTTTATAAAGGCTTTTTCTTTTATATTTATTTAAGTTATAGACTTTTTATTAAAGCCAAACGTTTTCTAATTTAATATTTTCCTGGTTATTATTAAAAATATAAAACGGCTGGTTTTTAAGATTAAGATTATAAAGAATTTTCTTTTTTTTATTGTTATTTACCTTTTATTATTTAATTAATTAAACTTATATTTTAAGGTTACTTTTAATTAATTTATTAAATTAATTTTATACGTATTATACCGTTGGATTTTTATAGTTATCCGGGTCTCTTTATATTTAATCTCCTGAATTCTTATTATATATTTAGAATCTTATATTAAATATCTTTTTTTATTATATATAATATATTTAAATGTACTTTTTATAAGCCTTTTAATTATTAACTTTATATATTTATAGGTATTATAATCCTTAACGTAAACCGTATATTTCATAATATTAAAATATTTTATAACAATATATTTATAATCTTAATACTTAAAATATTAATAAATATTAACCGTTTTATTTTATAATTAAGTTATTTTAAAAGATCTTTTTTTAATAATCCCTTTATTTAAAACGTTATTATATATTTTTATTAACGTTATATTTAATATAATAATAAAGTACCTTTTTATACGTTTTAAAGAATTAAGTCTTTTTATTATTAGCGGAAGCCTATAATTAATAATCTTAAGCCTTAAATAAAAAATTATATTTTTTTTTTTTTATATTTTTTAACGTAGTTTTTTTTTCGGTTTCTTTAAAACGTAATAAATATATTTTATTTATTATAACGGTAAATAATTACCTTAAAACTTTAATTAACTTATATTTTCCCTTATTAATTTAAATTTTAAATTTTTTTAGGTTTTCTTTCGTTTTTAAAGATATTATATTAAAAAAGATATTTTTACTTTATAACTTACGTATTATAATAATTTATTTTATTAATAATTCCGTTATTATTTTAAAAGCCTTTATTAATTATAACGGATTTATTTTTATTATTATATTTTTCTCTTTATTATTAAATAGGTGGATTATTATTATTTTTACTTTTTTTAATATAGTCGCCTTTTCCTCCGTTATCCTTTTATTCTTTATCGTGGGTACCCTTTTTATTATCCTTATTGCCTAGCTTTTTCTTATTTAAAAGGCCGCCGTTTTCATATTTTTACCTTATATACTTAACCTTAAATTATTATTTTTACCTTTTATTAATATCCATATTTCCGCCCTTTAAAAGCCTTATAAACGCTCTGCCTCTTTTAGTTTTATTTTTACTTTTATATAAAAATTTTTTACGCTTTTTAATCCAATCTATAATATCGGTTAAGTTTTTAACGTAATATCCTTTTATTTTACCGTAAAGAGTCCTTTTAAGGTTTTTATTATTTCCTTTATTACCCTTTTACCTTCCCTTACCGGGCGACGTATTATCTCCGTTTTTTACCTTTGGTCCCTTAAGGTCCCGTTTTCCTTATTAGCTTTATTTCCTTTTTATATACCCTTAATAGTATTTTTACCGCGGTCTTCCTACTTTTTCCCCCCGCTTATACCCTTCGCTATTAATATTATACCGGCCTTTTTACCCTTTTATTTACTTATTACCTCCATATTATTATTATGCGTTTTATGCGTTTTAATACGTATATTCTATTAACCTTAATTCCCTTATTTATTTTAAGCGTTATCCGGCTTATTATTATTATATTACCCGTATACGTTACCGCTATTTCTATTAATATAAATTACTTACCTATTTATTACCTTATTTTTAACCATTACGTTACTTCTATTTATCGCACTTAATATATTCCCCTTACTGTCGCTAAAGCTATGCATATACGCATCGTTTTGGACCTCTGGGGTCCCTTTGTTCGTCGCCATCTCGGTTCAATAACTTTCAAGACGTAATTATAAAAATAAACTTTTTATAATTAAAAAAAGGTTTAAAATAACGGAAAAGTTATTAATAAAGTAAAATATAATATATAAATTATAAAATAAGAATACTTTTTTTAATATAGTTTTATTAAAAGTAAAGAAAAAACTTAAAAAGAAAAAAAAAATTAATAAAAAAAGTATTAAAAAAATAAAAGTATTAAAATAATTATTTTTTATTATAATAAATAAAATATATTTAATAAGGTTTATAAGAAAAGAAAAGATAATTACTTTAAATTAAATAAAAAAGGAAAATATAATCTTTTACCTTAAATTAAAAATTGTTAATTATAATTTTTATCTATAATAAAAAAATTAAATATATTTAACCGGATAAAGAATTACTTTATAATTATCTTAAATTTAACGTTAATAAAAAATATATAATAATATTTTTAATAAAAGGAAAATTATAAAAAATAAGTTTTTTAAATTAATAAAATTATAAGATTAAACGGTAAATATTTATTAATATTTATTAATATTAAGATTATAAATATATTATTATAAAATATTATAATAATATAAATTATATAATATATAGTGGAAAATATAATATATATAAAGTATATAATATATATTAAAGAATTTAATATATAGAAATATATAAGCTTAATAATAAAAAACTTAAATAAAGAATATAATAAAATATATAATATTTAAAAATAATAATTATTTAATATAAAAAATTATAATATATAATAAAAATTAAAAAACTTAACGTACAAAGACTAAATTAATAATTAAAATCTAACGTTATAATTTATATGAACTTAAATTAATAAAATAATTAAAATCGGTTTTAAAGGTAAATAAAATTTATTAAATGAAAAAAAAAATTACATAATAACCGATAACGTAAAAAGAAGAAACTTATAATGATATTAATCTTTAAAATTATTTATTTAATTAAGATAATTATTATAATAAGTAAATTAATAAAAAATAAATAATATTTAATTTAAAAAAAAAACTATTTATATAAGTAAATGTTTATAGAGAAAACTTAATAAAAATTAATATATAATATATTTATACTTTTAAGGATAATATAATATAATATATATAAGAGAAAAATTAAAGTTATATTATTAATATTTAAATTTAAAAAAATAAAGAAGATTAATATTATAAGAATATTAAAATTATTATATAATGTATATATATATTATTTAATTAATTTAAAAAAATATTTTTATTTAATTTATTAAAAAATCTAAAATAATATAAATATATTTCTTAATAAATAAAAAGTTAAATATAAACAATTAAGATATTACTTATTATAAAGGGAATTTATATATACTTTAAATTATATAAAAGGAAATATTTAAAATATCTCAAATATTTATAATATATATAATCGGTTATTTATTAAAAAAAAACTTTTTATAATTTTATTACTTAAGGATATTATAATTTCATCCGGTAAATATTTCTTAATAAGGAACTTTAATCTTTATTATATTAAATAAAATAAAAAAAAATATATAATCAATTTTATTAAGTTTAAAGAATTATTAATAATTATTTATCATCCGGTCCGATTTTACGTTATTAATATTAAATAGAATTATAATATAAGAAAATTAAAGATTTAAGATTATAATTAATTTAACGTTTAACTTAAAAAGTATTATTAATACAATTATTATATATATACTTTATAAACATTTAAAATATAATTTAAATTACTTATTGTGGCGTGCTTAGTATAAAGGGTAAAATGTATGTGATATATATGATTGTTAAGTAGGTAACTAACTATATAGGTGTTATAAATATAAAGGTACGTACGTTAAGCCTACAGAATAAGGTAAAGCCGCTCCGCTCCGATAAGGCTAAGGCCTAAAAATCAGCTCTGCTGATGCTTTAATAATTTATTATTAATAAAAAAATGTTCTTGCCCCAAGAGTAATCCACTATTAAAAACATTATAAATACTGGTCCCGGACGTAAATATACCTTTATTAAAGGTCCGAGTAAGTATAAAAGGGAACCGGTAGGGTGGTAATAGAGTAATAAGGCCTGGTAATGGGTATATATTAAAAAATCGAGAAAAGTATAAGCCGGAAAATTGTCGTAGACGCACCCGGTTTATAGTCGTAATTTTATGGGTACTTAATCGTTCAAAACCGTGATCTCCGGGGTATTGCCGAGGTCGAGTTTATAGCTAAAGCTTATATAATAAGGATAAGAATAGGGATAAAGCCGGGTAACCTTAAATTACTCCAGAAGTAAATAATATATACGTAAAAGGCTTAATACTAAAGTTATATTAGGCTTATTAAGGGTAATATTATGAATATAAGAGTATTAAGATAAGTAAGCTTTAAGAGGTAACGTATAATATATAATCCGGTATATTTATAGTTTACCTTTTCCTTGAATCTTAATAATATAGGTATATATTATAGCTTAAGTACTTATTGCTGAACCGTCTATAGTTGGATTTATTAAGGAATTTACTATGGAGGTTATAAGGACGTATTTATGTCTTACGGAGTATTATACGGGGTATTATATTAGACTAAGGCTTTCCCAGCTACATATTCAAATCTCTTTTTAAGCTTTTTTATTTAAAGTTATATATTAATATTAATATTAACCTTTGCTATTTTACTAAGTATTAATTTATATTATTCTTAAGCCTTGCCTTAAAGGCATTAATTAACGTATTATAAATTAATATCGTTAGTAAGAAAGCGGATAAAAGAAAAAACGTTATATTTATAAGGTATAAATTAAACTTATAAGGTTTTCTTAATTATTAATATAAATTTAAGTATAAGCCGGTTAAGAAATTACTTAAATTACTTATCGGTAAGTATAATTATAATGTCGTCGTTTAGCTTATTAAAAGGGGCGGGATTAATCTCGGCTTTATTAAACCGTATTGATTATCTATTTACTAACTAGGTATAATAGAATTAATAATAATAATATTATTGCTTTAAAGTTACTGGTAACGAGTTATTTATTGAGTTTATTAAACTCGTCACGTCTTCTACGTTATCTGAATCTATAATTATCGTAATAACGGCTATACGTCTATTATAATAACTACTATAATCTTATGCTATTACTATTAAATTATAACGTACTTAATATAAAGGGTAAAATGTATATAATATATATGATTATTAAGTAGGTAGCTAACTATATAGGTATTGCAAATATAAAGGTGCGTACGCCAAGCCTACAAAACAAGGTAAAGCCGTTCCGCTCCGGTAAAACTAAGGCCTAAGGATCAGCTCTGCTGATGCCCTAATATTTATTAATATAAATAATTTTAAATAAATTAATTAATATAACTTTATTTTATTAATAAAACGTATAAAAATAAATTTATAATATAAAAGAAAAAATATTTATTTATTAAATTTTGGATTAATAATAATAAATAATAAGACTTTAAAGGTTTAAAACAATATATATACGTATAACTTTAATAATAATAAGATTAATACTTTAAATACGATAAATATAAGTAATATAATAATTAAAAACGTAAGAATAAATAAATAAATAATTTAAATTAATAAAATAGTAAAGAAATATATAAATAATATAGTAATAATGGGATGAACGGTTATTAAAATAAATAAAAAAGTTAAAATTAATAAAATATACGTAAAGAAACGTATAAGATATATAAAAATATAATAAATAAATAAAATATCGGGGAAATTAAAATAATAATATTAATAAAAGTAAGAAAAAACGGATATATATAAAGTAAAGATAAAATTAAAGTTATTAAAAACGAATAAAATAAGGATAAATTTAATAAAAAGATTAAATCCGTAAATAATTAAAGATAAAAAATATAAAATATAAAACGTTAAATATAAAACGGAATTAAAATAAAAAAAAACGGTAAAAACCTTAAATAAATTATTAATAATAAAATATATAACGATTACGTTAAAAACTTAATTAGTACTATAAATAAAATTACGGAAAATAAAAAACTTTTATAAAAAAATAAAAGAAGAATTTGATTGATTGATTGATTGATTTATACTACGGGTTTAATTAAGCTAATTCCGGCGTTCCTTAATACGCGGCCTTTTAATTTTATTAATAACCGTAAAAACCTAATACTTATAATATTAAAGTAAAAACCGGTATTTACCAAGCCTTTACCCTTTATCCTTTAAAGTAAAGAATATTAATAACCGTTTAAAGAATAGTAATTTATTTATATATTTCTTATATTTTAATTCCCTTAAGAAAATCCGTAATATTATAACCGTATCTTTATAAAGGTTATTTTTAAACTTATTATTCTTCCGCTTTTTTACATATTTATATTATTTTAATTTTATATAATACCTTTAAATATCCTTATTAATATTTATACGCTTAATATATACCCTTTTTATATTATTATTATTATTAATTCCTTTAAGGATTTTTAATAAGTATTTATTATTATATCCTTACGGCTATAAAAGATACTTTCCGGTTTATATAATTAACGTAACTGGTTTCCGCTCCTCTTTTTTTTCTTTAACCAATAACGGGCCTTTTCCGTAAGGTTTTTAATAATTTTATTTATCTTTATAACGAGGTTAAACTATAATAATAATCCGGTAAATATTATAAATTTAATAATTACCCGGATATTTTATTTTATAGATAATATTTAATAATAATTATAAGTATTAACTTTTATAATAAGTCTTAATTTAACCTTTATAAATAAAAAATAAAAAATAAAAACGTATATAATGTTTTACTTTTTTTATCCGTATTTATATTTAACGTTTATTTAACCTTTAATATATATAATAAATAAGAAATAAATTAAATCGTTTTTACTTATCCGGAGTTAAATTATTAATACGTTATTACCCTTCCTTATAATATTATAACGGCGGAAATACTTATTAATAATTTTTTTGTTATTAAAAGTTAAATAATAATAATTTTAAAATATAAAATCCTTATATTTTTATTATAGCTTAATTTATTTTATCGTAACCTATAAGGTAATTATTATAGTTTTTATTCTTTAAATCCTTTTAATCTTAATTTCTTTTATATTTAATAAGAATTTATACCCGCTTAAATTAGCCTTTAAAATACCGGTAAAATTAACTTTTTTTTAAATTTATTCTTACTTTATTTCAATAAAAGGGAGGATAAATATTTTTAATTTACTCTTTTTAATTTAAGGCTTATTAAGATTCTAACGGATCCGCCCGTTTCCTATTATTATAATTAAGTATATATATTTTTTTAACTTTATTTAAGCGATTATTTAATTTAATAAATCCTTAATTAACGGTATAAAGACCTTAAATTTTAATACCGGAATAAGGGTTATTTTATAAGTATTATTAATTACTTTTAAATATCGGTTTTAGACTTTCTATAATATTTTAATAAGCTTTTCTTTATATCCCGGAATATTTTTAAATATATACTAAATAATTATAATATATATTATAATTAACTTTAACATAATTTAATAAATAATCCGGGCCTTTTATAATATAACTTTTTATATTGATATAATAAGATAAATAAGGTTTTTTTCCTATAAAGTTATTTTCTTTTAAATTTTTTTTATATAATCTTTTTAATTAAACTTTTTATTTACTTAAAGGTTAAGGATTTTAATATTGATATCCGGCTTTATTATAACTTTATTTAAGTTTATTATAATTATTATATTATATAGTTTTAAATTCTTAATTATATAAATAAATTTATATTTATACGGCGTAAATTAAGCCTTATAAGTTTTTATTTATTAAAAATAAACTTTATAAACTTATTTTAATTTTAAATAATTTATAAATATAAAGGTATTATAGGCTAAAAAATAAATATTATTAATAAAGCTTCCAATTTAAACCTTTTATTTTAACTTAATAAGCTTTTTAATTAATAAATTATTAAAGAATAAAAATAGTATAAAAAAAATAAACGATCCTTAAAGAATCCCTATTATAGCGGGTTTTATTAAGTTTATTTTTTATTTTAAATTAATTATCATAACTTAATTACTTAAGAAACTCTTTATTTACTTAATTAAGAAAAATAATATTTTTTTTTTTTTTTTCTTTAACTTATATAATAACCTTTTATAATTTATTTTATTAAAAATATTTATAATATTAAAAAAAAAAAGACTTATAATATATTTTTTTTTATAACTTTATATTATATATATATTATTAATTAATCCTTTAAGGGCTATTTTTATTAATTAATTTCTCCTTATTTTTATTTATTAATTAAAAAGAAGTCCGTAATTCTTTATATAATTATTAAGGATCCTTATTATTACCGTCTTTAAAGCCTTTTTTAACGTATATAAAAATATAATAAGTTTATAAAACTTTATCTTAAAATAATCCGGCTTAATAAACTTCTTAAGGATAATCGTTTTTATTTTTTAAACTTATATAAGTAATAATTAACGTTAAAATATACTTAAAAAAAAATAAGTAAAAATCTTTTTAAATAATAAGGTTATTATTATTAAGAATTTATTAAGAATCTTATTTAGTTTCAGTACTTTATTTTTCTTTAATTTATTAATTGCTTTATTTATTATATCTTATATTATTATTTTATTTATTAATACGGGGTTAAGATATATAACGTTATTAATATCGTTTAAGTTAACTTTTAACGAAGAAGGAAAAAATATTCTTTTAAGGGTTTTAATTTTACCGTTAAAGGTATTAATTAATATATTATCGGGTCTTTTAGGGGATAAGAATTTAAAAATAAACTTTAATTTCTTATTTTATTCTTTTTTATATTTTATTAGCTTTTAAATATTATAAAGTAAAACCGTTAAGTTATATATTGTAAATTAAAAGTATATTTATTTAAATTTTTTAATAATCCTCTTTTTTTTTTCTTTTTAAATAATTTTTAATTAATTAAATATTTTTTAATTTTTATACTTAAAAACCTATTTAATTAACCTTTTTACCTTTATAGTCATAATTATATACCTTTTATTTTAAAAAATTTTAACTCTTTAAAAGGGTTTTATTATTAAAATAATCTTATTAATTATTTTATTTAATATTTTTATTATTTATTTTATAAAAAGGTTAATCCGGTCTTTATTATTTAATTAAGGGAGGTCCGTAAACTATATTATTATTTTCTCCGTTTTTATATAAACCTTTACTTTTTTTACCGTTTTTTACGCTTTCCTTATTGGTAATAAAATAATTATATTAACGGTTTAATTTAAGGTTATTTATATCGGTATATAATCCGAGTTATATTTTAAGTCTTTTTATAACCTATATATTATAATTACGCCGGTAATTTTTTCCGTATTAAAAGTTAAATTAATTATTATTTTAAATTTATAACTCTTTTATATAATAATCTTTTATAATATTAATAATAAAAAATTAAATTAAACGGTAATTATTAATAAGTTATCCGATTTAACGTAATTTATTATACGTTTTTTTTTTATTTTATATATAATAATATAAATTAAAGTCTTTAAATAATATATATTTACTTAAAATAATTAAGATTTCTTTAAATAATAATATTATAAAAGGTTCTTCTTTATTAACCAACGGTAAGTTATATACGTTATAAATATTAAGGTTACCCTTTAAATCCTTTTTTTTTTATAATATAGAATATATAAAGGTTTCTATTATAGTAAATAATATCTTAATTATTTATATTGAGCCGCTTATTTATAAAAAAATATATTTTGGTTATCTTATCCCCTTTAAAGGTTTAATAAAACCTTTTTTTTAAATTAATAAATAAATATATATATAAATTATACGGTAATTCTTATATTATTATAATATTAACATTTTTAACTTTTTTAAATTTAAATATTAATATTATAGCTTTAATTCTCTTATTACGGACGTTATACTATATTATTCTTAAAAACGTTAATATATTATATATTAACCTTTATAAAAACTTCCTTTTTTATATTTATTTAAATTACGGACTTCTTATTAAAGTTAAACGTTTTTTAATTTAATACTTTTTAATTATTATTAAAGACGTAAAATAACTAGCCCTTAAGGTTGGGATTATAAAGAGTTTTCTTTTTTTTATTATTATTTGCCTTTTATTATTTAATTAATTAAGTTTATATCTTAAAGTTATTTTTAATTAATTTATTAAATTAATTTTATACGTATTATACCGTTAAATTTTCACGGCTATCCGGGTTTCCTTACGTTTAATCTCCTTAACTTTTATTATATATTTAGAATCCTATATTAAATATTTCTTTTTATTATATATAACGTATTTAAGCGTACCCTTTATAAGCCCCTTAATTACCAGCTTTATAGATTTATGGATATTATAGCTTTTAATATAAACCGTATATTTTATAATATTAAGGCATTTTGTAATAATATATTTATAACTTTAATACTTAAAATATTAATAAATATTAACCGTTTTATTTTATAACCGAATTATCTTAAAAAATCCCCCTTTA
Organism: Niebla homalea; assembly: GCA_019925105.1. Classification (NCBI taxonomy): domain Eukaryota; kingdom Fungi; phylum Ascomycota; class Lecanoromycetes; order Lecanorales; family Ramalinaceae; genus Niebla; species Niebla homalea. Next base: position 1,067,473 of record JAHGAU010000018.1, read on the forward strand.
ATAATTCCTTTATTTAGGATATCGTTATATATCTTTATTAACGTTATATTTAATATAACGGTAAAGTACCTTTTTACGTATATTAAAGAGTTAAATCTCCTTATTATTAACGGAAGCTTATAGTTAATAATCTTAAGTTTTAAGTAAAGAACTATATTTTTCCTTTTTATATTCCTTAATATAATTTCTTTCTTAACTTCCTTAAAATATAATAGGTATATCTTATTTATTATAACGGTAAATAATTACCTTAAAACCTTAATTAATTTATATTCTTCCTTATTAATTTAAGTTTTAAACCTTTTTAAGCTTTCTTTTATTTTTGAAAACGCTATATTAAGAAGGATATCCTTATTTTATAATTTACGTACCGTAATAATCTATTTTATTAATAGTTTTATTATTACTTTAAAAGCCTTTATTAATTATAACGGGTTTATTTTTACCGTTATATTCTTCTTTTTATTATTAAATAAACGGATTATTATTACTTTCGTTTTCCTTAATATAATTGCCCTCCCCTTTATTATCCTTTTATTCTTTACCGCAAGAACCCTTTTTATTACTTTTATTATTTAACTTTTTTTTTATTTAAAAGGCCGCCGCTTTCATACTTTTATTTTATATACTTAACCTTAAGCCATTATCCTTACCTTTTATTAACGCTTTTATTACCGCCCCTTAAGAGCCCTATAACCGCTTTATTTCCTCCAGTTTTATCCTTATTTTTATATAAAAGTCCCTTATATTTTTTTAGCTTAATCTATAATATTAGTTAGGTCTTTAATGTAATATCCTTTTACTTTAACGTAAAGAGTCTTTTTAAGGCCTTTACCGCCTTTTTTACCGCTTTTTTACCCTTATTTATTAAGCGATATATCGTCTTCGCCTTTTATTTTTAATCCCTTAAGGTCTTATTTTTTTTATTAATCTTATTTCTCCTTTATATACCCTTAATAGTACTTTTACCGCGGTCTTCCTACCCTTTCCCCCCGCCCGTATTCCTTATTATTAATACCGTACCGGCCTTTTTACCCCCTTATTTACTTATTATTTCCGTACTATTATTATACGTTTTATACGTTTTAATATACGTATTTTATTAACCTTAATTCCTTTATTTATTTTAAGTATTATCCAGCTTATTATTATTATATTGCCCGTATACGTCGTCGCCGTTTCTATTAATATAAGTTACTTACCCGTTTACCACCTTATTCTTAACCATTACATTACTTCTACTTATCGCACTTAATATACTTCTCTTATTATTACTAGAGCTATGCATATACGCATCGTTTTGGACCTCTGGGGTCCCTTTGTTCGTCGCCATTTCCCTCCTTTATATAAGGTACTTAATAAAAGAAGAATTTAAATAATAATAAAAGGCTTAAAAAGTAATAATAAATATATTAATTAAAAAAGGGCATAAAAGTTAAAAAGTAATTATATAAAATAAAACAGTAATTACGGAAGCTCCTCAAAAAATGAATTAAGTAAAAAAAGCCATAAAAAAATAAATAATAACTAAAAAAGAAATACGTATAAAAAAAGGTAATAACGTTAAAAAAAATAAAAACAATAACGGTCCGTTTCTTAAATAAAGAAATAAAGTATATAATTATAAAGGTAAGTTTTTTATAGTTTATAAAGGTATTTAAAATAATAAAAAAAACATTAATAAACTAAATTATTATTGCCCGTAAACTATAAAGTAATAATATTTTCTTTAATATTACGTTATTAAAAATAAAAAAGGAACTTAAAAAGTTAAAAATATAAACCGGTAAAAATAAATTTGAAATAATAAAAGTATTAAGATAATTATTTATTATTATAATAAACGGAATTTTATTAACGTACTTTATAAACGTAAAAATAAAAACTAATTTAAAATAAATAAAAAAAGAATACGAAATTTTTTATCCCGGATTAAAGATTATAAATTATAAACTTTTTTTAAAAATAAAAAAATTAAATATTATAAAATAAATAAAGAAATATTCTATAGTTATTTTAAGTATAACATTAATAAAAATGTACAATAATATTTTTAATAACAAAATATTGAAAGTAAATTTTATAAATTAATATAATTATAAAATAAAATAATAAAAATTTATTAATATTTTAAGTATTAAGGATACGGATATATTATTATATAATATTTTAATAATATAAAGTATATAATATATATAAAAGGGTATAATATATATAAATAGATAAACTTAATAAATAAACGTTTTATTAAAAACGTTTATAAATATATAATATATAAAAAAAAATATTTAATTTAAAACTTCAAGTATTTAATAGAGTTTAAGGAAGTTAAACATAAAGAAATTAATATAGTTATTAAAGTTTAACGGTATAATTTATATAAAATAAGGTTAATAAGTTAATTAAAAACGGTTTTAAAGTGAAAGTAAAATTAATTAAATAAAAAAAAATTAAAAAAAATAACGGATAATATAAAGAAAAGGAAGTTTATTATAATATTAATCTTTAAGTTTAATTACTTTAAAGCGATAATAATTATTATAAAAAATTTATATTAAATAATATTTAACTTTAACGGGAAATTAATAATTTTAAAAAAGATTAACGGAAAAACTTAAATAAATATTAATATATAATATATTAACGCTTTTAAAAATAATATAATATAATATATAAAATAAAACAATTAAAGTAATATTATTATTATTTAAATTTAAGGAAATAAAAAATATTAATATTATTACGATATAAGAATTATTATATAATCTATGAAAAAAAGAAAATTATTAAAAGGATTAAATAAAGATATTTTTAATTAATAATATATATTTTAATCGTTTTTTAAAAATAATATGAAAATAAAATAAAAAACTTAAATTTTTCTTTAAGTTCTTATTCCTTAAAAAGTTAAACGGTATAATAATTAATTGTCAGGGAACTGATGTATGAGGTTTAGCTATGAACGGAATAATAGCTATGGTGGTGTCTATGGTACAAAATGCACCTATCATATAAGTGTGGGTGCCAAGGAGCTAGTCCTTATAAGGTAAGTAGGCAGAGGCTGGGAGCAAGGCCTGCTGGAACCATAATACGATCCCCTCCTTTACGACGGTGAGCTCCTGCTACCTAGATTAAAACCACCCTTATCGGACCTAAGCATAGCCTTATAGAATTACCGAGTATATTAATATTACCTTTAATAAGCGTGGTGGTTAAGCGGTAAAAGCCGAGCAACCCGGGTATTAAGAAAAAGCTCCTGAAAAAAGGTAAAAAAACCGATTATAAAAATGAAAAAATCGACTTAAATTAAGTCGATCAACGTAATCTCCGGGGTAAAACCGAGTCGTATATTTTTTATCGAAAAAAGGTTTAATGTAGGGCTATTACCGTAGACGCCGTATTAAAGCTGAAGCGATTAACGGGGTATTCGTAAATAAATCGATTAAGTAACTCTTACCTATATAAATAAGTTAAAACCATAAAAATGATTTTTACCCTTAATACTGCCGTCGTACTTATAAATATAATATAGATTTCTTTGCTTTTACTTTACCTATAATATTATCCTTATTAATATTATTATTAATATTAACCGTTACTTAATTATTAATTATTCCGGCCTATAAGCTACTTTATTAAAAGCCTTATAGTTATTAACGTCTTATAGGCTTATAACGTAATAATAATATATTTACCGTAACTTTTATAAGACGAAAATCAGAAATCAATCTATTATTAATAATAGGCTTACGTAAGTATTATAATTAAAGTATTAATAGGCTTATTTACGAAGTCGATAAATTAAAGGTATTAATTTAGGCCTTATATTACGGGCAGGGCGATTAAGTACTTACTCGTTATACGGCTTAAAGATTTTTTAACAGCAGGCTTATTTACGGTATCGTTTTAAATATTCTTCTTTATAATTTATTTTTTACTCCGCCTCGTTTAACCCGATCTATTATTATTAGTTTTAACGTTACTTAATAATTAATAATTCCGGCCTATAAAGGTCCTTATTCTTGGTTTTTATAGTTATTAATATCTTATAAGTTTATAATATATTAATATATTAAAGGGTTCGTTAAAATAAAAGGATTATTAATTAAAGAATTAATTTAAGCCCTATATTATAAATAGGGCGATTAAAGGGTTTTTTAATAATATGCCTATTTATAATATCGTTTTAAACGTATCTTCTTCTTAATTATACCGTTTTTAATATAAGGTTATTATCTTTATATTATTTATTTTTAAGTCTTAATTAACTTAATTACTATTAGTATTAACTTTTACTTAGTTTAGCCACTCCGGCTTATAAAGGTTTCCACTCTTGGTTCCTATAGTTGCTAACGTTTTATAGGTTTATAATACGTATTTACTGTATGGCTTATTAACTGACTATATATGCTTTACTCTGTAATACCCCGGCTACTTTAGCCGGCTAACTGATAGTATTATTTTTAGTAAAGTACGACTATATACGCGGCTTATAACCAACCTCGCGATACAGAAGGATAACTATTATTATATTAGAGAATTAATATTTAAGGTTTAACTATAAACGGAATAATAGCTATGGTGGTATCTATGGTACAGGATGCACCCATTATATAAATTTGGGTACTAAGGAGCTAGTCCTTATAAGGCAAGTAGGCCGAGGCTAGGAGCAAGGCCTACTAAAACCATAACATTAATATTAATTAATTAATTAATTAATTTATACTACGGATTTAGCTAAGTTAATTCCGGCGTTCCTTAATACGTAGCCTTTTAACCTTATTAATAACCGTAAAAACCTGACGCTTATAACGTTAAAGTAAAAACCGGCGTTTATGAAATTTTTACCCTTTATCCTTTAAGGTAAAGGATATTAACGGCCGTTTAAAAAGTAATAATTTATTTATATACTTCTTATGTTTTAATTCCCTTAAGAAAATCCATAATATTATAATTATATCGTTATAAAGGTTATTCTTAAATTCCTTATTCTTCCGCTCTTTTATATATTTATATTATTTTAACTTTACGTAATATCTTTAAATATTTTTATTAATATTTACGCGTTTAATATATATTCCTTTTATATTATTATTGCCGTTAATTCCTTTAAAGACTTTTAATAAGTATTTATTATTATATTTCTACGGCTATAAAAGATACTTTCCGGGTTATATAATTAATATAACCGGTTTTTATTTATTTATTTTTTCCTTAATTAATAATAAGCCTTTTCCGTAAAGTCTTTAATAACTTTATTTATCTTTATAATAAAGTTAAACTATAGTAATAATCCGGTAAATATTATAAATTTAACGTTTACCCGGATATTTTATTTTATAAATAATATTTAATAATAATTATAAGTATTAATTTTTATTATAAGTTTTAACTTAATTTCCGTAAATAAAAAATAAAAAATAAAAATATATATAACGTCTTATTTTCTTTATTTATATTTATATCCGGCGTTTATCTAACCTCCGATATATATAATAAATAAAAAGTACGTTAAACCGTTTTTCCCCGTCCGGAGTTAAATTATTAATACGTTATTACCCTTCCTTATAATATTATAATAACGGAAAGATTTATTAATAATTTTTTTATCGTTAAAAGTTAAGTAATAATAATTTTAAAGTATAAAGTTTTTATATTTTTATTAACGCTTAATTTATTTTCTTATAATTTATAAAGCGATCGTTATAGTTCTTGCTCTTTAAATCCCCTTAATTTTAATTTTTCTTATATTTAACGGGAATTTATATATGCTTAAATTAATTTTTAAGATATTAATAAAGTTAATTTTCTTCTTAATTTATTTTTATTTTATTTTAATAAAAAAAGGATAAATATCCTTAGTTTATTCTTTTTAACTTAAGACTTATTAAGATTCTAGCGGATCCGCCCGTTTTTTATTATCGTAATTAAGTATATATATTTCTTTAACTTTACTTAAGCGATTATTTAATTTAATAAAACCTTAAGTAATAATATAAAAACTTTAAACTTTAATACCGGGATAAAGGTTATTTTATAAATATTATAAATTATTTTTAAATACCGGTTTTAAACTTTTATAATATTTAAATAAGCTTTTTCTTATATTCCGGTGTACCCTTAAGTATATATTAAATAATTATAGCGTATATTATAATTAACTTTATTATAATTTAATTAATAATCCGGGCTTTTTATAACGTAACTCTTTATATTAATACGGTAAAATAAGTAAAACCCTTTTCTTATAAAGTTATTTTCTTTTAAACCTTTTTTATATAATCCTTCTAATTGAATTTCTTATTTACTTAAAAATTAAAGACTTTAATATTAATATTTAACTTTATTATAACTTTACTTAAGTTTATTATAATTATTATACTGTATAGCTTCAGACTTTTAATTATATAAATGAGCTTATATTTATATAATATAAATTAAATTCCGTAAATTTTTATTTATTAAAAATAAATATTATAAATTTATATTAATTTCAAATAATTTATATATATAAAGGTATTATAAGTTAAAAAATAAACGTTATTAATAAAATTTTTAACTTAAACCTTTTATTTTAACTTAATAAGCTTTTTAATTAATAAACCGTTAAAGATTAAAAATAATATAAGAAAAATAACTAATCCTTAAAGAATCCTTATTATAATAGGCTTTATTAGGCTTATTTTTTATATTAAGTTAATTAACGTAATTTAATTATTTAAGAAACTTTTTCTTTATTTAATTAAGAAAAATAATATCTTTTTTTACCTTAAGTTATATAGTAACCTTTAATAATTCATTTTATGAAAAATCTTTATATCATTAAAAAAGAAGATTTATAATATATTTCTTCCCGTAATTTTATACTATATATATGTTATTAATTAATCTTTTAAAAGCTATTTTTATTAACCGATTTCTTTTTATATTTATTTATTACTTAAGGAGAAGTCCGTAATTTCCTATATAATTATTAAGGATCTTTATTATTACCGTTTTTAAGGTTTTCCTTAACGTATAAAAGAATATAATAAATTTATAAGTTTTTATTTTAAAATAATCCGGCTTAATAAGCTTTTTAAGGATAATTATTTTATTTTTTTAAATTTATATAAATAATAATTAACGTTAAAATATATTGAAAAAGGTAAATAGAGACTTTCTTAAACGGTAAAATTATTATTAATAAGAATTTATTAAGAATCTTATTTAATTTTAAAGTTTTTTTTTTCTTTAATTTATTAATCGTTTTAATTATTATATCTTATATTATAATATTATTTATTAATACGGGGTTAAAGTACGTAACGCCGTTAATATTATTTAAGTTAACTTTTAACGGAAAAGGGAAAAATACTCCTTTAAAAGCTTCAATTTTATTATTAAAAATACTAATTAATATATTATCGGGTTTTTTAAGGGGCGGGAATTTAAAAATAAGTTTTAATTTCTTACTTTATTCCCTATTATATTTCGTTAATTTTTAAATATTATAAGATAAAACCGTTAAGTTATTTATTATAAATTAAAAGTATATTTATTTAACTTTCTTAATAATCCTTTCCTTTTCTTTTTAAGTAACTTTTAATTAATTAAGTATTTCTTAATTTTTATATTTAAAAGTTTACTTAATTAATTTTTTTATTTTTACAATTATAATTATATATTTTTTATTTTAATAATTTTTAACTTTTTAAGAAAGCTTTATTAATAGGATTATTTTATTAATTATTTTATTTATTACTTTTATTATTAACTTTATAAAAAGGTTAATTTAATCTTTATTATTTAATTAAAAGAGGTCCGTAAATTATATTACCGTTTCTTCCGTTTTTATATAAATTTTTACTTCCTTAATTATTTTTTACGCCCTCCTTATTAATAATAATAAGGTTATATTAACGGTTTAATTTAAGGTTATTTATATCGGTATATAATCCGAGCTATATATTAAATCTTTTTATAACTTATATATTATAATTACGTTAATAACTTTTTTTATATTAAGGGTTAAATTAATTATCGTTTTAAACTTATAACTTTCTTATATAATAATTTTTTATAATATTAATAATAAGAAATTAACTTAAATAGTAATTATTAATAAATTATCCAATTTAACATAATTTATTATATATCCTTCTTTATTTTATATATAATAATATAAGTTAAAGTCTTTAAGTAATATATACTTATTTAAAATAATTAAACCCTTTTTAAATAATAATATTATAAAAAATCTTTCCTTATTAACCGGCAATAAATTATATACGTTATAAATATTAAAATCGCCTTTTAAGTTCCCTTTTTTTTTTATAATACGGAGTATATAAAGGTTTTTATTATAATAAATAATATCTTAATTATTTACGTTAAGCCGTTTATTTATAAAGAAATAAATTTTAATTATTTTATCCTTTTTAAAAGCTAAATAAAACCTTTCCCCGGGTTAATAAATGAATATATTTATAAGTTATACGGTAATTTTTATATTATTATAATATTAACGTTTTTAACTTTTTTAAACTTAAATATTAATTTTATTACTTTAATTTTTTTATTATAAACGTTATATTATATTATTTTTAAAAGTATTAATATATTATATTTTAATTTTTATAAAAGCTTTTTCTTTTATATCCGTTTAAATTACGGATTTCTTTTTAAAGTTAAGTGTTTTTCAATTTAATATTTTCTTAATTATTATTAAAGATATTATATAGTTAACCCTTAAAATTAAAATTATAAAGAACTTTTTCTTCTTTACTTTATCCGTTACCGTTATTTATTTTTTATTATTTAATTAATTAATTTTATATTTCAAGGTTACTTTTAATTAACCCGTTAAATTAATTTTATTCATATTCTATTATTAGATTTTTATAATTATACGGGTCTTTTTACGTTTAATCTTTTTAACTTTTATTATATATTTAAAATCCTATATTAAATATCTTTCCTTATTATATATAACGTATTTAAACGTACCCTTTATAAGCCCCTTAATTATTAATTTTATATATTTATAGATATTATAGCCCTTAATATAAACCGTATATTTTATAATTTTAAAATATTTTATAATAATATATTTATAATTTTAATATTTAAAATATTAATAAATATCCGCCGGTTTATTTTATAATCAAATTATCTTAAGAAATCTTTTCTTAATAATCTTTTTATTTAAAACGTTATTATAAATTTTTATTAACGTTACGTTAAATATAACAATAAAGTACATTTTTACGTATTTTAAGGAGTTAAGTTTTATTATTATTAAAAGAAACTTATAATTAATAATTTTAAACCTTAAATAAAAAACTATAGTTTCCTTTTTTATTTTCTGTAATATAATCTCCTTTTCGGCTTTTATAAAATATAATAAATATTTTTTTATTTAATATAATAATAAATGATTAACTTAAAATCTTAATTATTTTATATTCTTTTTAATTAATTTAAACTTTAAATTTCTTTAAACTTTCTTTCGTTTTTAAAGATATTATATTAAAAAGGATATCCTTATTTTATAATTTACGTACCGCGATAATTTATTTTATTAACGGTTCTATTATTATTTTAAAAGTTTTTATTAATTATAATAAATTTATTTCCGTAATTACGTTTTTCTCCTCGTTATTAAATAAACAGATTATTATTATCCTTTTTTTTTTTTAATATAACCGTTTTTTTCCTCCGTTATCCTTTTACTTTTTATTACGGGTATCTTTTTTATTATCCTTATTATTTAAATTTCTTTTACTTAAAAAGTTACCGTTTTTATATTTTTACTTTATATATTTAATTTTAAGCTGCTTTCTTTACTTTTTATTAATACCTTTATTACCGCCCCTTAAGAGCCTTTTAACCATTCCGTTTCCCTTAATTTTACCCTATTTTTATATAGAAGTCTTTTACGTTTTTTAACTTAATCCGTAATATCGGTTAGGTTTTTAACGTAATATACTTTTACTTTTTTAAAAAGAATCCTTTTTAAGGTTTTTATTATTTCTTTTACCGTTTTCTCGCTTTTATTTACCGGGCAATATATTATCTCCGCTTTTTACCTTTAATCCCTTAAGGTCCCTTCCTTTTTATTAAACTTATTTCCCTTTTATATACCCTTAATAATACTTTTACTACGGTCTTCCTACCCTTTCCCCCCGGCTATACCCTTCACCATTAATATTATACCGGCTTTCTTACCCCCTTATTTACTTATTACTTCCGTATTATTATTACGTATTTTACGTATTTTAATATACGTATTTTATTAACCTTAATTCCTTTATTTATTTTAAGCGTTATCTGGCTTATTATTATAATATTATTTATATATATTATCGCTATTTTTATTAATATAGGTTACTTACTTATTTATTACTTTATTTTTAATTATTACGTTACTTTTATTTATTATACTTAATATACTTTCTTTATTATTATGAGAGCTATACGTATACGTATCATTGTGGATTTCTAGGGTCCCTTTATTCATCGTTATTTTCTTTTAATAATTAATACATTTAATAATAAAATTAATGTTTTTTAAAAAGTATTCTTTCCCCGTTATTAAAAATTAATTTTATATATATTAATAATATTATATATTTTAAATTAATAGTAATAAATAAAGTAATAATATAAAAAATAAGAAATAAAACGATTAATAAATTAAAGAAAAATAAAACCTTTAAATTTAATAATATATTAAATAGGTTTTTATTTAAAATAACTTTATTATTTAAAAAGTTTTTATTTATTTATTTTAAGTTTATTTTAATATAAAGTATTATTTTTATAAATTTAAAGAAATTAAAATAATAATCCTTAAGAAATTTAATAAGTTAAATTATTTAATGATAAATTATATAAATTAATAATATATTTTTATACGTTAAAAAAAGCTTTAAAAACGGTAATTATAAAGATTTTTAATAATTACGTTAAAAAATATAAGTTATTCTTAAAATAATAAATAAAAATAAAATAAAACGGTTAATAAAAATAGCCTTTAAAGGCTTAATTAACGGTATATTTATAATATAAAATTATTAAAAAAAGTATATTATAAGTTATTTCTCTTTAAATATTATAAAAATATTTAATAAAGTAAATTATTAAAGATTATTATTTAACTTACGGAAAAAAAAGGATTTTATTTTTCTTTAAAAGTTAAATAAAAAGTTTCTTAAATAATTAAATAATATTAATTAACTAAATATAGAAAATAAATATAAAAAAGTCTATAATAATAAAGATCCTTTAATAATTTTCTATTTTTTTAATTTTAATTTTATTTTTTAATAATTTATTAAAAAAAAACTTAATAAAATTAATATAAAAATTTAAATAAAAAGCTTTATTAATAATATTTACTTTTTAACTTATACTATATTTATTTTTATAAATTAGATAAAGTTAAAATAAATATATAAAGTTTATTTATAATAAAAAACTTAATTAAAAAGATTGAATAAAAAAAAATTAAAAAAAATAATTCTTAAAAGAAGTTTTATTTATCTTATAATATTAATATAAAAAGTTATTTTATAAAAAACTAAAACTATTTAATGAATAATAATAAAGCTTATTATATTATATATAATAACTTTTTAATATTTCTTTAAAAATATATTTAAATATAAAAAAGAGTTTATTTAATAATTATTAAAAATTTAAAATTAATACTTAAGAATAATTAATAAAATATATAAAAAAAACCTTTATTCCGGTATTAAAACTCTAAATCTTAATATTATTAATAAAAATAATCCTTAATTAAATAATTATTTAAATAAAATTTAAAAAAAGTATATATTTAATTATATTAATAAGAAATCAATATTGATTAATTGATTGATTGATTTATACTACGGATCTAGTTAAATTAATTCCGGCGTTCTTTAATACTCGGCTATTTAGCCTTATTAATAACCATAAAAAACCTGTCATTTATAACGTTAAGAATAAAAACGGTATCTATTTAACCTTTACTTACGTCTTAAGGGTTAAGAGTATTTACGGCCGTTTAAAGAATAAAAATTTATTGATATGCCTTTTCTAAGAAAACCTAAAATATTACGATTAAATTTATTTAAGGGTTACCCTTAAAATTATTGCTTTTTTATTACTTTATAAGTTTATCCAATATTAAAATTTTAGAATTCCGATTATATTATTAAATATCCTTACCGATATATATATTATTATTATTTTATTTATACGACTTTATTAACCAATATAATATCATTTTTTATGCCGCCCCGATATTTATAGCCCCCTTAATTTTTTATTAAATATAGTTTTCCCGCCGTTATTTTTTATTTTTAAGTTAACGGCGAAATTTCTTAATTAAATCTTTAATTACTTTTTCTATTTCCTTAATTAAATTAAACTATAATAATAAGTTTATAATTATTATAAATTTAACGGCCGCTTTAATACTTTTTTTTTATTAATAAGTATTTAACGATAATCGTTAATCCTTATTTTTTTAATTAATCCCGGTTTAAGCTTTTTAAATAATAAATAGGAAATTAATACGTATATAGCGTTTTACTTTTATTATCTATATTCGTAATTAACGTTAATCTAGTTACCAACGTATATAATAAAAAGAAAATTAAACCATTTTTATTTATTCGGAATTAAATTATTAATATATTATTATTTTTCCTTATAATCCTATAACGTTAAAAATACTTATTAATAATTTTATCGTTATTTAACGTTAAATATTATCGCCCTTAAGGGATTACTTCTCTATATTTATATTAACGCTTTATTTATCTTTTTATAATTTATAAAGTAATCGTTATTAACTTTATTTTTATAATTTTTTTTTTCCGTTATTTTTACTTTAAATAAAAGTTTATATATTTTTACGTTAACTTTTTAAACGTAAATTAGGTCGATCTCTTTTTTAACTTACTTTAATTTAACTTCCGTAAAAAGGGTAAATACCGTTTCTTTACGCTTTTTTATTTAAGGTTTTTATAATTTTAATAAATACGTTTATTTTTTTATTAGCGTAATTAAGTTTATATCTTTTTTAAGCTTTATTTAAATAACTATTTAATTTAAGGCCAGCTTTATTAATAATATAAAGACCTTAAATTCCAGTACCGGGACGGAAATTACTTTATATATTTTACTTATTATTTTTAAATATCGGTTTTAAACCTTTTATAATTATTAAACGGGTTTTTACTGATATTTAAGCGTACCTTTAAGTACGTATTAAATAGCTATTACGTATATTATTATAAGCTTTATAACCGCTTAATAAACGGTTTTAACCTTTTATAAAATAATTCCTTATATTAACGCCGTAAAATAAATAAAGTTTTTTTCCTATAAAATTATTTTTTTCTGGATTTTTTTATATAGTTTTTTTAATTTAATTTCTTATTAATTTATAAATTAAGTACTTTAATATTAACTTTTAATTTTATTATTATATTATTTAAATTTATTATAACTATTATATTATATAATTTCGGGCTCCTTATTATATAAATAAACTTATACTTATACGGGGTAAATTAAATTTTATATATTTTTACTTATTATAAATAAACTTTATAGGCCTATTTTAATTTTAAATAATTTATATAAGTAAACGTATTATAAGTTAAAAGGTAAATATCATTAATAAAGTTTTTTATTTAAATTTTTTATTTTAGCTTTATTAAGTTTTTAATAAATAAGTTATTAAAGAATAAAAATAAAATTAAGGAAATAAATAATCCTTAAGGAATCTTTATTATTATAAGCTTTATTATATTTATTTTCTATTTTAAATTAATTAATATTATTTAATTACTTAAAAAACTTTCTATTTAATTTATAAAAAAAGGTAAAATTCCTTTTTTCCGTAAATTATATAGTAACCTTTAATAATTTATTTTATTAAACGTTTTTATAATATTTAAAGAAAAAAGACTTATAATATTTTTTTTCTTATAACCTTATATCGTATATATATTATTAATTAAGCCTTTAAGAACCATTTCCGTTAACCGTCCTTTTTTTTTCCTTATTTATTAATTAAGGAATAACTTATATTTTTCTACGTAATTATTTAAGATTTTTATAATTACCGTCTTTAAAGTCTTCTTTAACGTGTAAAAAAGTATTATAGGTTTATACGATTTTATCTTTAAGTAATTTAATTTAACCGGCTTCTTAAGGATAATCGTTTTAATTTCTTTAAATTTATAAAAATAATATCCTATATTAAGGTAAATTAAAATAAATAAATAAAAACCTTTTTAAATAATAACGTTATTATAAATAGGAACTTATTTAATATATTATTAAATTTAAAGGTTTTATCTTTTTTTAATTTATTAATCGTTTTAATTATTATTTCCTGGATTATTATTTTACTTATTATTATTAATTTAAAATATATTATACCGTCGATATTTATTAGGTTAACTTCCGGTAATAAAGGAAAAAACGCCTTTTTAAGAGCTTTAATTTTACCGTCAAAGGTATTTATTACCGTATTATTTAGTCTTTTAAGGGTAAAAACTTAAGGATAAATTTAAATTTTTTATTTTATTCTTTATTATATTTTATTAATTTTTAAATATTATAAAAGGAAACCGTTAAGTTATATATTATAACCCGAAAGTATATTTATTTAACCTTCCGGATAATTCTTTCTTTTTTCTTTTAAGCTTCCCTTAACCGTTAAAGCGTCTCCCGGTTTCTATATTTAATAACTTATTTTATAAGCGTTTTTATTTTTATAGTTATTTTTATATATTTTTTATTTTAATAAATTTTAACTTTTTAAAACGACTTTATTATTAAGATTATAACGTTAATTACTTTATTTAAAGTTTTTATTACCCGCTTTATAAAATGGTTAATTTGTTTTTTATTATTAAGCCGGAAAAACTTTATTAATTAAAATATTATTTTTATTATTTTCATTAATATTTTAAATTTCTTAATTATCTTTTATACTCGTTTAAACGATAAGGGCGGAATTATATTAATAAATTAATTTAAGGTTATTTATATTAAAACGTAATTTAAACCATATTTTAAGTCCTTTTAAGGTCCGTATATTATAATTAAGTTAATAATATTTTCCGAGCTGAATATTAAGTTAATTATAATCTTAAGTTTACGGTTTTCTTATATAATAGCCCCTTTTAACGTTAATAACGTAAAATTAAATTATATAATAATTATTAATAACTTTTTAAATTTAATATAATTAATTATATAATCGTTTTTATTCTATTAAACGTAATAAAGATTAAAGTCCCTTATTAAGAAGTACTTATTAAATACGGCTATAATATTTTTAAGTAATAAAATTATAAAGGGTCTTTTTTTATTAATTAATAACGGATTATATATATTATAAATATTTAAAGTACCTTTAATATCCCTTTTTTATATAATCCAAAGTATATATAAATTCCCTCCGTAATAAATAACGTTTTAACTATTTATATTTAATTTTTTATTAATAAAAAAGTATATTTATATCGTTTTATTATTTTTAAAGGTTAAATAAAAATTATTTCCTGGGTTAATTAAAGAATAAATATATAAATTATATAATAGCTTTTATATCGTTATAATATTAATATTTTTTATTTTTTTAAATTTAAATATTAATATTATAACTTTAATTATTTCCTTACGTACGTTATATTATATTATCCTTAAAAGCGTAAATATATTAAATATTAATATCCGTTAAATTTTTTTTTATTAATTTTTATTTATATAAACGGTTTTTTTTTAAGGTTAAACGTTATTTATTTTAATTTTTTCATTATAATAATAATCCCGATTAAATAATTAATTTTAAAAGTTAATATTATTATAAGCTTCTTTTTTTTTATATTATTAATTATTACGTTTTACCCTTTTTTATTTAATAAGTTCCGTTTACGTTTTAAGATCGTTTTTAATTATTTTATTAATCCAGGTTTATATAAATTATAACGTTAAATTTTAACCGTTATTTTAATTTTTTTACGTTAAGTTTCCTTTATTCTTATTATATACCGTAAGTTTTACCTTAAATAATTATTATTATTATACATTATATATTTTAACGCGTTTTTTATTAAGCTTTTTATTATTAAGTTAACGTATTTATACGTATTATATTTTCAATATATATTACGTATTTTATATTATTAAGGTATTTTATAATAATATACTTATACCCTTAATATTTAAAGTATTAATAAATATCTATTATTTAATTTTAAGGTTTTATTAATTTAAAGGATTTATTTTTTATTACCTTTTTATTAAGGATATTATTATATATTTTTATTAATATTATACTTAAAATAACTATAAAGTATCTTTTTATATAATTAAAATCGTTTAATTTTTTTATTATAAAAAAGAAATTATAATCAATAATCTTTAGTTTAAAGTGGAAAACCGTATTCTTTTTCTTTATCCGCTTTAAAGTAACTTCCCTTTCCTTCCTTATAAACCTTATTAAATATATCCTATTTACCGCGATAATAAAGGATTATTTTAATATTTTTATTATTTTATACCCTTTTTTATCGGCTTATCCCTTTAACTTTTTTAACCTTTTTTTCGCCTTTAATAAGGCTATATTAAGGAAAATATTCCCGCTTTATAGTTTACGTACCGTAATAATTTATTCTATTAATGGTTTTCTTATTACCTTAAATACCTTTATTAATTATAACGGGTTCATTTTTACCATTATATTTTTCTTTTTTTCACCCGATAATTATATAATTATTATCCTCGTTTTTTTTAATATTATTACTTTTTCCCCGCTTTTATTTTTTTTTATTATTAACGTTAACGTTACTTTTATAACCCTTATTATTTAATTTATCCCCGCTTTTTTTTTTAAAGTTTTTTTTATTGCTTTTTTATTTTATACGTATCCTTTCTATTTTTTTTCGTTTCCGTCCGCCAGCGTTTTTATTATTACTTTTTAAACTTTACGTAGCCTTTTTAACTCCCTTAAACTTTTCCCCGTATTTACGTAAAAATCTTTTACTCCCCGTAATCCGATTTATAATATCGGTTAAGTTTTTAACGTAATATTTTTCTATATAATTATATAGAAGCCTTTTAACGTTTTTACCGTTTCCTCCTTTTTTACTTTTCCCTTATATATTTAATAATTATTTTTTTTTAAAATTTATTCCTATTTATTTAATATTTCCTTATTTTTACTTAATTCTTTTTTAATTTATATATACTTAATAAAACCTTTTATGCTTCCGCTTACTTTTTATCCGTCTTTATATATTATTTTCGTCCTTTCCGCCCTTTATTTATTACCTTTTATAATAATATTTTTACGCGTTATACGCGTCTTTTTACGCGTATTTTATGAATTATAAGTTCCTTATTCAATTTAAACCCTTTTTATCTCGTATTTATTACGTTATTTATACGATTTATTACCGTTTTTATTAACTTAAGCCGCTTGCCCTTTTTCCCTTTTTATTTTTATTATTATTCTGTTTCCGTTTATCGTATTTAAGGTATTGTCCTTATTATTACTTAAGCTATATATACGTATATCGTTTCTGACCTCTAGGGTCCCGTTGTTCGTCGCCATTTCCTTAAGAATCTACTACGTAAATATAATAAAGAATAAAGGATGAGAAATTAATATATTTATTAAAATTATAAAAAGTTTCGAATAAAAAATATTAAAAAATATAAAAAAAATCTTCTTTATAAAAGTTAAATTAAAATAAATTAAAAAAGATTAATTTAATTTATATATAAAAACTTAATATAAAAATATATAAATTCTTACTTAAAAGAAAAACGACGGAAATTAAAAAAACTATAAAAATAAAGTTAACGATAATTACTTTATAAATTATAACGTAATAAATAAAATATTAACATAAATATAAATATAAAGAATTAATTTCTTAAAAATAATAATATCTAACCTTAAATAATAATAAAATTATTAATAAATATTTCCGGTTTTTGTTATAAAACGGCACTTACATATACATAGCATTACGATTTACGGTATACATAAGCATGGCGGGTAGCTTCCGCGGGGGTCTTGGCGCGTATACTCACTTAAATCCATAGCTACCTATTTAGCTACTTAACAATTATATTAATTATACATTATACTTATTACGTTCTTAATAGTTTTATAAAATTATAAAGGAAAAAAATATATATTAATAAGTTGAATTAAAACAAATAAAAACGGTTTAATTTATAGCTTTTTTATTATATATGTTAATAATTAAACGGACGTTAATTATAAATATAAATAAAGGAAATAAAACGTTATTTATATTATTTGTTATTTAAAAAACTTAAATTAAGATTGATTAAAGAAATAAGGATTAATAATTATTATTAAATATTTATTATTAAAAGGGATATTAAAATAGCCGTTAAGTTTACGATAATTACGGGTTTATTATTGTAGTTTAATTTAATTAAAAGATAAATAAAATAATTAAAAGTTTAATTAAAAAAACTTTATTACCGACCCGGAAAGAAAAAGTAATAATAAAAAGACTATACTTAATAAGGGGTTTAAACTATAAATACCGGAATAATATAGAAAATATTAATACGTTAATTAATAAAGTTATATAATTAAGCGAATAATAATATATATATTAATATAAATATTTAAAAATATAATCGGAAATTTTAATATAAAATAAATCCGTAAAATAACGGAAAAATAATAAGTTTAAAGATAACTTTTAAAAGAATTTAATTATAATTCTATAAGTTTTCTTAAAAAAGGTATATAAATAAAATATTATTTTTTAAATAATTATAAATACTTTTAATTTTTAAGATAAAGTAAAAATTGAATAGATACCGGTTTTTATTTTTAATATTATAAATATTAGGTTTTTATATTTATTAATAAAGTTATATAATTAATTATTAAAAAACGTTAAAATTAACTTATTTAAATCCGTAATATAAATAAATTAATTAATTAATTAATTAGTAATAATTTTTAATTGTTTATTTTATTCAAAACCTTAATAAGATTTAACCCTAAAGACTTTTAATATACTTTTTTCCGTAATTTTATATTTTAAATATATCGTTAATAAATTTTTCAAAATTTTTTGCGTTAATTATTTTTTCTTTATACTTATTTATTAATCGGAAAAAAAGTTTATATCCTTTAATATAATTATTAAGAATTTTTATTATTATCATCTTAAAAGCCTTTTTTAATATATATTAAAATATAATTATTTTATATACCTTTATTTTTAAATAGTCCGGTTTAATTAACTTTTTAAGGATTATTATTATAATTTCTTTAAAATTATAAAATTAATAATTATTATTAAAATAAACTTAAAATAAATAAATAAAAACTTTTTTAAGTAATATTTTTATTATAAATAGGAACTTTATTTAAAAATTCATTTAATTTTAAAGTTCTTTTTTTAATTAATTATTTTAATTATTATTATTTAAATTTTCCCTTATTTACCGTTATTAAATCCGGATATAAAATATTATTAATAATAATTAAATTAATATTTAACGGATTAAATTTCTGAAAGAAGAAAAACTTAAAAATAAGTTTTAACTTTTATTTTATTTTTTATTATACTTTATTAATTTTTAGATATTCTGATAAGAAATGATTAAGTTATATATTATTAATTAAAATTATATTAAAATTTTTTTTAAAATTTTTTTAATTTTTTTAAGCTTTTTTTAATTATATTAATATTTCTTAATTTTTATATCTTATAATTTACTTAGTTAACGTTTTTATTTTTATGATTATTATTATATGTTTTTTATTTTTATAAGTTTTACCTTTTTAGAATAACTTTATTATTAAAATTATTATAATAATTATTTTAATTAACGCTTTTATTATATATTTTATAAAAAAATTAATTTATTCTTTATTTATAAATTAAGGAAACACCGTTAATTAAGATTATTTTTTTAATTATTTTTTACGTTTTCCTTAAAAGTAGTAATAAATTTATATTAATTGATTAATTTAAAGATATTTATATTGAAATATAATCCGAATTATACTTTAAATTTTTATAATATATACGTTATTATTATATTAACGATTTCTTTTTTATTAAGCGTTAAATTAAATAATATTTTAAATCTTTAATTTTTTTATATTATCATTTTTTATAATATTAATAATAATAAATTAAAAAATATAATAATTATTAATAGTTTATTTAATTTAATATAATTAATTATATATTTCTTTTTAATTTATTTATTTTAATAAAGGTTAAAATCTTTTATTAATATATAATTATTAAATATAAATAAAATATTTTTTAGTAATAATATTACAAAAAGTCTTATTTTATTAATTAATAATAAATTATATATATTGTTAATACGTAAATTATTTTATATATTTTCTTCCCGGATAACTTAAAATATATATAAGTTTTTATTATAATAAATAACGTTTTAATTATTTATATTTAATTTCTTATTTATAAAGAAATATATTTAATTATTTTAAATCCTTTAAATATTAAATAAATTTTTTCTTCCGAATTAATAAAGAAATACGTAAACGGATTATATAATAAATTTTATATTATTATAATATTAAATTTTTTAAAGAAAAATTCAATATTAAGAATCTTATTTAAATAAAATTAAATAATAATAAATAACGGGACCTTAAAAATCCAAAACGATATATATACGTATAACTTTAATAATAATAATATTAATACTTAAAATGCGATAAAAATAAATAATATAATAATTAAAAATACGGAAATAAGTAAAGAAATAACTTATATTAATAAAAGTAGCGAAAAAGTATATAAATAATATAATAACAGCGGGATAAACGGTTATTAAAATAGATAAAAAAGTTAAAGTTAATAAGATACGTATAAAAAAACGCGTAAAACGTATAAAATTATAATAAATAAAAAAGATATTAAAAAGGCTAAAATAATAATAATAATTAAGGTAAAAGAAAATAAATATATATAAAGTAAAAATAAAGTCGGAATTATTAAAAGTATATAGAATAAAGGTAAATTTAACAAAAAGATTAAGTCCGTAAATAATTAAAAATAAAGAATAAAAATATAAGGCATTAAACGTAAAACGGAACCGGAATAAAAGAAAAAACGGTAAAAACCTTGAATAAATTATTAATTATAAAGTAAATAGTAAAAGGGTTAAAGACTTAATTAATATTATAAGCAAAATTACGGAAAATAAAAAACCTTTGTAAAAAAATAAAAGAAAAATTAAAATAATAACGAAAAACTTAAAAAAATAATAATAAATATATTAATAAAAGGAAGGGACGGAAAGTAAAAGACGGTTATATAAAATAAGGTAATAATTACTCGAGCTTTTTAAGAAAAAAAGTTAAGTAAAAAAAACCGTAAAGAAAAGATAAGGAATAACCGGAAGAGAAATAAGTATAAAAAAATAATAACGTTAAAAAAGCAGAAAATAATAATAATCCGTTTTTTAAACGAAGAAAAAAGGTATACGGCTATAAAAATAAACTTTTTATAGCTTATAAAAATGTTTAAAGTAATAAAAAAGCTATTAATAGAACGGTAATATTTTTTTACGTTATTAAAGGTAAAAAAAGACTTAAGAAGTTAAAGGTATAAATTAATAAGAATAAATTTAAGACGGTAAAAGTATTAAAGTAATAGTTTATTATTATAATAGACGGAATATATTTAACGCGCTTTATAAATATAGAAATAAAAATTATTTTAAGATAAATAAAAAAAGAGAATACGGTTTTTTATCCCGGATTAAAAATTGTAAATTATAAATTTCCTTTAATAATAAAAAAATTAAATATTATAAAGTAAATAAAGAAATATTTTATAATTATCTTAAATATAACGTTAATAAAAATATACGATATTATTTTTAATAAAAAAATTATTAAAAATAAACCTTTTAAATTAATATTGATTAATTGATTGATTTATATTACGGATTTAGTTAAATTAATTCCGGCGTTCTTTAATACGCGGCCTTTTAACCTTATTAATAGCCGTAAAAACCTGATATTTATAACGTTAAGATAAAAACCGGCGTTTACCAGGCCTTTACCCTTTATCCCTTAAGGTAAAAAATATTAACGGTTATTTAAAAAACAATAATTTATTTATATACTTCTTATATTTTAACTCCCCTATAAAAATTAATAATATTATAACCGTATCTTTATAAGGGTTATCTTTAAACTCGTTATACTTCCGCTCCTTTATATATTTATATTATTTTAATTTTATGTAACGCTTTTAAATGTCCTTATTAATATTTACGTATTTAATATATACTTTTTTTATATTATTATTATTATTAATACCTTTAAAGACTTTTATTAAGCGTTTATTATTATATCTTTATAATTATAAAAGATACTTTCCGGTTTATATAATTAATATAACCGGTTTCCGCTTCTCTTTTTCTTTTTAACCGGTAACGGGCCTTTTCCGTAAGGTTTTTAATAACCTTATTTATTTTTATAACGAAATTAAACTATAATAATAATCCGGTAAATATTATAAAATTAACGGTTATCTAGATACTTTATTTTATAAATAATATTTAGCGGTAATTATAAGTATTAACTTTTATAATAAGTTTTAATTTAATTTCTATAAATAAAAAATAAGAAATAAGGATATATACGGTATTTTACTTTTTTTATTTATATTTATATCCGGCGTTTATCCGATTTCCGGTATATATAATAAATAAGAAGTAAATTAAATTATTTTTATTTATTTAAAGTTAAATCGTTAATACGTTATTACTTTTCCTTATAATATTATAACGGCGGAAATATTTATTAATAATTTTTTTATCGTTAAAAACTAAGTAATAATAACTTATAAATATAAAGTCTTTATACTTCCGTTAACGTTTAATTTACTTTATCGTAACTTATAAGGTAATTATTATAATTTTTACTCTTTAAATCCCTTTAATTTTAATTTTTTTTACGCTTAATAAGAATTTATATATATTTAAATTAACCTTTAAAATACCGATAAAATTAATTTTTTTCTTAACTTATTTTTACTTTATTTTAATAGGAAAAAGGATAAATATTTTTAATTAATTTTTTTTAGCTTAAAACTTATTAAGATTCTGGCGGATCCGCCCGTTTTTTATTATTATAATTAAGTATATATATTTCTTTAATTTTATTTAAGCGATTATTTAATTTAATAAAATTTTAATTAATAATATAAAGATTTTAAACTTTAATATCGGAATAAGGATTATTTTTTAAATACCGTTAATTACTCTTAAATATTAATTCTAGACTTTTTATAATATTTAAATAAGCTTTTTCCTATATCCCGGAGTACTTTTAAGTATATATTAAATAGCTATAATATATATTATAACTAACTTTATTACGGCTTAATAAACGGTTTAAACCTTTTATAACGTAACTTTCTATATTAATATAACGAGATAAGTAAGGCTTTTTTCCTATAAAGTTATTTTCTTTTAAACTTTTCTTATATAATCTTTTTAATTAAGCTTCTTATTTATTTAAAAATTAAGGATTTTAATATTAATATTTAATTTTACCGTAATTTTATTTAAGTCCACTATAATTATCATATTATATAGTTTCGGGCTTTTAATTATATAGATAAACTCGTATTTATATAATGCGAATTAAACCCTATAGATTTTCGCTTACCGAAAATAAACTTCGTAAGCTTATTTTAATTCTAAATAATTTATATATATAAAGGTATTATAAGTTAAAAGGTAAACGTTATTAATAAAGTTTTTAACTTAAACCTTTTATTTTAACTTAATAAGCTTTTTACTTAATAAACCGTGAAAGAATAAAAATAATATAAAAGAAATAAGCGATTTTTAAAGAATCTTTATTATAGCGGGCTTTATTAGGCTTATTTATTATTTTTAGTTAATTAATATAACTTAGTTACTTAAGAAACTTTTTATTTATTTAATTAAGAAAAGTAATATCTTTTTCTTTTTTAAATTATATAATAATTTTTAATAATTTATTTTACTAAAAATACTTATAATATTAAGAAAAAAAAGATTTATAATATGTTTCTGCCCGTAACCTTATATTGTATATACGCCGTCGATTAATTCTTTAAAGGCTATTTTTATTAACCGATTTTTCCTTACTTTTATTTATTAATTAAGGAAAAGTTTATAGTTCTTTATATAGTTATTAAGGATCTTTATTATTACCGTTTTTAAGGTTTTCCTTAACGTATAAAGGAATATAATAAGCTTATAAAACTTTACCTTAAAGTAATCCGGCTTAATAAACTTCTTAAGGATAATCGTTTTTATTTCCTTAAACTTACGTAAATAATAATTAACGTTAAGGTATACTTAAAAGAGGTAAGTAAAAACCCTTTTAAACGGTAATATTATTATTAATAGGAATTTATTAGGGATTTTATTTGGTCTTAAGGCTTTATCCTTCTTTAATTTATTAATCGCTTTAATTATTATATTTTATATTATTATTTTATTTATTAATATAGGATCAGGGTATATAGCGTTATCGATATCGTTTAGGTTAATTTTTAACGGAGGGGGGAAAAATACTCCTTTAAGGGTTTTAATTTTATTATTAAAGATATTAATTAATATATTATCGGATCTCTTAAAAAGCGGGAATTTAAGGATAAAATTTTTTATTTTTTATTATACTTCGTTAACTTTTAAATATTATAAAATAAAACCGTTAAATTATATATTATAAATTAAAAGTATATTTATTTAATTTTTTAATAATCTTTTCTTTTTCCTTTTAAATAACTTTTAATTAATTAAATATTTTTTAATTCTTATATTTAAAAGTTTACTTTATTAACTTTTTCGTTTTTATAATTACGGTTATATACTTTTTATTTTAATAAGTTTTAACTCTTTAAAAGGGGTTTATTATCGGGATTATCTTATTAATTATTTCGTATAATATTTTTATTATTTACTTTATAAAAAGGTAAATCCGGTCTTTATTATTTAATTAAAGGAGGTCCGTAAATTATATTGCTGTCTTTTCCGTTTTTATATAAATTTCTATTATTTTAGCCGTTTTTTACGCTTTTTTTACCGGTGGTAATAAGGTTATATTAACGGTTTAATCTAAAGTTATTTATATTGGTATATAGTTTAAGTTATATTTTAAGTTTTTTTACGGCTTATACGTTATAACCGTATTAATAACCTTTTCCGTATTAAAGGTTAAATTAATCGTTATTTTAAACTTATAACTTTCCTATATAATAGTCTTTTATAATATTAATAATAAAAGGTTAATTTAAATAATAATTATTAATAGGTTATTTAATTTAATATAATTTATTATACGCTTTTTTTTTTTTATTCTATATATAATAATATAAGTTAAAGTTTTTAAGTAATATATATTTTTTAAAGTAATTAAAACCTTTTTAAGTAACGGTATTATAAACGGTTTTTTTTTATTAACCAACGGCGGATTATACGTATTATAAATATTAAGGTCGTTTTTAAGTCCTTTTCTTTCGTAATATGGAGTATATAAAGGTTTTTACCGTAATAAATAATATCCTAGCTATTTATATTAAGCCATTTATTTATAAAGAAGTATATTCTGGTTATTTTATCCCCCTTAAAGGCTAAATAGAACCTTTTTTCCGGGTTAATAAATAAATATATATACGGGCTATATAGTAATTTTTATATTATTATAATATTAACGTCCTTAACTTTTTAAATTTAAATATCGGTATTATTACTTTAATCTTTTCGTTACGGATATTATACTATATTACTTTTAAAAGCGTTAATATATTATATATTAATTTTTATAAAAACTTTTTATTTATATTTATTAAGTTATAAACTTCTTATTAAAGTTAAACGTTTTCTAGCTTAATATTTTCTTGGTTATTATTAAAAACGTAAAATAACTGACCCTTAAGGTTAAGATTATAAGGAGCTTCCTTTTTTTACTTTATTTATTACCGTTATTTACCTTTTATTATCTAATTAATTAAGTTCACGTTTTAAGGCTGCCTTTAATTAATCCGTTGGATTAATTCCGTACGTATTATATTATTGGATTTTTATAATTATCCGGGTTTCTTTACGTTTAATTTTTCTGGCTTTTATTATATACCTGGAATCTTATATTAAGTATCCTTTTTTATTATACGTAATATATTTAAATACGTCCTTTATAAGCCCTTTTATTATTAATTCTTTATATTTATAAATATTATAGCTTTTAATATAAACCGTATATTTTATAATATTAAAGTATTTTATAATAATATATTTATAAATTTTATATTTAAAATATTAATAAATTTCCGCCACTTTATTTTATAGTTAAATTATCTTAAGCGATCCCTTTTAATAATCTTTTTATTTAGGACGTTATTATATATTTTTATTAATATTACGCTTAATATAAAGGTAAAATACCTTTTATACGTTTTAAAGAGTTAAGTTTCCTTATTACCGGAGGAAGTTTATAATTAACGATCTTAAACCTTAAATAAAGAATTACGTTTTCTTTTTTTATATTCCTTAATATAATTTCTTTTTTAGTTTCTATAAAACGTAATAAATATATCTTATTTACTATAATAATAAATAATTATTTCAAAACTTTAATTAACTTATACTTTCCTTTATTAATTTAAATTTTAAATTTTTTTAAGTTTTCTTTTATTTTTAATAACGTTATATTAAGGAAAATATCTTTACTTTATAACTTATGTACCGCGATAATTTATTCTATTAATAGTTCCGTTATTACCTTAAAAGCCTTTATTAATTATAATAGGTTTATTTCCGTAATTATGTTTTTTTCTTTATTATTAAATAGGTAAACCGTTATTATCTTCGTTTTTTTTAATACGGTTATTTTTTCCTCCGTTATCCTTTTATTTTCTGCCGCGGGTACCCTTTTTACCACCTTTATTACCTAGTTCTTTTTCGCTTAAAAGGTTATTGCCTTTATATTTTCGTTTTATACCCTTAATTTTAAGCTACTGTCTTTATTCTTTATTAACGCCCTTATTCCCGCCCCTTAAAAGCCCTATAAGTATTCCGTTTCTTTTAGTTTTACCTTTATTTTTATATAAAAGTCTTTTACGTTTTTTAATTTAATTTATAATATCGGTTAAGTCTTTAACGTAATATCCTTCCACTTTATTATAAAAAGTCCTTTTAAAGTCTTTACCGCCCCCTTTACCGCCCTTTCGCCCTCCTTTACCGGGCGATGTATTATCTCCGTTTCTTATTTTTAATCCCTTAAGGTCCTATCCTTTTTACCAGCTTTATTTCCCTTTTATATACCTTTAATAATACTTTTACCGCGGTCTTTTTACCCTTTCCTCCTATTCGTACCCTTCGTTATTAGTATTATACCGGCCTTCCTACCCCTTTATTTACTTATTACCTCCGTATTATTATTATACGTTTTATGCGTTTTAATATACGTATTTTATTAACCTTAATTCCCTTATTTATTTTAAGCGTTATTTAACTTATTATTATTATATTGCCCGTACGTATCGTCGCCGTTTCTATTAATATAAGTTATTTACCCGTTTATTACTTTATTTTTAATTATTACGTTATTTCTATTTATTATACTTAATATACTCCCCTTACTGTCATTAAAGCTTTACATATACGTATCGTTTTGGACCTCTAAGGTCCCTTTATTCGTCGCCATCGTCTTTCACCTGAAAAACCTCTTTAAATTAATATAATTATAAGATATAACGGTAAATATTTATTAAAAGTTTAAGTATTAAAAGTATAAATATATTATTATAAAATACCTTAATAACATAAAATACATAATATATATAAAAGAATATAATACGTATAAATATATAAACTTAATAAGTAAACGTTTTATTAAGAATATTAATTAATATATAATATATAGAAAAAATAAATATTTAATATAAAATTCAAAATACTTAATAAAATTTAAGGAAGTTTAATATAAAGAAACTAAGATAACCGTTAAAGTTTAATAATATAATTTATATAAAGTAAAGTTAATAAGTTAATTATAAATAATTTTAAAATAAAAATAAAGTTAATTAAATAAAAAAATTAAAAATAATAATAAATAATATAAAGAAAAACAAGCTTATTATAATATTAATCCTTAAGTTTAATTACTTTAAAATAATAATAATTATTATAAAGAAACCGGAATAAATAATATTTAACTTTAACGGGAAATTATTAATTTAAATAAAAATTAATAAAAAAAACTTAAACGGACGTTAATATATAATATAATAACGCTTTTGAAAATAATATAATTTAACGTATAAAATAAAATAAATAAATTAATATTATTAATATTTAAATTAAAAAAGGTAAAAAATATTAATATTATTATAATATAATTATATAATCCGTTTATATGTTCTTTAATTAATCCAGGAAAAAGGTTTTATTTAATATTTAAAGCAAATAAAATAACTTAAACGTATTTCTTTAAAAATAAGAAATTAAATATAGATAATTAAAACGTTATTTATTATAACGGGAACTTATATATACTTTAAATTATACGGGAAGAAGACGTTAAGCGTAATTTGAATATCTATAATATTTACAATTTATTATTAATTAATAATATAAAGCCCTTAAAATATTTAATAAGTATATCTTATTAAGGGATTTTAATCTTTATTATATTATATAAAATAAAAGAAAACATATAACTAATTTTATTAAATTAAAACAATTATTAACGATAATTATCCGGTATAACTTTTTATTATTAATATTACGGGTAACTATAATATAAGAAAATCGTAAATTTAAAATAATAATTAACTTAACGTTTAATACGGAAAATATTATTAATAAAATAATAATATATAAGTTATAAAAAGATAAAAAATATAATTTAAATTATATATTAATATAAATAACTTTAAATTAGTCGGTCAATATAATATTATTAATATTAATAAAGAAAACGTAAAAAATAAGTAAAGAGAATAAGGTTTATATAAAAATAAAAAAGATAGTATTTTAATTAACGGGACTTTTTTAATTAACGGAACTTTTTTAATTTAATAATAAAAAATAAATTCATTTTTTTTATAAAGAATATAATAAAAGCGTCAAATAAAGTAATTAAAATAATAATCTTAATAATCTTAATAATAAAATTATCTTAATATATTAAAACTTATTAAAATAAAAAGTATATAGTAATAATTATAAAAAAAACCGTTAATTAAATAAATTATTAAATATAAAAATTAAAAAATACTTACTTAATTAAAAGAAACATAAAAAGAAAAAAAGAAAATTATTAATAAAATTAAATAAATATATTTTTGATTAATAATCTATTCTTTTACGGTTTTTTTTTATAAAATATAAAAGTTAATAAAGTTTAGAAAAAAATAAAACAGGAAATGTAAACTTATTTCTAAGTTTTTATTTTTAAAAAAGTTTAATAATACGATAATTAATACTTTTAATAATAAAACTAAAATTCTTAAAAAGTATTTTTCCTTTTTCAATTACTTATTAATTTAATCGATATTAAGGGTATTATATACTTTAACTTAATAAATATAAATAAAAAAATAACCTTAAAAATAATAATTAAAGTAATTAATAAATTAAACAAGAATAAAATTTCCGGATTAAACGGAATTTTAAGTAAATTTTTAATTATAATAATAATATTATTTAAGAAAGTTTTAATTTTTTTATTTTAAGTTTATTTTAAAATTAAACATTCTTTATAAAAGTTTAAAGAAATTAAACCGATAATCCTTAGGAAATTATCTAAATTAAATTATTTAAAAATAAAAATATATAGATTAATTATATTCCTATTTATATTAAAAAAGGTTTTAAAAACGGTAATAATAAAGATCCTTAATAATTACATTAAAAAATATAGACTTTTTTTAATTAATAAATAAGTATAAAAAGAAACCGGTTAATAAAAACAGCCCTTAAAGGGCTAATAAATAGCGTATATATAATATAAAACTATAAAAAAAAGTATATTATAAACTTTTTTTCCTTAAATATTATAAATCCTTTTAATAAAATTAATTATTAAAAATTATTATATAATTTATAAAGTAAAAGAATATGGTTTTTCTTTATATAATAAATTAAGAGTTTTTTAAATAATTAAATAACGTTTATTAATTTAAAATAAAAAATAAACTTAATAATACCCGTTATAACCGGGATTCTTAAAGTATTATTTACTTCTTTTATTTTATTTTTATTTTTTAATAACCCGTTAATTAAAAACTTAATTAAATTAAAGTAAAAAATCTAAGTTAAAAGGTTTGTTAACGATATTTATTTTTTAAAATATAATATATTTATTTATATAAATTATTTAAAATTAAAATAAATATATAAAACTTATTTATATTAATTAAAAATATATAAAGCTTAATTTATTCCGTATAAATATAAATTTATTTATATAATAAAGAATCCGAAGTTATATAATATAATAACTATAATAAAGTTAAATAATATTATAATAAAATCGGATTTTAATATTAAAATATTTAATTTTTAAATCGTTAAAAAACTTAATTAAAAAGATTACATAAAAAAGGATTAAAAGAAAATAACTCTATAAGAATTTTTTTTTATTTATTTTATAACTTTAAGGTAAAAAATTATTTTATAAAAGATTAAAACCATTTATTAAATAATAATAAAGTTTATAATAACGTATATAATAATTATTTGATATATATTAAAAAATATGTGTAAATATAAAATATATTTAAATATAAGAAAAAACTTATTTAATAATTATAAAAGTTTAAAACCGATACTTAAAAATAATTAATAAAGCGTATAAAATAACCTTTAACTTAATATTAAAATTTGAAGTTTTTATATTATTAATAAAGTTAATTTTTTATTAAGTAATTAGTTAAATACAACTTAAAAAAAAATATATATCCGATTACGGTAATAAGAAATAAATATATTTATTAAAATTATAAAAAGTTTTAAATAAGAAAGAATAAAAAAACAATATAATTTTTTTTTTTACTGAAATTAAATTAAAATAAATTAAAAAGGAAATTAACTTAATTTATATTTAAAAGGTTAACGTAAAAATATATAAACTTTTACTTGAAATAAAAACGGCAATAATTAAAAGAATTATAAAAATAAAATTAATAACAATTATTTTATAAATTATAATATAATAAATAAAGTAATAATATAAATATAAAGAATTAATTCCTTAAAAATAATAATGTTTAACCTTAAATAAAAACGAGGTTATTAATAAATATTTCCGGTATTATAAGATTATAAGGAAAAAGAATAATATATTAACGATTTAACGTAAAATAAATAAAAATAATTTAACTTATTTTTTATTATTATATATATTAATAATTAAACGGATATTAATTATAAGTATAAATAAAAGAAGTAAAATACTATTTATATATTTATTTCTTACTTATTATTTATAAAGTTTAGATTAAAATTAATTAAAAAAACCGGGATTAACGATTATTATTAAATACTTATTATTAAAAAGGGTCTTAAAATAATCATTAAGTTTATAATAATTTATTAATTTATTATTATAATTTAATTTAACCGGTAAAATAAATAAAGTAATTAAAAATTTAATTAAAAAACTTTATTATTAACCCGGAAATAAAAATAATAACGGAAAGGCTATATTTAATAAAGGTTTAAAACCGTAAATACCGGAGTAATATAAGAAATAATGTTGCGTTAATTAACGGAATCATATAAATAAAGTAATAATAATATATATATTAATAAAAATCTTTAAATATATAATCGGAAATTTTAATATAAAATGGATTTATAAAATAACGGAAAAATAATAAATCCAAAAGTAACCTTTAAGAGGATTTAATCGTAATGTTATAGGTCTTCTTGGAAAAAATATATAAATAAATTATTACTTTTTAAATAACTATAAATATTATTAACTTTTAAAATAAAAACAAAGGTTAAATAAATATAGGTTTTTATTCTTAACGTTATAAATATCGGGTTTTTATAGTTATTAATAAAATTAAATAACCGATTATTAAAGAACCCCGGAATTAACTTAATTAAATCCATAATATAAATTAATTAATGAATTAATTAAGAATCTTACTTTATTTATTTTATTTTATATATTATATTAATTATTTTTAAAAGTATTAATATATTATATATTAATTTCCGTTAAAACATTTTTATTAAGTTTTATTTAAGTTATTAAATTTTTATTAAAATTAAATATTATGTATTTTAATTTTTTTATAATCATTATTATTATTTTAAAACGATCAAACTTAAAAATTAATATTATAATAAGTTTTTTATTTTTTATATTTTTTATTATCGTTTTTAATTTATTTTTATCCAATTAACTTTATTTTTATTTTAAAATTATCTTTGTTTAATTTGATTAATTAATTAATTTATACTACGGATTTAATTAAGCTAATTCCGGCGTTCCTTAATACGCAACCTTTTAGCCTTATTAATAACCGTAAAAACCTAACGTTTATAACGTTAAAGTAAAAACCGGTATTTACCAGGTTTTTACCCTTTATTTTTTAAGGTAAAGGATATTAACGGTTGTTTAAAAAATAATAATTTATTTATATACTTCCTATATTTTAACTTCCCTAAGAAAATCTATAATATTATGATTATATCTTTATAAAAATTATATTTAAACTTATTATTCTTTTACTCCTTTATATATTTATATTATTTTAACCTTACGTAGTACCTTTAAATATCTTTATTAATACTTATATACTTAATATATACCTTTTTCATATTATTATTATTATTAATTCCTTTAAAGACTTTTAATAAACGTTTATTATTATATTTTTATAATTATAAAAGATACTTTCCGGTTTATATAATTAATATAACCGGTTTTTATTTCTTTTTTCCTTCCTTAATTAATAATAGGCCTTTTCCGTAAAGTCTTTAATAATTTTATTTATCTTTATAATAAAATTAAATTATAATAATAATCCGGTAAATATTATAAACTTAATAATTATCCGGATATTTTACTTTATAAATAATATTTAACGGTAATTATAAATATTAACTTTTATTATAAGTCTTAACTTAATTTCCGTAAATAAAAAATAAAAAATAAAAATATATATAGTATTTTACTTTTTTTATTAATATTTATATCCGGCGTTTATCCGATTTCTAATATATATAATAAATAAGAAATACGTTAAACTATTTTTACCCGTCCGGAGTTAAATCGTTAATATATTATTACCCTTTTTTATAATATTATAGCAGCGGAAATACTTATTAATAATCTTTTTATTGTTAAAAGCTAAATAATAATAACCTTAAAATATAAAATCTTTATATTTCCGTTAACGTTTAATTTATTTTATCGTAACTTATAAAATAATTATTATAACTTTTATTCTTTAAATCTTTTTAATTTTAATCTTTCTTATACTTAACGGGAGTTTATATATATTTAAATTAACCTCCGGGATACCGGTAAACTTAACTTTTTATATCTTTACTTTATCTTAATAAGAAAAAGAATAAATATCCTTAATTTATTCTTTTTAATTTAAGGCTTATTAAGATTTTAGCGGATCCGCCTGTTTCCTATTATCGTAATTAAATATATATATCTTTTTAATTTTACTTAAATAATTATTTAATTTAATAAGATTTTAATTAACGGTATAAAAACCTTAAACTTTAATACCGGGATAAAGGTTACTTTATAAGTATTATTAATTATTTTTAAATATTGGTTCTAAACTTTTTATAATATTTAAATAAGCTTTTTTTATATTTTAGAATATTTTTAAATATATATTATAATTAACTTTATTATAACTTAATAAATAGTTTAAGCCTTTTATAACGTAATTCTTTATATTAATACGGTAAGATAAATAAAGCCTTTTTCCTATAAAGTTATTTTTCTAAAAAATTTTCTTATATAGTCCTTTTAATTAAGTTTCTTATTTACTTAAAGGTTAAAGACTTTAATATTGGTATCCGGCTTTACTTTAATTTTACTTAAATTTATTATAACTATTATCTTATATAATTTTAAGCTCTTAATTATATAAATAAATTTATATTTATATAATTTAAATTAAGCTTTATAAGTTCTTACTTATTAAAAATAAACTCTATAAGTTTATTTCAATTTTAAATAATTTATACGTATAAAGGTATTATAGGTTAAAAAATAAACGTTATTAATAAAGTTTTCAACTTCAACCTTTTATTTTAACTTAATAAATTCCTTAATTAATAAATTGTTAAAAAATAAAAAAATAATATAAAAGAAATGATATATAAGTTATAAGAGGGATGGCGACGAATAAAGGGACCTTAAAGGTCCAAAACGATGCGTATATGTATAGCTCTCGTAATAATAAAGGAAGTATATTAAGTACGATAAATAGAAGTAACGTAATAATAAAGAATAAAGTAATAAACGGGTAAATAACTTATATTAATAGAAACGGTAATAACGTATACGGGTAATATAATAATAATAAGTTAAATAACGCTTAAAATAAATAAGGGAATTAAGGTTAATAAAATACGCGTATTAAGGCGCGTAAAACGTATAATAATAATACGAAGGTAATAAGTAAATAAAGGGGTAAAAAAGCCGTTATAATATTAACGGCAAAAAGTATAGGCGGGGGGAAAAGCCAGGAAAATTAAGATAAAAGTATTATTAAGGATATATAAAAAGGAAATAAAATTAATAAGAAAGATAAGACCTTAAAGGATTAAAAATAAAAGCCGGAAACGATATATCGCCCAATAAATAAAGGTAAAAAAGCGGTAAAAAAGGTAATAAAAACCTTAAAAAAACTCTTTACGGTAAAATGGAAGGATATTACGTTAAAGACTTAACCGATATTACGGATTAAGTTAAAAAACATAAAGGACTTCTATATAGAAGTAAGGGTAAAAATAGGGAAAACGGAACGGTTACGGGGCTTTTAAGGGGCGGTAATAAAGGCATTAATAAAGGGTAAAGAAGGCGGCTTAAGGTTAAGTATATAAAATAAAAATATAAAGGTAACGGCCCCTTAAATAAAAAAAAGCTAAACAATAAAAATAATAAAAAGAATACTTACGGTAAACAATAAAGAAATAACGGAAAAGAAAGTAACTATATTAAAAAACGAGGATAATAACGGTCTGCCTATTTAATAATAAAAAAAGGAACGTAATTACGGAAATAAACTTATTATAATTAATAAAGGTTTTTAAAGTAATAACGGAATTATAAATAAAATAAATTATCGTAATATATAAATAATAAAATAAGTATATCTTCCTTAATATAACGTCTTTAAAAATAAAAGAAAGCTTAAAAAGGTTTAAGGCTTAAGTTAATAAAAAGAATATAAGTTAATTAAGGTTTTAAGGTAATTATTTATTATTACGGTAAATAAGATATACTTATTACGTTTTATAAAAGCCAAGAAAAAGGTTATATTAAAAAATATAAAAAGAAAAAATACGGTTTATTACCTAAAGCTTAAAATTATTAATTATAAGCTTTTTTTAGTAACAAAAAGACTTAACTCTTTAAAATATATAAAGAAATATTTTATTATTATATTAAGCGTAACATTAATAAAGATATATAATTATATCTTAAATAAAAGGATTATTAAAGGGGATTTCTTAAAACAACTTAATTATAAAATAAGGCAGCGGATATTTATTAATATTTTAATTATTAAGATTATAAATATATTATTATAAAATACCTTAATATTATAAAATATATAGTTTACGTTAAGGATTATAATACCTATAAATATATAAAGTTAATAATTAAAAAGCTTATAAAAGGTATACTTAAATACGTTACGTATAATAAGGAGGGATATTTAATATAAGATTTTAAATATATAATAAAAGTTAAAAAATTAAATATAAAGAAACCCGGATAACCGTAAGAATCTAATAATATAATACCTATAAAATTGGTTAAATAAATTAATTAAAGGTAATTTTAAAACGCAGGGTTAATTAATTAATTAATAAGGGGTAAATAATAATAATAAATAAAGTAAAGAAAAAGAAATTCTTTATAATCTTAACCTTAAAAGCTGGCCGTTTTACGTTTTTAATAATAATTAAGAAGGTATTAAGCTAAAAAACGTTTAATTTTAATAAGAACTCCGGAACTTAAACGGATATAAAAAAGGGAACTTTTATAAAGGTTGATATATAATATATTAATACTTTTAAGAATAATATAATATAACGTCCGTAACGAAAAAATTAAAATAATAATATTAATACTTAAGTTTAAAGAAGTTAAAAACGTTAATATTATAATAATATAAAAATTACCGTATAACTTATATATATATTTATTTATTAACCCAGAAGAAGGGTTTTATTTAACGTTTAAGGGAAATAAAATAATTAAAATATATTTCTTTATAAATAAGCGGCTTAACGTAAATAATTAAAATATTATTTATTATAATAAGAACCTTTATATATTCCGTATTATAAAAAAAAAGAATTTAAAAAGCAATTTTAATATTTATAATACGTATAACCCGCTGCCGGTTAATAAAAAAGGATTTATTACGATATTATTATTTGAAGAAATCTTAATTATCTTAAGTAAGTATATATTGCTTAAAGACATTAATTTATATTATTATATATAGAATAAAAAAAGGTATATAATAAATTATATTAAATTTAATAACTTATTAATAATTATTACTTAATTTAACTTCTTATTATTAATATTATAAAAGATTATTATATAAAAGAATTATAAGTTTAAAATAATAATTAATTTAACCTTTAATATAAAAGGGATTATTAACGCCGTTATAATATATAAGTTATAAAAGGACTTAAAATATAGCTTAAATTATATATTAATATAAATAATTTTAAATTAAATTATTAATACGATTTTATTATTATTAATAAAAAGGATATAAAAACGGTTAAGGAAATAAAGGTTTCTATAAAAACGGGGAAACAATAATATAGTTCGCGGATTTCCCTTAATTAAATAATAAAGATTAAATTAATTTTTTTATAAAGCGAATAATAAAGGTATTAAATGAAATAATCGATAAAATAATCCCGGTAATAAAGCTTTCTTAAAGAATTAAAACCTATTAAAATAAAGGATATATAACCATAACCGTAAAAGTAAAAAGGTTAATTAAGTAAACTTTTAAATATAGGAATTAAAAGATACTTAATTAATTAAGGGTTACTTAAAAGAAAAAGGAAAGGATTATTAAGAAAATTGAGTAAATATATTTTTAATTTACGGTATATAACTTAACGGTTTTACCTTATAATATTTAAAAGTTAATAAAACATAAAAAAAATTAAAATAAGAGATTAAAGTTTACTTTTAAATTCCCGCTTTTTAAAAGATAGAATAATATATTAATTAATACTTTTAACGGTAAAATCGAAGCCTTTAAAAAGTATTTTTCCCCTTTCCGTTAAAAGTTAATTTAAACGATATTAATAACGTTACGTACTTTAACCCCGTATTATTAAATAAAATAATAATATAAAATATAATAATTAAAGTAATTAATAAATTAAAGAAAAATAAAGCCTTAAGATTAAATAAGATTTTTAATAAATTCTTATTAATAATAGCCTTATTATTTAAAAGGATTTTTATTTATCTTTTTTAAATATATTTTAATATCGGTTATTACATATATAAGTTTAAGGAAATAAAGACGATTATCCTTAAGAAGTTTATGAAGTTAAATTACTTTAAAGTAAAGTCTTATAGATTTATTATATTCCTTTATACGTTAAAAAAAGCCTTAAAGATAATAATAATAAAGATCCTTAATAATTATATAAAGAATTACGGACTTCTCTTTAATTAATAAATAAAAACAAGGAAAAATCGATTAATAAAAATAGCTCTTAAAGGATTAATCGACGGTATATATACGGTATAAGGTTACGGGAAAAAGCATATTACAAATCTTTTTTCTTTCAATATTATAAATATTTTTAATAAAACAAATTATTAAAGATTACTATATAATTAAAAAAAAAGGGGATATTATCCTTTTTAATTAAATAAACGAAAAATTTTTTAAGCGATTAAGCTATATTGATTAACTTAAAATAAAAGATAAGCTTAATAAAATTTATTATAATAAAGATTCTTTAAGAATTATTTATTTTTTTTTTATATTATTCTTCTTCTCTAATAATTTATTAATTAAAAAGCTTATTAAATTAAAATAAAAAGTTTAAATTAAAGGCTTTATTAATAACGTTTACCTTTTAACTCATAGTATTTTTCTATATATAAATTATTTAAAATTAAAATAAATTTATAAAGTTTATCTTCGGTAAATAAGAACTTACGGGGCTTAATTCGTATTATATAAATATAAATTTATTTATATAATTAAAAGCTTAAAGCTATATAATATAATAATTATAATAAACTTAAGTAAAATTACGGTAAAGCCGGATATTAATATTAAAGTCCTTAACCTTTGAGTAAATAAGAAGCTTAATTAAAAGGACTATATAAGAAAGGTTTAAAAGAAAATAACTTTATATAAAAAAGGCCTTATTTATCTTATTATATTAATATAAAGAGTTACGTTATAAAAGGCCCGGATTATTTATTAAATTGTAATAAAGTTAATTATAATATACGTTATAATTATCTAATATATACTTAAGGATACTTTAAGATATAAGAAAAAGTTTATTTAAATATTATAAAAAGTCCAGAACCGATATTTATAAATAATTAACGGTATTTATAAAATAACTTTTATCCCGGTATTAAAATTTAAGGTTTTTATACCGTTAATTAAGGTTTTATTAAATTAAATAATTACTTAAATAAAGTTAAAGAAATATATATATTTAATTACGATAATAAGAAATAAGTGAATCTATTAGAATCTTAATAAGTTTTAAGTTAAAAAAAGTAAATTAAGGATATTTATCCCCTTTCTTATTAAAATAAAGTAAAAATAAATTAAAAAGGAAGTTAACCTTACCGGTATCCCGGAGGTTAATTTAAGCGTATATAAACTCCCATTAAATGTAAAAGAAACCGAGATTAAAAGGATTTAAAGGATAAAAATTATAATAATTATTTTATAGATTACGATAAAATAAAATAAATATTAATATAAATATAAAGATTTTATATTTTAAGGTTATTATTATTTAGTTTTTAACGATAAAAAGATTATTAATAAGTATTTCCGCCGTTATAATATTATAAAAAAGGGTAATAACGTATTAATAATTTAATTCCGGACGGGTAAAAACGGTTTAACTTATTTCCTATTTATATATATACCGGGAATTAAATAGACGCAGCCGCATATAAGTATAAATAAAGAAAGTAAAACGTTATATACGTCCTTATTTCTTATTTTTTATTTACGGAAATTAAATTAAAATTTCTAATAAAAGTTAATACTTATAATTATTATAAAATATTATTTATAAAGCGAAATATTTAGGTAACTATTAAATTTATAATATTTACCGGATTATTATTATAAATTAGCCTTATTATAAAGATAAATAAAATTATTAAAAATTTTACGGAAAAAGCTTATTATTAATTAAGGAGAAAAAAAGAGAAGCGGAAACCGGTTATATTAATTATATAAACCGGAAAGTATCTATTATAATTATAAAGATATAATAATAGATACTTATTAAAAGTCTTTAAAGGAGTTAATAGCGATAATAATATAAAAAATATCTATATTAAATATATAAATATTAATAAAGATGTTTAAAGGTATTACGTAAGGTTAAAATAATATAAATATATAAAGGAGTAAAAGAATAACGAAT
Organism: Niebla homalea; assembly: GCA_019925105.1. NCBI lineage: Eukaryota > Fungi > Ascomycota > Lecanoromycetes > Lecanorales > Ramalinaceae > Niebla > Niebla homalea. The sequence goes on from JAHGAU010000018.1 coordinate 1,107,436, forward strand.
TTAAAGGTAGCCCCTATAAGGATACGGTTCTAATTTTATGGATTTTCTTAAAGAAATTAAAATATAAAAAGTATATAAATAGATTATTATTTTCTAAATAGCCGTTAATATCCTTTACCTTAAGGGATAGAGGGTAAAGGCCTGATAAACGCCGGTTTTTACCCTGACGTTATAAGTATCAGGTTTTACAGTTATTAATAAGGTTAAAAGGCCGCGTATTAAGGAACGCCGGAATTAGCTTAATTAGATCCGTAGTATAAATCAATCAATCAATCATATAAAAGAAATAAACGATCTTTAAGGAATCCCCCTTATAGTAAGTTTTATTCAACTTATTTTTTATCTTAAGTTAATCGATATAACTCAATTGCTTAAGAATCTTTTTATTTATTTAATTAAAAAAAATAATATTCCTTTTTTTTTAAGTTATATAATAACCTTTAATAATTTATTTTATTAAAAATATTTATAATATTGAAAGAAAGAAAACTTATAATATACTTTTTTTCCGTAATTTTATACCGCATATATGCCCTTAATTAATTTTTTAAGGGTTATTTCTATTAATTAATTTTTCTTTATTTTTATTTATTAATTAAAAAGAAGTCCGTAATTCTTTAAATAATCGTTAAAGATCTTCGTTATCATTATTTTTAAGGCTTTTTTAGCGTATAAAGGAGTATAATACGTTATAAGTTTTTACTTTAAAGTAATCCGGCTTAATAAGCTTCTTAAGGATAATTGTTTTTACTTCCTTAAATTTATATAAATAATAATTAACGTTAAAGTATACTTAAAAGAAATAAGTAAAGACCCTTTTAAACCATAAAATTATTATTAATAGGAATCTATTGGGAATCCTATTTAATTTTAAAACTTTATTTTTTTTAAATTTATTAATTGCTTTATTTATTATGTTTTATATTATGAGGTTATTTATTATTAGGTTATTTATTAATATAAGATAAAAATATGTAATACCGTTAAGATCGTTTAAATTAACTTTTAACGGAAAAAAGAAAAATATTTTTCTAAGGGTTTTAATCTTACCGTTAAAGGTATTAATTAATATATTATTAAATTTTTTAAAAAGTAAAAATTTAAAAATAAACTTTAATTTCTTACTTTATTCTTTATTATACTTTATTAGTTTTTAAATATTATAAGGTAAAGCCGTTAAACTATATACCGTAAATTAAAAGTATATTTACTTAATTTTTTCAATAATCCTCTCCTTTTCTTTTTAAATAACGTTTAATTAATTAAATATCTTTTGATTCTTATACTTAAAAGCTTATTTAATTAACCTTTTTACCTTTATAATTACGGTTATATATCCTTTATTTTAATAAATTTTAACTCTTTAAGAAAATTTTATTATTAAGGTTATTTTATTAATTACTTTATTTAATGCCTTTATTATTTGCTTTATAAAAAAGGTAATTTAATCCCTATTATTTAATTAAGGGAGGTCCATAAATTATATTATTATTTTTTCCGTTTTTATATAAACCTCTATTTTTTTAATCGTTTTTTACGTTTTCTTTATTAATAATAATAAAATCGTATTAACGGTTTAATTTAAGGTTATCTATATTAATATATAGTTTAAGTTATATTTTAAGTCCTTTTATAATTTATATATTATAAATACGTTGGTAATCTTTTTTATATTAAAGGTTAAATTAATTATCGTTTTAAATTTATAACTTTCTTATATAATAGTTTTTTATAATATTAATAATAAAAAATTAACTTAAGTAATAACTATTAATAGGTTATTTAATTTTATATAATTTATTATACGTCCTTTTTTATTTTATATATAATAATATAAATTAAAGACTTTAAATAATATATATTTATTTAAAATAATTAAAACCTCTTTAAGTAATAATATTATAAAAAGTCCTTTTTTATTAACCGGCGGCGGGTCATATACGTTATAAATATTAAGGTCGTTTTTTAAGTCCTTTTCTTTTATAATACGGAATATATAAAGGTTTTTATTATAATAAATAATATCTTAATTATCTACGTTAAGTTACTTATTTATAAAAAAATATATTCTGGTTATCTTATCCCCCTTAAAGGTTAAATAAAATCCCTCCTTTGGGTTAATAAATAAATATATATATAAGTTATATAATAATTCTTATATTATTATAATATCGATATTTTTAATTTCTTTAAACTTAAATATCGATATTATTATTTTAATTTTTTTATTACGGACGTTATATTATATCATTTTTAAAAGCGTTAATATATTATATATTAGATCTTAATAAAATATTAATAATTATAAATAAACTTGAAAATGGCGACGAACAACGGGACCCTAGAGGTCAGAAACGATACACGTGTATATAGCTTAAGTAATAATAAGGATAATACCTTAAATACGATAAACGGAAGCGGAATAATAATAAAAATAAAAAAAGAAGAAGGGTAAACGGCCTAGGTTAATAGGAACGGTAATAAGTTATATAAATAACGCGATAAATACGAGATGGAAAGGCCTTAAATTAAATAAAAAGCTTATGGTTAATAAGATACGTATAAAGGAACGTATATAACGCGTAAAAATATTATTATAAAAAATAATAAATAAAGGGTAAAAGGGATAAAGACGGTACGTAAGGACGGATAAAGGGTAAACGGAAGCGTAAAAGGCCTTATTAAGTATATATAAATTAAGAAAAATTAAGTAAAAATAAAAAGATATTAAATAAATAAAAATAAACTATAAAAAAAAAAAATTATTAAATATATAAAGGAAAAGTAAAAAGGAAGGAAACGGTAAAAATATTAAAAGGTTTCCTTATAATTATATAAAAGGATATTACGTTAAAAACCTAATTAATATTATAAATTAAGTTACGGAGAATAAAAAACTTTTACGTAAATACGGGGAAAGATTTAAGGGAGTTAAAAAGATTATACGGAGCTTAAAAGGCGGTAATAAAAACGCCAGCGGACGGAGGCGAAGAAAAATAGAAAGAATACGTATAAAGTAAAGAAGCGATAAAAAAAACTTTAAAAAAAAGAGCGGGGATAAGTTAAATAATAAAGGTTATAAAAGTAACGTTAACGTTAATAATAAAGGAGGTAAGGGTAAGGGAAAAGGCAGCGGTATTAAGGAAGGCGAAGATAATAACCGTATAATTATTAAGTAAAAAGGAAAGGAATATAATAATAAAAATAAACCCGTTATAATTAATAAAGGCGTTTAAGGTTACGGGAGAATTATTAATAGAATAAATTATTACGGTATATAAACTATAAAGCGGAGATATCTTCCTTAATATAGCCTTATTAAAGGCGAAAAAAAAACTGGAGAAATCGAAAAAATAAACCGGTAAAAAAAGGTATAAAATAATAAAGGTATTAAGGCAATCCTTTATTATTACGGTAAACGGGATATACTTAATAAGGTTTACGGGGGAGGAAAAGGAAATTACTTTAAGGTAAATAGAAAAGGAGAATATAATCCTTTACTTTAAGTTAAAAATCGTTAATTATAATTTTTTTTTATAATAAAAAGGCTAAATGCCTTTAATTATATAAAGAAATATTCTATAATTATCTTAAGCGTAACGTTAATAAGGATATACGACGATATCTTTAATAAAAAGATAATAAAGGGTAAGTCTTTTAAATTAATAAAACTTTAAAACCGGATAACGGATATTTATTAATACTTTAAATATTAAAAATATAAATATATTATTACGAAATACCTTAATAATACGAAATACATGGTATATATTAAAAAGTATAATATGAATAAATATATTAACTTAATAATAAAAGGCTTAATAAAAATACGTTAAAATACGTAGTATATAAGAATAATATTTACTTAATATAAAACTTATAATATACGGTAAAAGCGAAAAAAACCTAACATAGAAAGATTAGGATAACAGTTAAAATTTAATATTATAACTTATATAAACTTAAACCAATAAAATAATTAAAAACGGTCTTAAAATATAAATAGAACTTATTAAATAAAAAAAAAAAAATAAAACGTAATAATTAATAATATAAAAAAAAAGAAACTTATAATAATATTAACCTTTAAGGCCGGTTACTTAACCGGGATAACTATTATAATAAAAAAATTAAAATAAATAACGTTTAACCTTAAAAAAAGACTATTTATATTAATAAAAATTAATAAAAAGAACCCGATAAACGTTAATATTTAATATATTTATATTTTTAAGGGTAATATAATATAATATATATAAAAAAGTAATTAAAATTATAATATTAATATTTAAATTTAAGGAAATAAAAAATATCGATATTATAATAATATAAAAGTTATTATATAATTTATATATTTACTTTTTAATTAACCTAGAAGATAGTTTTTACTTAATTTTTAAGGGTAATAAAATAACGTAAACGTATTTCTTTATTAATAAAAGGTTAAATATAGATAGTTAAAACGTTATTTATTATAAAGGGAACCTATATATATTCCGGATTATATAAAAAAGGATATTAAAAGTAATTTAAATATTTATAATATATATAATCCGTTACCGGTTAATAGGAAAAGACTTTTTACGATCCTATTACTTAAAGATATTATAATTATACTTAATAAATACTTTTTAATAAAGGACTTTAATCTTTATTACGTTTAATAGAATAAAAACGGTTATACGATTAATTATATTAAATTTAAAAAGCTATTAATAATTATTATATAATTTAATTTTATATTATTAATATTAAAAAAAATTATTATATAAGAAAGTTATAAGTTTAAAACTATAATTAACTTAATATTTAATTCAGAAAATATTATTAATTTAATTATAATATATAAACCTTAAAAGGACTTAAAATACGGTTTAAATTACGTCTTAATATAAATAACCTTAAATTAATTTATTAACGTAACTTTATTTTTCCCGTTTAAATAAACGTAAAAAACGGTTAAAGAAATTAAGGTATTTATAAAAACAATAAAAGTAATATCTTAATTAACGGAACTCCCTTAACTTAATAATAAAAAATAAATTAATTATTTTATAAAACGGATAATAAAGGCTTTAAACGAAATAGTTAACGTTATAATCTTAATTATAAAATTATCTTAAAGAATTAAAACTTATTAAGATAAAAAATATATAAAGGTAATTATAAAGATAAAAGCGCTTATAAAATAAATTATTAAATATAAAAACCAGGAGATACTTTAACGGTTAAAGGAAGCTTAAAAGGAAAAAGAAAAAATTATTTAAAAGGTTAAATAAACGTATTTCCGGGCTATAATATATAACTTAACGGTTTCCTTTTATAGTATTTAAAAGTTAATAAAATATAATAAAGAATAAAGTAAAAAATTTAAATTTATCCTTAAGTTTTTACCCTTAAAAAGATTAAACGGTATAATAATAAATATCTTTAACGGTAAAATTAAGGTTCTTAAAAAGGCGTTTTTTTTTCCGTTACCGGAAATTAACTTAATAAATATCGATAATATAATATATTTTAAATTAATAATAATAAGTAAAATAATAACTTAAGAAATAATAATTAAAACAATTAATAAATTAAAGAAAAATAAAGCTTCCGGATTTAACGGTATATTAAATAGGTTTTTATTTATAATAACGTTATTATTTAAAAAGGTTTTTATTTATTTATTTTAAGCTTATTTCAATATAAAATATTACCCTTATAAATTTAAAAAGGTTAAAACGATTATTTTTAAAAAGCCGGTTAAGTTAAATTACTTAAAAATAAAATCATATAAACTTATAATATTCCTTTATACGTTAAAAAAGGCTTTAAAAACGGTAATTATGAAGATCTTAAGTAATTACATAGAAAAATATAAGTTACTTTTTAATTAATAATAAAGGTAAAAAAAGGACGGTTAACGGAGACGGTTCTTAAAAACTTAATTAATAACGTATATACGGTATAAAGTTATAAGAAGAAATACGTTATAAGTCTTTTTTTTTTAAATATTATAAAAATATTTAATAAAATAAATTATTAAAGATTATTATATAATTTATTAAAAAAAAAAATCTTATTTTTCTTTATAAATTAAATAAAAAGTTTCTTAAATAATTAAGTAATATTAATTAATTTAAAATAAAAAATAAATACGATAAAACCTATAATAATAAAAATTCCTTAAAAGTTATTTATCTTTTTAGTTTTATTCTTATTCTTTAATAACCCGCTTATTAAAGACTTAATAAAATTAAAATAAAAGGTTTAAATAAAAAGCTTTATTAATAATATTTACCTTTTAACTTATAATATATCCACTTATATAAATTATTGAAAATTAAAATAAACTTATAAAATCTATTTATAATAAATAAAAATATATAAAACACAGTTTACCCCATATAAATATAAGCTTATTTATATAATAAAAAGCTTAAAGTTATATAATATAATAATTATAATAAACTTAAATAAAGTAATAATAAAACCGGAAATTAATATTAAAGTACTTAATTTATAAATTAATAAGAAATTAGATTAAAAAGATTATATAAGAAAGGTTTAAAAAAAAAAATTTTATAGGAAAAAAGCCTTATTTACCTTATAACGTTAACGTAAAAAGCTATTTTATAAAATATTAAAACCGTTTATTAAGTAATTATAAAGTTTATAATAATATACGTAGTAGTTATTTAATATATATTTAAAGGTATATTTAAATATAAAAAAAAATTTATCCGGCAATTATAAAAAATTTAAAATTAATACTTAAGAATAATAAATAAAATATATAAAGTAATTCCCGTCTTAATATTAAAATCCGAAATCTTTATATTATTAATAAAATTAACCTTAAATTAAATAATCGTTTAAGTAAAACTTAAAAAAATATAAACTTAATTACGTTAATAGGAAATAAATATATTTATTAAAATTATAAAAGGCCTTAAATAAAAAAGCGTAAAAAAAAAAAAAAATTTATTTTTTTTACGGAAATTAAATTAAAGTAAATTAAAAAAGAGGTCGATTTAACTTATATTTAAAAAGCCGATATAAAAGTATATAAACTTTTATTTAAAGTAAAAATAGTAAAAAAGAAAAAAACCGTAAAAGTAAAGTTAATAATAATTACCCTATAGATTATAAAAAGGTAAATAAAACGTTAACGTAAATATAAAGAATTAATCCCTTAAGGGCGATAATATTTAACGTTAAATAATAACGAGGTTATTAATAAGTATTTCCGGCGTTATAAGATTATAAGGAAAGGTAATAATATATTAATAATTTAACTCCGGATAAATAAAAATAACTTAATTTACTTCCTTTTTATCGTATATATTAATAGCCGGATTAACGTTAATTATAAATATAAATAATAAAAATAAAACGTTATATATATATTAATTTTTTATTTATTATTTAAGGAACGTAAACCGGGATTAATTAAAAAGGTAAAAATTAACAATTATTGCTAAATACTTATTAATAAAAGGGGTATTAAAACGGCCGTCAAATTTATAATAACTATAAACTTATTATTATAATTTAATTTAATTAAGGAAATAAATAAAGTAATTAAAGATTTAATTAAGAAATTTTACCGCCGACTTAAGGGTAAAAAATAACGGCGGATAAATTATACTTAATAAAGGGTTAAAAAGGTTATAAATACCGGAACGGTATAAAAGGTAATATTATATCGGTTAATAAAATTATATAAATAGAATAATAATAATATACGTATCGGTAAGGATATTTAATAATATAATCGGAATTTTAAAATTTTAATATTAAATAGACCCGTAAGGTAACGGAAGAATAATAAGTTTAAAAGTAATCTTTAAGTAAATTTAATCGTAATATTATAGGTTTTCTTAGAAAAAACGTATAAATAAATTCTTACTCTTTAAACGGTTATAAATACTCTTAATCCTTAAAACGTAAATAAAGGTTAAATAAATACCGGTTTTTATTCTTAACGTTATAGATATTAAGTTTTTTACGGTTATTAATAAAGCTAAATAACCGAATATTAAGGAATGCCGGAATTAGTTTAACTAGATCCGTAATATAAATCAATCAATCAATCAATTAATATTATATATTAACTTTTATAAAGGCTTTCTCTTTTATATTTATTTAAGTTTTAATTTCTTTAGCTTTTATTATATATTTAAAATCTTGTATTAAATATCCCTTTTTATTATATATAACATATTTAAACGTACCCTTTATAAGCCCCTTAATTATTAGCTTTATATATTTATAAGTATTTTAACCCTTAACGTAAACCGTATATTTTATAATATTAAGGTATTTTATAATAATATATTTATAATTTTAATACTTAAAATGTTAATAAATATCCGCCGTTTTATTTTATAATTAAATTATTTTAAGAAATCCATTTTTAATAATCTTTTTATTTATAATATTATTATATGTTTTTATTAACGTTATATTTAATATAATAATAAAGTACCTTTTATACGTTTTAAAGAATTAAATCTCTTTATTATTAAAGGAAGTTTATAATTAATGATTTTAAGCTTTAAGTAAAAAATTATATTTTCCCTTTTTATATTCCTTAATATAGTTTCTTTTTCGGCTTTTATAAGAGGTAATAAATATATTTTATTTATTATAATAAGAAATAATTACCTTAAAAATTTAATTGATTTATATTCTTTCTTATTAACTTAAGCTTTAAATCTTTTTAAGTTTTCTTCTATTTTTAAAAACGTTATATTAAGGAAGATATCCTTATTTTATAGTTTATATACCGTAATAATTTATTTTCTTAACGGTTCCGTTATTATTTTAAAAGTTTTTATTAATTATAATAAGTTTACCTTTACAATAATTACGTTTCTTTGCTCGTTATTAAATAAGCGGACCGTTATTATCCTTATTTTCTTTAATATAACCGTTTTTTCCTCCGTTATCCTTTCATTTTTTACCGCAGGTATTCTTTTTATTATTTTCGTTATTTAACTTTTTCTTATTTAAGGGGTTACCACCTTTATACTTTCGCTTTATATACTGAATTTTAAGCCGCCGTCTTTACTTTTTATTAATGCCCTTATTATCGCTTTTTAAGAGCCCCGTAGCCGTTCCGTTTTCCCTAGTTTTACTTTTATTTTTATATAAAAGTCTTTTATGCTTTTTAACTTAATCTATAGTATTAATTAAGTCTTTAACGTAATATCCTTTTACTCTATTATAAGGAGTCTTTTTAAGGCTTTTACCGCCTCCCCTCCCGCCCTTTTACTTTTACTTATCGGGCAATATATTATTTCCGTTTTTTACTTTTAATCCCTTAAGGTCCCTTCCTCCTTATTAACCTTATTCCCCTTTATATACCCTTAATAATACTTTTACCGCGGTCTTTTTACCTTTTCCCCCCGCCTATACCCTTCGCTGTTAATACCGTACCGGCTTCTTTACCTCCTTATTTACTTATTACCTCCATATTCTTATTACGTATTTTACGCGCCTTAATATACGTATTTTATTAACCTTAACTCTTTTATTTATTTTAAGTATTATCCGGCTTATTATTATTATATTGCCTATATATATTATTACCGTTTTTATTAATATAGGTTACTTATCCGTTTATTACCTTATTCTTAATTATTACGTTACTTTTACTTATTATACTTAATATATTTTCTTTATTATTATAAGAGCTATACGTATACGTATCATTTTGGACCTCTGGGGTCCCTTTGTTCGTCGTTATTTTCTTTCCTTTATTTAATTTATTAACTTAATTTTTATATAAATTATATTATTATACTTTAATAATTATTTTTAGTTTTTTTTTTAAAACTTCTTTAAACTTTATTAAATATTTAAAGTTTTATATAAAAGATTTAATCTTTATATATGTTTTATATTCATAAACGTTTTTAATAAAATTTTTATGTATTAAATTTACGTATTTATATATATTATATTTTTTAATATATATTATATACTTCGGTCCTCCACCCTGGGCTGGAGATCGTCGATTACAGTCTCCCCCCTATGGCAAAGAGGCCAGACGCCTTTAGTCGTATGAAGAGATACTTTACGGTTATCCTGAGCGTAACGTTAATAAGGATATATAACGATATCCTCGATAAAGGGGTAATAAAGGGTAAATCCCTTAAATTAATGAAACCTTAAAACCAGGCAGCGGACATTTATTAATACTTTAAATATTAAAGGTACGGGTATATTATTACGAGGTACCTTAATAGTATAAAGTGCGTAATATATATTAAAGGGTATAATACGTATAAATACGTTAGCTTAATAATAAAAAATTTAATAAAAAATGTATCGAAATACGCGATATATGGTAATAGTAATTACTTAATATAAAACTTACGGTATATGGTAAGAACAAAGGAGACTTAACGTAAAGAAATTAGGATAACGGTTAAGGTTTAATATTATAATTTATATAAACTTAAACCGATAAAATAATTAAAAACGGTCTTAAGATATAAATAAAACTTATTAAATAAAAAAGGGTAAAACGCGGTAATTAATAATATAAAAAAAAGGAAGCTTATAGTAATATTAATTTTTAAAGTTAACCGTTTAATTAAGATTATTATTATAATAAAAAGATTAAAATAAATAATACTTAATTTTAAAAAAAAACCATTTATATAAATAAAAGTTAATAAAAAGAGCCCGATAAACGTTAATATTCAATATATTTATACTTTTAAGGGTAATATAATATAACGTAGATAAGGAAGTAATTAAAACCGTAATATTAATATTTAAATTTAAAAAAATAAAAAATATTAATATTATAATAATATAAAAGCCGTTATATAGTTTATATATTTACTTTTTAATTAACCCGGAAGATAGTTTTTACTTAACTTTTAAGGGTAATAAGATAACATAAACATATTTCTTTATTAATAAAAGGTTAAATATAAATAATTAAAACGTTACTTATTACGGAGGGAACCTATATATATTCCGGATTATATAAGAAAAGGATATTGAAGGTAATTTAAATATTTATAATATATATAATCCGTTACCGGTTAATAAAAAAAACCTTTTACGATTTTATTATTTAAGGATATTATAATTATACTTAATAAGTACCTTTTAATAAAAAATTTTAATTTTTATTATATTTAATAAAACGAAAATGGTTATATAATTAATTATATTAAATTTAAGGAACTATTAATAATTATTATACGGTTTAATTTTATGTTATTAATATTAAAAAAAACTATTATATAAGAAAGTTATAAACTTAAAATTATAATCGACTTAATATTAAACTTAGAAAATATTATTAACTTAATTATAATATATAAATCCCGAGAAAACTTAAAATATAGTTTAAATTACGTCCTAATATAAATAATTTTAAATTAATCCATCGATATAACTCCGTTTTTACCGTTTAAATAAACGTAAAAAACGGTTAAGGAAATTAAAATATTTATAAAGACAATAAAAGTAATATCTTAATTAACGGAGTTTTCCCGGCTTATTAATAAAGAATAAATTAACCGTTTTATAAAACGGATAATAAAGGCTTTAAATAAAATAATTAATATTATAATCCTAATAATAAAGCCGTTTTAAAAAGTTAAAACTTATTAAAATAAGGAATATATAAAAACGATTATAAAGGTAAAAGTACTTATAAAGTAAATTATTAAATATAGGAATCAAGAGACGTTTTAACGATTAAATAAAAGCTTAAAAGGAAAAGAAAAAAATTATCCGGAAGATTAAATAAATATACTTCCGGGTTATAATATATAACTTAACGGTTTTCTTTTATAATATTTAAAAGTTAATAAAATATAATAAGGAATAAAGTAAAAAACTTAAATTTATTTTTAAGTTTTTACCCTTAAAAAGATTAAATAATATAATAATAAATATTTTTAACGGTAGAATTAAGATTCTTAAAGAAGCGTTCTTTCCTTTATTATTAATAGTTAACTTAATAAATATTAATAATATAATATATCTTAAATTAATAATAATAAATAAGGTAATAACTTAAAAAATAATAATTAAAGTAATTAATAAACCGAAGAAAAATAAGGCCCTTAAACTTAACGGTATATTAAATAAATTTTTATCTATAATAACGTTATTATTTAAAAAGGTTTTTACTTATTTATTTGAAGCTTATTTTAATATAAGATATTATTTCCGTAGATTTAAAAAGATTAAAACGATTATCCTTAAGAAGCCGGTTAAGTTAAATTACTTAAAAATAAAATCGTATAAACCTATAATATTCCTTTATATATTAAGGAAAACTTTAAAGACGGTAATCGTAAAGATCCTAAATAACTATATAAAAAAATATAGGCTATTCCTTAATTAATAAATAACGGAAATGGTTCTTAAAGGCTTAATTAATAACGTATATACGGTATAAAACTATAGGAAGAAATACATTATAAGTCTTTTTTCCTTAAATATTATAAAGGCGTTTAATAAGGTAAATTATTAAAAGTTGCTATATAATTTATAAAAGAAAAAAATTTTACCTTTTTTTATAAATTAAATAGAAAGTTTTTTAAATAATTAAGTAACGTTAATTAACCTAAAATAGAAAATAAACATAATAAAGCCCGTAATAATAAGGATTCTTTAAGGGTTACTTATTTCCTTAATTTTATTTTTATTCTTTAACGGCTTATTTATTAAAGACTTAATAAAGTTAAAATAGAAAATTTAAATAAAAAACTTTATTAATAATATTTACCTTTTAATTTATAATACGTTTACTTATATGAATTATTTAAAGTTAAAATAAACTTATAAAGTTTATTTATAATAAGTAAAAATATATAAGGCTTAATTTATTTTATATAAATATAAGCATATTTATATAATAAGGAGCTTAAAGTTATATAATATAATAACTATAATAGACTTAAGTAATATAATAATAAAACCGGAAGTTAATATTAAGGTACTTAAATTATAAGTTAATAAGAAATTAAACTAAAAAGATTATATAAAAAAGGTTTAAAAAAAGATAATTTTATAAGAAAAAGGCTTTATTTATTTTACGACGTCAATATAAAAAGCTATTTTATAAAAAATTAAAATTATTTATTAAATAATTATAAAGCTTACGATAATATACGTGGTAATTATTTAATACGTATTTAAAAACACGTTTAAATATAGGAAAAAACCCGTTTAATAATTATAAAAGGTTTAAAACCGATATTTAAAAGTAATAAATAAAGCATATAAAGTGACTCCCGTCCCGATACTGGAATCCGAAATTTTTATATTATTAATAAAGTTAACTTTAAATTAAATAATCGCTTAAGTAAAACTTAAAAAAAGTATAAACTTAATTACGTTAATAGGAAATAAATATATTTATTAAAACTATAAAAAGCCTTAAATAAAAAAGCGTAAAAAAAAGTATTTACCTTTTTTATAAAAGTTAAACTGGAGTAAATTAAAAAAGAGGTCGACTTAACTTACGTTTAAAAAGTTAATATAAAAGTATATAAACTTTTACTTAAAGTAAAAACGGCGGAAAAAAAAAAAATTACGAAAGCGAAATTAACGGTAATTACCTTATAAACTATAAAGAGGTAAATAAAACGTTAATATAAATATAAAGAATTAATCCCTTAAGGGTAACGGTACCCGGTATTAAATAGTAATAAAGTTATTAATAAGTATTTCCGGCGTTATAAAATTATAAGAAAAAATAATAATACGTTAATAATCTAACTCCGGATAAATAAAAACGGCTTAGCTTATTTCCTTTTTATCGTATATACCGGTAACCGGATTAACGTTAATTATAAATATAAATAATAAAAGCAGGACGTTATATACGTATTAATCTCTTATTTACTATTTAAGGAGCTTAAACCGGGATGAATTAAAAGGGTAAAGATTAACGATTATCGTTAAATATTTATTAATAAAAAGGATATTAAGGCGGCTATTAAATTTATAATAATTACGGGCTTATTATTATAGTTTAACTTAGCTAAGGAAATAAAGGAAGTAATTAAAAACTTAATTAAAAAACCTTATTACCGATTTAAGGGTAAAAAGTAACGGCGGAAAAACTATACCTAATAAAGGGCTAAAGGGGCTATAAATACCGGGGCGGTATAAGAAATGATATTATATTAATCGGTAAAGTTATATAAATAAAATAATAATAATATACGTATTAATAAGGATATTTAATAATATAATCGGAATTTTAAAATTTTAATATTAAATAAATTTATAAGGTAACGGAAAAGCAATAAATTTAAGGATAACCCTTAAATAAATTTAATTATAATATTATAGGTTTTCTTAAAAAAAACGTATAAATAATTTCTTATTCTTTAAACGGCTATAAATATTCTTAGCCCTTAAAACGTAAATAAAAGTTAAGTAAATACCGGTTTTTATTTTTAACGTTATAAATATCGGGTTTTTTACGGTAATTAATAAAGTTAAATAGCCAAGTATTAAGGAACGCCGGAATTAGCTTAACTAGATCCGTAATATAAATCAATCAATCAATCAATATTATATACTTTATATTATTATAATATATTAATGTTTAAAATATTTAATGTTTTATTTTATAATTTGATTAATTGACAACTTATTTTTAATTAATTTTTTTAAGGATATTATTATATATTTTTATTAACGTTATACTTTAAAGAACCGTAAAGTATTATTTTATATAGTTAAGAATATTAAGTTTTTTTTTTATTATAAGAAGAAACTTATAATTAATAATTTTTAATCCCGGGTAAAAAATTACGTTTTTTCTTTTTTATATATTTTAAAATAACCTTTTTTTCCTTTTCTATAAAACGTATTAAATATATTTTATTTATTATAATAATAAATAATTACCTTAATACCTTTATTATTTTAAACTTTTTTTATTAATTTACGGTTTTAATTTATTAAGCTTTTTTTACGTTTTTAAAAACGTTATATTAAGGAAAATATCCCCGTTTTATAATCTGTAAGTTATAATGATTTACTTTATTAATAGTTTTTTTATTACTTTAAAGGTTTTTATTAATTATAAAAAGTTTACCTTTATAGCTACGTTTTTCTTTTTATTATTTAATAATTAAAACGTTACTATTTTTACTTTCTATAATACCGTAGTTATAAATATTATATTTATGATTTTTACCGCTTAATTCTTTACCCTTTATAAGGCCCCCGTTATTATTCTTTTATTTTATATAAGGTTTTTTTAATTTTTTTTCCCTTTATTTATTAATATTTATATTATCGTTTCTTATATTATTTATAACCGTTTTAACTTTTTTAACTTAACGTTTATTTTTATATAAAAGTCCTTTATATTTTATAGTTTTATTTATAATAATAATTAAGTTTTTAACGTAATATCTTTTTATTCCGTTATAAGGAAACCTTTCAAGGTTTTTATTATTTTCTTTTTTATTACGTTATTTCTATAAATTTATTATATTAACCCTTTTATAGTTAATTTTTAACCGCGTAATAACTTATTCCCTTTAATTATTTTATTATCATCTTATATACCCTTAATAACTTTATCGTTATTATTATTTTACGTTTATTTATTTTTTATTCTCCCCGTTATAAGCGTTATTTTAACCTTTTCTACCCTTTATTTATTATTTATTACTATATTATTTTTGTGTATTTTATGCGCCTTTTTACGTATATCCTATGATTTATAAGTTACTTATTTAATTTAAGTATATTCCGTTTTATTATTATTACGTTATTTATATAATTTTTCTTTATTTCCGTTAATATAAGCCGCCTACTTTTTTTACACTGTTAATTTTTACCATTATATTAATTACGTTCATCGTATTTAAAATATTCGCTTTACTATTACTTAAGCTCTATATATATATATCGTTTTGGACCTCTGGGGTCCCTTTGTTTGTCGCTATTCATTTAAAATTTATAATTAATAATATAAATATTAATAATTTTATAATAATTATAGTATAACGCAAGCCTTAACTTACTTAATTATAATAACGTTATCGAAGCTTATAAAGTCCTTATTTTCGTCCTTATTTTAATTACTTATATTAAAATTACGATTTAATCCGGAATAACATAAATAAACGTCCCCTTTAAATCCTTAATTAACTTTTTTAATTTAATAGTTGGGTTAAAACGGATTTCCGGTTTTTCATTAATATATTTTATTTTAATATTAATCTTTAAGCTTAATTATCGTTTAATTAAATTTTAAAGTATAATCCTAGAATTTAATAATTAAATAAAAATAAAATAAAAAACAAATTATAAATCTTAAAAAATCTAATAATTTTCAATTCCGATTATAAATAATCTATATGGATTTATATAAAATATTACAAGGTAAGTTAATTAAAATTATTATTAACTTAAGTCCTTAAAATCCTATTTAAACGTTAATTTAACTTATATATTTAAGTTAATAATAAAAAGTAAAAATATAAATAACTTTATTTTCCTTATTACTTATTTACGGAAGAATTAAAAGTGAATAAATTAAATTTTTAGATTTTTAAATAAATTTATTAATAATTTATAAAATACTTTAAGTTTTTTCTGATTAATTTAATTAAATTTAATATAAAAGAATCGTATATATAAGGGTATGTATAATATAATTTAAATTAAGTAAAAGTTTCTTTAAAGTATTTATCGGATAAATTAAATATTTAAAAATAAAATAAATAGAAAGATAAAAAGGATAAATCGTATATATATTATACGTTAAGAGTTTATTTTTGACATTATTCTCGTAAAAAGTATTATATAACGGGGTTAAGAAAATATAATAAAATATTAAATATATTTAATATAATTAATCGCCGATTTAATTTATATCTTTAATATAATAAAACGGCAATAAATTAAAGATTATAAAAGTCTCTTTAAGCAGTTAAATTACGTTATTCTTATATTTAATTAAATCTTTTTTAATATTATAAATGGTATTATAAGGAATTAATAAGTAAAAAAGCGTTTTAAAACGTATTTTAAAAGGCTTTAATTTAAGTTAAATTACTTATATAAAGCGTAAAAAGAAACGGTTTAATTTTAACGTTAAAGGAAAACGGTAAAAGTATTTATATATAAAAGCGTTATATTTAAAAAACGCTTAAGAATTAATAAAAAGAAATATTTAAGAAATTATAAAGGTTATTTTAAGTTAATTTATTTTATCCTTTATTATTAATTCCCCTTAAATATATATTATTTTTATCTTTAATTTTTATAACTTTTAATTAAATTTTATTAATCTTTTTATATTATTAATTATAAAAGTTTTTTTTTTCTTTTATTTATATATTCTTCTTTTATTTATATATTATTTTTTTATTTATATACTTTTTTCTTATTTATATATTTTTCTTTTATATTGATATATTCTTTTTTTTTTATACTTTAATTTTATTAATTTATTTCATTTATGCTTATTTACTTTAATTTTACCTTTATATCCTCTTTTACTTTTAACGGTTCTTTTATTAATACCTTAAGCTTTAATTATTGCTTCTTATTATATTATTAATAATAATAATCGTTAATAAAACCTTACAAATACTTTTAACGTATATAATATTTATTATCCGTTTATTAAATATATTAGTAAAGTTTAAGGAAGAAGGATATATTATTAAAAGCGGACAATACAATATTAATAACGGATAAAATAACTAATAATATTAAGCCGTAATATTCTTATTTTATAAAAAGAATTTATAATATTACTTAAAAGTAAATAAATATAATTGATATAATATAAAGGATAACTTTAAATATAAAAACCCTTTTAATACGTTTTATTACGTTAAAAAACTCTTAAATTATATAAAATATAAAATTAATTTAAACTTAAAATAATAAGAATTACGAAATTATATTATAAATATTGTAATATATATTTATAATTATTTTATTAATTGCCGGACTTAATATTATAATAGAAATAACGGAACTTATTATTTTAACGATTAATTAAATAAAACTTAAATAAATATACTTAAGATTACGGATTGATTATATAAGTAATATTAATAAATCAAAAACGATAAATATGTTAACCGTATAAATTAAAATTAACTTTATAATTAAGAAGGTCTTTAATATAATTACCGTATAGATTTTATTCCTCCTATATAAAAAAGAAAATACTAAGTAATAAAGCTTAATAACGTTTTAAATAGAAAAGATATTGATAAGAAGGTTAATAAAATATTAACGGGATTACGGGAATATAAAGGAAAAGGGTTTTATATTAAAAACGATATATCCTTTAAATTTATTTATAATCTATATACTTAATTTAAGGAGCCTTAAGTTAAAATAATCGGTTATATATATCTATAGAATTATTTAAATAAATAAAAAGTTCTTAATAATTAAAAAGGTCCTAATAAATAAGAATATTAA
Organism: Niebla homalea; assembly: GCA_019925105.1. Lineage (NCBI taxonomy): Eukaryota > Fungi > Ascomycota > Lecanoromycetes > Lecanorales > Ramalinaceae > Niebla > Niebla homalea. The sequence goes on from JAHGAU010000018.1 coordinate 1,125,883, forward strand.
ATAGGAATAATTAATAAAATATTGATATAACCCTATAATATTAAAGTAAAAAGTTAAATAAGATAATTAAAAACTTATATATAATTAATAATATTATTATATTAATATTTCCTTTTTAAGGTTAATTTTTTATATTTTTATTAATAGGATATACTATTAACTTTAATCTTATTTCCTTTTTATTAAAAATTATATTCTTATTAATTCCTAGTTTATTAAGTTAAGATTACTTAAGTAAGCTTTTCCGTAAAGGATAGTACTTAAAGATAACCTAAAAAGCGGGGTAATAAGAAGTTAAAAAGTAATACGTTAATTTTTCCCCTTTTTTTTAAATATAAGTATTTATAAGAGAAAAACGATTAAATTATACTTTAAAGGTATTTATTGGATCTTCGCCTTAAGCGGAGGGCAGCTTTATAATAAGATAATTTACTTTTATTAAAAAACTTTTTATTTAAAGTCTTTTTCTTTTAATTAATAATTAATTAATTTAAAACTTCTTAATTAAAGCTTATTATTTATTTTTTACGTAAATTTTAAAGTCCCCCCTGTCTTAATATAATTAATCGCTTATACGTTAACGGTCACAATTAAAACGAACTTAATAATTTTCTTTAAAATTAATTATAATAAACGGGGCAATTTTTAAATAAATTAATAAAATCCTTTACGCGTAAGATTAAGAGGTTATTAATTATACTTTATTATTCTACGTATCCGTTAATAATTTATAAGGATTTAGTTATTTTATTATATTAATAAGCATCCGATATTAATTTAAACGATTTACGTTAATTATATTAGTTTCTTATCTTTATTTATCTATAATAATATTTAGATTATTTTCTATCTTTATAAAATCGATTAAATAAAAAATTGACTTAATCCGGTTAAACTTATAAGTTTGCCTTAAAGAAATATAATTAATTAAGTAATTACGAGAAGATTTTACGTTTCTCGCCATAAATATAACCCTCCGATTATTATATATTATATTAAGTAAGCTTTAAAGCTTTTATACGTTTTAAATATATTGTTTTTATATAGCTTATTAATATTTTATCGTTATATTTAATTAAGCTCCCCTCCTAAATTAAGTTTAAATACTTATAGTTATATACCTTTAAACTTTAAAAAAAAAAATAAGGGTATAGCTTTAACCTTATACTTTTTTAATTTAAATTACTTAAAAAATCTGCTTAACGATAAGTATTATTACTTTATCCGTTTCGTAATAGATAATATAGGACTTCCCCGTATTACTATAACCGTTTATTATTAATATTACGTCTTTATTATTTAGGAACGGTTAAATTAGGGGTTTTACCTTATTATATATATTATAATTAATAACTTAAGCTTAAAATATATAATTAAAATTATATTTATCCGGCTTTCAAGGGGACTTATCCTTAATAAATAAATGATTATTACGCTTAAAATATAATAGTAATATATTCTCCTCCTTTAATTAACTGGATATACTTAACGATAACTCAGTACCTTTAATAATCGAAAGGTTTAATTAAATTTAAATTATAACTTTTATCCGGTATTATATAATAAATAGTTTTTTGATTTTCCTGAAGTAACGAACTTAGAAGGCTATAAAAGTTCTTCTTAATGATTTATAGCTAATTTAAAGTTAATTATTTTATATTTATAAAATAATATTTCCCGATTAAAGATTAATTATTTAGGATTATAACTGGTTATATTAAGTCTATAGTATCGTATTATAATTATAAAAATTAATCTTTTTAAACTTAAGATTAACGACTTAAGATTAAAATTAATCGTATTTAATCTAAAGTATCATATTATAAATATAAAGTCGGGTATTTTCAGATTAAAATTTAATTATTTAAGATTAACGTTAGGTTATTTTAATTTAAAGATTAATATTTATAGATTAAATATTAACTTCTTCTTAATAAAGTTTACTTACTTAAGTTTCAAAAGTTTATTTTTAACTCTTAAGGTCGGTAGTTTAAGTAAGAAGCTTAACTTTATCCTTTTAAAATACTTCTTCTTATATATTAAGCTATACTTTATTAATCTAATAAATAGTACGTAAGTATTAGGGATCGTTAAATACTTAATTAAAAGCCAGATTCTTTTTATTTAATAAATTTTCCCGTGGATTATTTAACGAGTATAAACCCAGAGTATATAAAGGATTATTATCGTTCTAATTTTCTTAGTTAAGTCCCGTCCTACCTGCTATTAATAAGACTATATTCCTTCTTTTTAACTTTAATATTACTTTTTTATAGATATCATAAAATTAATTATATATTTACAATACGCTTCGCATATAGGTATGGTGGTAATCCGTTTAAGTTTTAAAAAAATATTAATAAGATTTAATAAAAGCACTTAATTTAAAATTTTAAATAAAAAGAAAATAACTAATCAATATTAAAACCCAGAAGATAAGCGTATAAGATTTACTCCGCCATATTAGATATCTTACTCATATAACTTACTTTATATAATAATAATAATTGATAAAAATAATAATAAAACGTATTTATAGTTAAAGATTTATTAAATTTAAGCTTTAATTGTTATTAATATTTATTGCCGTTAATATTAGGGTATTAAGTGATCTTATAAGGCGGTAATAACGAAGAAAAGAATTACTCCGATAATAAAATATTATAATAAGAAAAATACGATTATTTAAACGCTTTATATTATTCTTTTTAATCGATTAAAGAAATTAAAACTCTTTTAAATTCTATTAATATTATAATCCATAAATAATATTTACGTTTAACTTACTTTAAATATAAAAGGTATATTTAATCTCTTCTTAAGGCTTTATAGGCTATTATACTGGATTAATACTATTATATAGTCCTCGTTTTTTGGCCATTAATTAAAGCCGCGCTTAAGCGAGATTCCCCGTTATTTATATTTGCTTTTTAATTAATCGCGAAGACGGTTAAAGTAATTACGGTTAACTCTTCTACTTAATTATCCTCCTAAGTATAAGTGAAAGCTAAATAACGTAACTAGATCCGCATATATATAGAAACGAGTTTTTACGTATACTTACTATATAATAGTTATTAAGTAATTTTAAGGTAAGGAGAATTTTAAAGGGTAATTAAGAAAATAAGTTAAAAAGGTAAGTTTATTAAGTAACGTTAATTAACCCTAACCCTCTTAATTTAAGTTATTACTTTCTTTAATAAGAAAATCTAAAAAAGTATTTTACTATATTATTGTTTCTCATATTGGCCGTAAAGGGCGTACTTAAATTAGTTAAAATCTTTAATTATAGGTCCTTACTTAAAAGGAATTATTATTCTTTACTTAATTAAATATTATTTTAAATGTTCGTTTTTATTAAATTTAATGTTCTTAATCGTTTTTAATCTTATTATTACTTCTTATCGCTTAAAGTATATAATTTAAATAAATAAAGAGATACCGCGTTACTTACGCTTCCCTATATTAAATGTCTCGTATATTACTTATAAATATCCCCTATTTATACCGTATACTCCGTTATTCCTTTATATTTTTTATAGCTTAATAACCTATTTATACCGTATGCTGCTTTACCTCTTTATATTATTCTATAGCTTAATAACCTATTTATACCGGACGTTACTTTATTCCTTTATACCGCTTTATAGCTTATTAACCCAAATTTAATTATCAAGAACTTAATTTAATCTCCTTATTAAACCTTTCTTTTTAATATTATATTATTATGTTAATATTTATAGTATTAATATAACTTACCTTACTTTTCTTTATTTAATCTATACTTTCCTTTATAGAAGCGATAACTAATAAGATCCTGGAGTTATTATAGACGACGCGGTAATTACGTTCCACGATTATATATATGCCTTTATGGTTAAGCTCGTCCTTTCTACCGCTTATACCCTAAAGGTCGTCTATGTTTTCCTTTATTATTTATTTATCTTAACTGTTTTAATAAAATTAATAAGTATAATCCGTTTTATAATTATTGAATTTTACTTGAATGCTTTACCTTTTATAATCCGTAACCAGATTATATAGATATTATACGTAAAGACGGTCTTTTAAACCTTAATAATTATTAAGACTACTTTCGAATCAATAATAAATCTAAGCCTGGTTAAGATCATTACTTATAGAATAACTATTTATACGTTATATCGTATATATTATATATACTTTACAGTTTTCTACGGACTATATATAAGATTTTAATAGTTATAGTCCGGCTCTTCCTGGGTATATTTTTATAACCTTTATACTATAACCTTTTTATAGCCTTTATATTAATTTTTCTGGTTCCTTTTAAGATTCTTAGATATTTTATAATTGCTTTACTCAATTTATAAAGTCTTATAACGTCCTACGAGCTAAAAACCGAAGGTTAAAAGCGAACGTAGTTATAAACGGGTAATTAAGTAACGGTTTAAAGACTTAATATACCAAATTACGTAACAGAAAAGAGTAACGGAAGTAAGATAAATAGGTACGTAATCGATAAATTTTTTGGAATAAAGCCCTTATAGTAAATCTTATTACGGCTTAGGGTACTTATGGTTATAAACGGTTAGCTCCCGGGGAATTTATTTTGGTACGTATATAAATTTATAGCCCTTTCGGCCGCATATCTTCAATAACTTTTTACTTAATCAATAACTTTAACCTTTTTTTTTTACATTATTCTTCTCCGAAAAATCGTACGTAAAAGTAGCTAACCTGGGCAGGTAATAGCGCTTAGGGGTAAGCCGCTATTACCATATAAGGGGTATTAGGCCCGGGAACGGCCCCTACGGGGTGCATACCCAGGGGTAATAGGCTAGGCGCCGTAACCGGTTTAACTTAATTTACCGGACGAAAAACTACGTATATAATATATTATTAACGATATTACGATCGGTTCTTTTAATCCATATTAATATTATTAAAGCTATAAATTATTTTAAAAATAAAACATTTAAAGTAAACTTTATAATTTTATAAAAGGAAAAATATATATATTATTTCGTATAATAATACCCTAAGAATAACTTAAAAAGTTTATAATAATTAATATTTTAATATTTCCTTCTTCTCTTTCCGGCGATATTAATAAAGAAAACGGAATTTACCGATTAACGGACGACGATAATAAAATATACGCGTATAAAATACGTTAATTATAGTTACGTCGATTATAATTAAGGTAGTCGGTTAAAAGAGGAGGTAGGATACGCCCGTATAAAGGTCGATATTATTTATTATAGGAGGTCCTGGAACAAAGTCGGTATACGTCGTTCGCCCGAGTTAGTCCACTTTCTCGCCTAGAGGGGTCCATCGCTATCGCAGACTAATATGCGGAAGGAGGGAGGAACCGAAGAATAGGCCATTATAGGTAGGCGTGGAGGAAGTAATTGAGTGGGAAGGAGTCTTTGCTTTCTGATGCACGGGGGTATTCCGCGGTTATGTTGGCAGCCCCTGCATTGGAGACCCTGTCGCATAAAGGCCTACTAGACGGCCTTTTATTAATGGTATTACAGGTGCACCGGTGCATAAGGTACGGTAAGTATACGGTTATTAAACGGCCCTTAAGATGGATATAAATACGGTCGTTATTACGGTATAATTAAATAAGCATAGTGGTAAACTTAATATAAATAATTTAACTTATTTACTTTTCCCTTATATCTTATACTTATTTACGTATATTATATTAAGTTTTAAGCCCGGTTAATAAAATAATTAATTGTAATATATTATTTAAGTAATCGTTTTATTTAAATAATATTCATAACGTTTATATAATTACTTAAGATTATAAAATAACCATAACTTTAACCTTTAATACCCCAATAAGTAACTATAATTATAAGGATACCAAAGAAAGTAACTCGACGTAATAATATTTACTTTATTAAGCGTAATACGTATTTTATACTTTTAATAATAATAATATTGAAGATCAAAAAACGACGCTATTATCGCTTAAAGTACTTACTATAAGAATTATTAAATTACTTTTAAATATTTTTAAGGAATCCCTTATGAAGTTTACCTTATATAAGCTTTTTAAGCTTAATAATAATAACTTTTATAAGTAAAGTTAAATTATAAAACGGTTTTTAAAAAGTCATTTATTATAAAGTATCATAAATAGCTTAACCTTATGTTTTTAAGTCCCGTTTTAAGTTAAGATTTAAATTATATACGTTAACTTTATTATTAATATATTTATAAATAACGTAATAAAAATATTGAAATTATATATTTTAATAAGTAAGGACGTTATACCGTTTTAATTTTATTTAACGTAAAATAAAATCCATTTTATAAAAAATAAAAGAAATTTAATCCTTTTATTAACGAAGATCCTTATTATAAAAGCTTAAAAGGATAATAACGTAAATAAGCTCGCTATATTTATAAAGAAAGTAAATAAATAAGCATATTGAATTAATAAAGCCGTTATATTAAACGATATTAATTTAAGTTTTATAATTATAAACTTATTTTGAAAAATATATAAATTTAGTTTTATCATATATCGGCTTGAAAATAATAAGGATATATTTAATAATAAAAGAGTTATTTAAAAACTTAAAATAATTAAGATTAATACGGCTAAAAAATAAACTATTAATATCGCGATAATAAAGATAAATAAAAAGGATAATATTCAACCCCGCCGCGTAATAAAATATTATAATTATTAGAAAATAAGCTATATAATTAAAAACTATAATAAAGAAAGCGTAAAAGTAAATAATAAAAATAATAAAAAGGTTAATAAGGATAAAATTAAAAAAGTAAATAAACTCAAAAAATAAAGGGTTTAATCTAAGTTTGCATAAATTAAAAAGGTTATAATTAAGGATAATAAAGAATTTAAAGAATCGAACTTTATCGTTATTAATAAAAAGAAAAATAATATTAAGGAATTAATATACATATCTATTAATAATAACGATAACCTTATTACTTTTTTAATAAAAAACGGAACGGCCTTAATAAGCCTTTAAAAAACTTTTAAAACGATAAAGATCTATATAATTTAATTTTATATAAGCTCAATAATAATATTATTATAATTAATCTAAATAATCCCGGTTTTTATAATAGCGACGACGAAATAAAAGATATCATTATAATAAACGGTATAGGTAATAAAGATACTTACTTACTTAAAAGTAATTTATATAATTAAATATTAAAACGAATACGGAAAAAATACGAGTTTTTTTTAAAATAATAAAAGCCCGGACCCTATAAAATCCAAAAATACTGGTAACGATAATTATACTTTAATAATAATAAAAGGTAATTCCCTTAATACAATAAGTTAAAATATACCGTCCGAGGATAAAGAAATACCCTAAACCATAAACTCCGGTACCACGAGATATATATATATAAAAAGAAATATATTTCGGAATTTTAAAGAAAAAACCATAAAGATAATAAAAAAAAGTAAAAGCTCTTTAAACTTATCTAAACGTAATAACGTAATAATCAAGATAAACAATTAAAACCGTATTCGTATTATAGGTTTCTTACTTAAGATTTAACCTTTTATTTATTTTAACCTTAAAGAATAAAAGTATAAATATTACCTTTAATAAACGTAAAATAAAAATTACGTAAGGAGATTAACTTATTATGGTAAAGTACCGGTATAAAAAGCTTTACCTATTTATCTATATCCGGAAAAACGTTACGTTAATAACTAATAAAAAACATTTAGATCCCGTATCTTATAAATTATAAAGTAAAAAAAGTAAGAAAAATAATAAAGTTAAATATAACGGTAATAAGATTACTTAAAGACGTAAAAAGGGTAATAACGAGCTCTTTATAACTTTTTATAACCATTTAAGTTATTTAGATACGGTTAAACTATATATTATATATAAAATAGTATTAAGGATATTAAAGATAGCGGCCTTAAAGGACTTTTTCTATAATATATATAAGAATAATAAACTTATAAAAAGTATATAAAAATATTATTATATAAAAAAAAAGCCTGGATTTTATCTCTTTAACGATATTTAAGGCTTTTATAATATTAAGGTACCGATCCCCGGAATAATACCCTTTAAGTACTATTTATCCGTTATTAACGAGGCTATAAGGTAATTAAGTTTTACTTTATTAATAATAAAAATTAAAGTAATTAATTAAATTTTATCCATTATTAACGTACTTAATCGTAAGGAAAATAATATTACCGTTAAGTACGTCTATACGGATAATATAAAGGAGTTTTAAACCCTTAAAGCGGCTATTAAAGAACGTATTATTACTATAGAATATATTACGTATTATATATTTAAACAAAACGGTATAATTAAACGGTTTAATTAAATAATTACAATAATAATTTAGTATATAATATACTATATTAAATTATTAAATAACTTTTAAGCTTTCATAATTATATATATTAATCAATGAAAATAAAAGCTTTTATTTATAGAAAAAATAAGATTTTTAAGCAATAAATAGAGGTAAAATCTCTTATTAATAATAAAAGAATATTTAAGATACTATATAAAATAAGTATACTTAAAGAAATAAAACGATTAAAACTGGATGAAATCATTATTAACCGTATTTATTTAAGAATTATATTAAGTTCGTAATTATAAGTTTATATACTTTATAAAAGGAATATAGAGGTCGTTATAAAATTAAAGGTTTTTAATAAGAAAACGGTAACGTACTTATTATTACAGTTCGTTATTAAAAATATATTATTAGCCTTAAAGCCGATAACCCTCACCGATAATAATGCGGCCCATTATAAGGGTAAATATATATCGGATAAATTTAAAAAACCTAGTAAAGATAAACCTATATTAATTTATACTTATTTAGTTCTTTAAAATAAAGCAGAAAATCATAACATAAATCCTATAGATTTTATTTTCCCTTAAATTAACGATAAAATTTTTAATTAAATAAAGTAAAATAGGACAGAGGTATTATTAAAAATTTATAAGGTAATAAATAAAATATCTATTTAAAAAAAGAATTTAAAAGAACTTATTAAAAACTTTAAAAATATTAAAAATCCCATAAATCGTAAAAATCATAATAAGAATAAGGCTTTTAACTTATTTTTATTAAAAAGAGTTAACGTTTTTATCCTACTTAAGGATACTTATAATTTTATCCCGGCTTATTAATAAACGGATAAGACCTTATTAATACCGGGATATACTCCGGAAGATAGGATAGATATAAACGATAACGTTAACAATAAGCCTAAAATTAACCGTTTTCGTTAAAAACGTTACTATTACGATTTTTACGTATTTAATATTAATTTTTATAATAATATTTTTATCATTACGGCTTATATTAATTTACTTATTTATTAATAAGTTATAAATTCTTTAAATTAACTTAAATAAATTAAAGTTATTAATAAAAAACTTACGAATTTATTATTAAATAAAACCTAAAATTTTATAAATAAACCGAAGGACCGTAAGCTTATTAACTTTAAGTAAATATATAAGCAAAAATTCCTTATTTTAGGTTTTATTAATAAATATAAAGTAAAGCTTATTATAAAGGGCTTTACTTAAAAGTAAAGTATTAACTATAAAGAAACCTTCTTATTTACTTTAAGGTATAAGTTATTCCGCTTACTTTTAATACTTACGATTATCTATAGACTTTAACTATAACTTTTAAACGTTGTTATTCCATATTTAAACGGTATTTTAAATAAAAAGATTTATATAAATATTTTTAAGGGTATTTTAATAACTTAATAACATACCGGTAAATACCTCCGTTTATTTAAAGGCCTTTATAAACTTAAATAGTTAAAAAGGATTTAAGTTAAGAAATTTCAATTATAACTTTATAAATTCGGTTTTATTTTTATTTAGGTTAATCTATACGTATTTATTAAAAGGTTTAATAAAGAAATATATTTAATAACCCTTTACGTTAATAATATTGTTATTATTTTTAAAAGCTTAAAGATTTATAAATAAATCAAAGACTATTTAACTTTAATATTTAAATTTATTAAAAAAGGCTTATTAAAGGTAATCCTTAAAAAATAAGTATCCCAAAATAATAATATTATTATTATAAATTAAATAAATTACGTTATTAACGTCCTTAAAAAGTATCGTATAATAAATTATAATAATATTAATACTTTAATAAATAAATATAAAGTATATAAGTAACTTAACTTAATAAATAATAAATAAATTATTATGCTTATTAATAACTTTTTAATAAGCTTATATTCCTTTAAGTTATTATCCGTCCGGATTTAACTTTTTTAATCTTAAAATTAAGTTAATTTTATAATAAGCCCATTATTTAATATTAAAACTATATAATACAGATACTTAAATACTTAATATATTAAATCTAAGTTTATACTTCCGATATAACGACGGCAGATCATTTAAATACTTTATAAATATTACGTTTATTAACGATAAAAATAATAAAAGGTTATTATACGGTTTTATAATATTAAATACCGGTATACTATACGTATAATATACTCGGAAATAACGTATTATTATTTTTTTTATTATAGAAATTAAATATATAGCGTTTTCCGAGGGATATAAAGTAAGTATTTAATTTATAAAGTAAATCGATAAGACCGGATTTTCTAAAGGTTACGGGCCTATCGTTCTATTTAATAATAATAACGGTAAGATCTCTCTTATTAAAACCCCGAAGAATTACTCGCGGATTAAGTATATTAACGTTTAATATTATTTTATTCGGGAAAAAATATAAAAAAGCTTTATCTTAATAAAATATATTAATATTAAGGATTAATTCGTAAATATTATAATAAAGTCTCTATTAAAATAAGCCTTTAAAATAAAATAATTAAAGTTTAGATTATATTTAATAAATTAATAATAATATTATCGTTATAAATTTATCGCAGCTTTAAAGAAGGAATAATATACGGGGATATTCCGTGGTTATCTTGGCAGAGACCTTATCGTATAAAGGCCTATTAAACGGCCTTTTATTAACGGTATTATAAATGTACCGGTCCATAAGGTGCGGTAAATATACGTTTATTAAACGGCCTTTGGGATAAATACAAATACGGTCGTTATTACGGTGTAATTAAACAAGCATAATAGTAAACTCAATATAAGTGATTCGGCTTACTCACCCTTCCCCTGCACCCTGCACCCATTTGCGCATATTGCATTACTTTCTTCATTGTTATGGTGGTCGTGTTTGTGTTTATGGGTTGAGGAGGAGGAGAGCATGATTGGGGAAGGGAGTCCTTTTTCGATGGTCTCGAGCTTGTCGTGATCGTCCATCTTGGGCTAGGGGAGGATCAGGCGGTAATTCTTTGACTATGCTCACAATGCCTGGACGGCTCACGCGTGTTTCGTTGGGTGTTATTACCGCTTTCCCGCTGCCGGCTTCTTTGATTGGAGTCGGCTCCTCTTGATCGTGATTGCGGGTTATTGGTCGGAAGCTCATCGGTTGATCAAAGGTGACTGCTTGTACAAACCTCTCCCGTGGTTTAGACTGTCGCCGGTCAGACTGCCGTTGTTGTGACTGCTGTTATTGAGATTGCCCTCGTCTAAACTGCGATGGTCTTCTTCCCAGCCCTCTTTCTTTTCGCTCCAACGAGCGTTCCCATCGCTGACAGTCTTGGTCAGATTGTTATATATGAAGTTTGCAGCCGGATTGCTAGATGCGCACATAGCAAGCGCAACGTAGGTCTTAAGTCGTACAACCTTTAGCTACCATTACCGCTACGATCATCGTAACTATGTTCATTTTTTTTCAGTCGCGTGTCAGGATATAGGCGATGTGGGTGCTGTAGAGTCATTACACTGAACAAATTCTAGCTGAAGGTTGAACTTTGGCGGGACTGGATGTTTGCCGAAAAGGGTCATCATCGGAGAATGGTTAAGCCGCTCCTAAGGCAGTGACGCAATCTGAATGTTCTGTTTACGTTTTGTTTATCTTTTGTTTACATGTTCCCTCACAACACGAGATGCATCTTTTTGAACATGTGCATTGCTCTTACTTATGATGTGAACCCGTTCTCACTGCCCCAATGGCTGATACATTCATGCTACACGTACCCTCGGCACCTCCTTCAACATTCCCTTCCGAATCCAACACACCCAGCTCCGATCTTCACACTCATCGCAAACTCCGGTCACGTCTGCGCAGGTGCTTGAGACGGCTTGCAAGTATTACAACCTCCTGTCGATCACCAGCTTCCGACACCGAAAACAGCCGCCAGTCTTGTCAACAAGCTACCGCCCTCCCAATCGCCCCAGCCCGCCCGTCCCCCTCGGTCTCAGAGACTACCACCTACACGAACACCGACGCGCATTCCGTCCCGTATCCCTGGGAAATGAGCGAAGATCAGAGGAAAGTGGCGAGCCAGATTCCGAGGCCAAATACTGCATCCAGCAAGTCGTTAACCAAGACTGCTGCTTCTACCGACGATTCTACCATACAGTCGAAGAAGACCACCAAGACGACGGGAAAGAGGCCTAGCCCATATGATAAGAGGTTCAACGAGGAACAGCTTCTCCCGCGTGGTGTCCGCATCGCCCCCGGCTTCGAGACCAAAGCGGAAAGCCACTTTGCGTCCATGGGTTCTGCGCCATCGCCTGGTGGCTTCAAGGCTCAGCGCTCCAAGGCCTTGGTGATGCTCGACGATGCGGAGATTGAGTACGTGTGTGCCGAGTACAGGGTGATGGTGCGAAGGAAGATGTGTGAAACGGAGTTCGCGTCTTTCGCAAAGGAAACGCTGCTGAAATGCGACCCCAGAAGCGCAAAGCCGGGAGAAAGAAGATGGAAGACAGATCGCATGTTGGAGCTGGTTGCCAAGCCAGACCCTGTGGACGGTGCATGGTCACAACCACCGCTTCTTCAATGGTCGCGTCCTCCTCTCCTCGAGGACCAGAAGCTCACACGCCCGGCCGAGTACGAGTTTGATATCCGTCCGGATTGTTCCTACTGGCTGTCCACCATCGGGTTTAATCGGGTATGTTTGAGACGTGATTTGTCTGCTACACTCTTTTCGCCTAAAGGTTCTTCACTGATTTTGTGAATCTGTAGGAGTACCGCCGCGTCGTCAAAGACTACACTTTCGTCAAGGACAACGAGATCACCTCTCCATACTTCACAATCGAGTTCAAAAAGGACGATCGAGACCTCGCCTCCGCTCAGCATCAGTTGGCTGCCGCTGCATCTCTGATGCTATACAACCGATTTCTCCTCCGCGCCCTTGCTGTCGAACAGAGTGAAAAGCCTTGGGAGTCACAAGACTTGGAACCCTTGAAGCACTACGGCCTGACAATGCGTGGAGCATCCTTCCAGGTTTGGCTTATCCAGCCCACCACTTCCCAGCCCCAGTGGCAGTGGACTGGATGTACAATGGAGCGCATTACGTCGGGCTCGTGCGACGACGAGGAAGATTTGCAGACCTTGATTGATTGGATCAATGGGATACATTATTGGGGTCTCACTATCCACGCTCGAGCATGTGAGAAGGATGTTAAACAGTGTATGATGGTACGACAGGAGAGGTCCGGATACAGGCCTTCGGAGATCTATGAAGCGGCTGACGAGGGGGATCATGTTCCTAGCAATGCGGTAGAATCACTGTCCCTAAGTGATGAACAGCCATGACGTATGAAGTTTCGGATTGGCTCTTACAAACGACCATGAACGAGGAGGCAGTTGTGAATGCCTTGGTTCACTTCACGCTCCCTATGATCGTACTACGCTTCCAAACCCTCCTGTACTGAGGCTGGATTCGCCCAGCCTTGCGACCACGACCAGTCTTTCACCAAAAAGCTTCCGAAATTTGAGATTCAAGTTCTTTCCATTCTCGCCGTAGCGAGAGGCTGCTTACTTTCTCTGCCCTCTGACAACGTACAGTCTTAATGAGATGGTTGCAAAAGGTCCTACCTTCCGAGTTTATATACCTGTTGTACTTCTAGCAGAGGCATTGCTCCTAAGGGCCCGGCCGGTTTGGCGCTTGCGAAAAGTCCAGGGACAGCTTCCGACAGTTGCGCTAGCTGTTCGATCTTCTCTGGAAGCCAACGGGGTGGCGGCCAGCGGTGCCTGCTTGTGCCGGGAAAGCCAGACTTTGCTGTCACCGAGCCAGCTGCCTTGTTCGAGCATCGATAAGCTGGGGCGCTCAGTTGTGTATTCTCAGGGGATGGTGATCGACAATGTTCAAGGTCGTGCGGTGGCGCTCTCAATAACTCCTTGTGAATCGGGTTGAAATCTGATAGCTGGCTCTTATACCTGGTATTCCTTAGGCATTATAGTGAGCGCTATACTCCAAGCTTTTTCGCGTTACGCTGGGCTTCCTATGTTGTGCATATGGTGGTGAAGGAATTCATGGAGTCAACTACTTAGGTGAAAGAAGAGAGAAGGAAGATGGGAAGGCTCTGCAATATGTACATTCCCAACACAGGCCTGTCCCCAACACACGATTGGAGCGTTCATCAACACGTCCAACAAGTCTGAGGGGCAGACCCGCGAGCGATATGTCGCAGGAATCGACTTCATCAGCAAAGCCAAGCCATATAAGTCCAAATGCATAGCCCAAGCCCCTCAGCCTGAGCTTTAGCCCTTCTCCTCATCGGCGGACAAATTGGCGGCCGGAAAAGAGGGAGTGACAAATCAATCAACCAATCAATCAATCAATCAATCAATGATTGATCTACCCTTAAGGGAATGCGAAAGTATTGGGTTGCCTCTGATGCAATATGCGGGTGAACAGGGTGAGTAAGCTGAATCTCTTGTATTGGATCTACCACTATGCTTGTCTAATTACACCATGACAACCCTAGCACCTAGTACTCACTCGTTGGTCCTACCAACGAGTCATCCGCCCCCGCGGGATATCCTCGGCGGCCCAAAACATTAGCGTATGTAAGTCATTTTTTTAAAATGACTCGTTAATGGGGTTTTCTTCTACAGATTCCTTAACTTTCTCGGGCAAAATAATAGGGCTTAGTCAGCCCTATAAAACGCGCTCCTTCTTTCTTAAATCCGATAACTCCTTATTTACTTATGGATTTTCAAATTATTTCGAATTCCTGGTAATTAATGGTTAAGTTTACTTCCCGGCGTTAATTTTCAACTTTTATTCGGCTATTCCCCGGGGAAATCTGGTAATTTAACTTTTCTTATATAAATTTCAGCTTCTTAACGGTATCAGAAAAACAAAAATCCGTCTATTATTACTTATAATATTATTAAGCTATATATCTTATAGTTTTAATTTTACGGTATTTTCGGGTACATCCGGAGTATTATTAATCCTTTTTATTTATTTTTTAATTTGGAAAAAAAGTAAAAAAAATAACGGTTATAACGGTACCGGAATTACTATAATTCGGTTTATATTAATAAATATATTATTTACTTAATAATAATAAATAATACTTATTTCCTTTTTCTTATTAATTTTTTTATTTAATTAATCTTTTAAATATCTTAATATAAAATAACCCTTAACGTCGCCTTTTTATACCAAGACTTTTAATAAAATCCTTATTTAATTTAACCTTTATTATATATAACCCTTAACAGGTAAAAACCTCTTTATATTAATAAGATTATTAATTATTTATCTATTAAGGCCCTACTTTAATAAGGATAATAAAGGGTAAATAATAAAGTATAAATACTTAATATAATAAAAAAGGGTAAATAAGGAATTCCTATCACCTAGTACTCATCGCTTGTAGGCTCCACGCAATCATTCCCCCACCCGGGGAAACCTATCACCTAGTTGTGACTCTTTCCACCCTCCAAAGAATCATTTGCCCTCCCGGCCCTAACTCGGCCTTCTCGGACTTAACCCTTTAAAGAATCATTTTTATGGATGACTCTTTTGAGGGTAGAACCGGCCCGGATTTATTAGCTTTATATATAAAAGGTATAAATCTTAATACGGCTTATTAATCCCGATACCTCCGAGGTTCATCCGAGGAATAATTATTTAATTATCGATTTTATTAACTTTAGGAATTTAAAGGATAAAAATTTAAGTTTACTTCTTAACGTTAATTATTACTTTTTAATCGGCTATTCTTCAGGAAAAAGTAATAATTTAACTTTTTTATATAATTTTTCGCTTTTTAATAATATCGGAAAAATAAAAATCCGTCCATTAACGGTTACGATAATATTAATTAATAGGGTTTATTTGATAATTCCTTAAGGTTTTAAGGTATATCCGGCTTATTTTTAATCTTTTATAATAATTATTAAATTTAAAAAGTAGCCGGAAAAAAAGGCTCTATAATAATACCGGAATAACTTTAATCCGTACTTTATTAAGGATAAGTTATTAAAGCTTAAATAAAAAAAAATATTTATTTTATTTATAATATTTTATTAATAATATAAGGGTCTTAATATTTCTTAATATAAGGTAACGGTTAACGTCGCCTCCTTATATTAAGGTATTAAAATTCGGCTTTAATATCCGTCCGAATACGAGAATAATTTATAAATAGATTTTTATTTTTAAATTATTATATTATTACCTAAATTATTATACTATTACCACCAATAATAATTAGCCTGGTTATTTTTATATTATTAAGGTTTTTAGTTATTTAAGCCCGGTCTCGGCCTTATTTAAGCCCTATAACTTATAATTCTCTTGGTAAAAACTTAATTAATAATTTATCTATATAATTACCCTTCCCCCCTTTTAAATTTCTATTTTTCTTATTATACTTAAATTACTTAATCTACTTAATACTTAAGTAAATTAAATACCCTTTACCTTTTACCCTTTACCTTTTACCCTTTACCCTTTACCCTTTACTATTACTTATACCTTTACCTTACCTTTACCTTACCTTTACCTTTATCTTTACCTTTATTTTTACCTATTTTTATTTTTATTTACCTTTACTTTTATCTATTTTTACCTTTATCCTCTTTTACCTTTATCCATTTTTATTTTTACTTATTTCCACCTTTAATTATTTTTATTTTTACTTTTATTTTTACTTTTTATTTATATTTTATTTATATCTATTTATATAATAAACTTACCTTAAGCCTTTATTAAAAAGGCCTTCCTTTATTTATTTAATTATAAGGTATTAATTTATTATAATTATAAATACGGTATCCGATTCTAGGAGTTACGCGGTTATTTTAATAAATAATACCTTTAGCTTACCCCTTTTACTTAGAATAAGATTTTTACTTATATTACTAAGAATTACTTAGATAATATCGATATTCCGGATAAATTTATTATTTTTTTACCTTTATTACCTATTTCTTCGGGTTTAAAGTATAATTATTATACTTATATTTACTTATCCCTAAATACGATAACGATTTATTACCGGAACGATTACCCTAATATTTATAAGTTTTAAAAATAGGGTGGTTTTTATTGAAAAAATTAATTAAGATTGAATATATAATGGATTTCCGTTAATTATTAATAATTATATACCGGAAACTTTAATCGTTATTTATTTAAGGTATTTAATACCGATAATACCACGGATATCCCGGCCCTTATTTATATAATTAAGATAAGGAAATTAATAGAACGGATTAAAACGGTTATTAAAAATATAAATATAACGATTACGGAACCGGAAAAATTCGAGGTTAATACTTAGGTTACCCGTACCGGCTAAGTTATTTATTTATTGAATTTTAATTTAATTATAGCCCGGTCTTAATTAAAATTACCGGTAAAACCGACTTTAAAATTAAACGATTTAAAGCAATTATCGATTTTATTATTATATTTAATAATAAAATTAATTAAGGCTTTATTTAAAAAAACGGTTTTAATTAATAAGCCGAGTACCGTAAGCCGGAATTTATTAAAATATATAAATTATAAAGAAACCAATAACGTTATAAACGAAAAACCGTTTATAATATATCTTAATTTAAATACGATCTACTTTTATATTAAGGTTTAACTTAATATATTTATTTATTTATAAAATATTAGGTTATTTACTTTAAAGAACCGTTTAAGATATAAATATATTAAATTATCTTTTATTTTATTTATTAAAGTATTAAGATTTATAAAAAATTAATTAAAAAAGTAAATTATTTTTATTTTTTCTTTATTATTTATTATTTATTATTTATATTTATTTTTTAACTTATAATTTTTACCCTTTTTTTTTTTATACCTTTTTTATATTTTACTTTACCCTTTTTTTTTTTATTTTTATTTTTATTACTTTTATCTTTTATTTAAATATATATATTAATAACCTTTTTTTTAATAAATTTAATGAAGAACTTATTAATAATTTATCCGATAATAATTTTAAGGATTTATTATATTCTTTAAATAAACTTAAGGATTTATTATTATACTTTTTTTAAGTTTTTTATATTAGGATTTATTTAAGGACGATTATTAAAGCCCTTTACTTAATAACTTAATAATATATAATATTAACACCGATTTTACCTGGTCCCCACCTACGAATTATACCATTAAATTAAGTGGTATTATTACCTTTTCTCGAGCCCTTATCCTTTTAAAAGCTTATACCTTTTGACCCAGTCTACCAGAACCTAAGGATTAAATTATCGACTTAGATATATTAATAAATTTACCTTTAACTTCGGATTCCGATTTATTTATTAATACTTTATTTAATAAAACTATTAAATTAATGAAAAATCACTTATTCCTTATTAATACTAATACCCTATTACGGCCTATTAACTTCGTTTTTAAATTACGGACTTATAGATTTACCCTTAATTATAATATTACCGAAAAAAAGTATTATATTTTAAGAAAATAATAAAATTTTTATAAAAATCTCTTATTAATTATAAATTAATACCATTCCGTAATATTTGGATTACTAGAAATTATTAAATCCCGGTTATTTAATAATTTATTATCTATTAATTAAAACGATTTACCCTCCGTGGATTTTACTACTTTTTCTGACGATATTATTAATAATATACCGGATTAAAATTTCTTTATAAATAAACGGAATAAATTACCTTTTAAAGGTAATTTTTAACTTTATAAAAAAATTTATTAAACATTAATTTTATAAAACCGTTTTCTTAAATTTAAAAATAACGATACTTATTAGAAATTAAATAAAGTTTATTATTTATTTAAAGAAAACCGGAAGTTTAAAAAAGAGTTAATAATTTTATTATAGTTTACTTAAAGTAATCCAGTTTAAAGCTTTAAAATCCAATTAATTTAATACTAAAATTAATTAAATTTTAAACGGAATATTTTTATTTAAAACGGCTTACTTATATTTATTACTTTATATTATAAAGGCTTTATTATTACTAGATTAATTAAGGTTATAAACCGGTTTATACCTTATAAATCATCGGTTTTATTTATTTATTACCTTTAGCTTTATATTCCTTTAAAAATAAATTTATTGAATTTATATTTGGAAAAACCAAATATTACCCTTTACCTTTAACTTAAACGGATTTACTTTATTAAAAACCTTAAAAAAACCAAAAAATCAAAAAAATAATAAAAACGATTAAGACGTTAAATAATAATTAATAATGATTTAAATAAAATTTAAAAAAAGGATTTAAATCAATAAGAATTTTAAGATATTTTTTACCGTTATAATATTTAAATATTTAATTCTTTTAATACGGCTTTATTTAAGGAGTTCTGGTCCCGGGTAAAAATAAATATTAAAACTTTAATTTAACGGTATATTATTATTATTATTTTTCGACGTTATTATAATAAATTTATTAATAAAGATTAAGAAAACGCTATTAATCTAGACAATAATAATAAAAAAGATGAAATTATCGATTTATAAGTTATTTATATTAATAATATTATTAATAATATATATTCCTAATTATTAAATGAAATACCGGGCTAAATATATACTTAACGGGAAAAATTCATAACTTTATTTATTTAATTTTTTTAATTCCTTTAATTCTTAAGTACTTTATTTATACCGGAAAAATTAAATTAAAAATCTAAGTTATTTATAAATTCTATTAAGGAAATTTATAAAGAAAAATATTAAAGATTTCGATTTATTTAAATTTTACCGGTTTTTCAATAATTATATAGTTAAAATCTAGAGTTTTAGGGTTTATAAAAACCGGATTAACGGTAATTCTATCCGGAAAAAGTTTAATTGTTATTATATCCGGTATTAAACGCGGAAAAAGTGCTTTTTTATAGTCCTTATCCTTATTACCGGCCTAAATAAACTTACCGTAATAATATTACCCCTTATATCTTTAAGGGAGGAAATATTATTTAAGGCTTAAAATTAAGGCCTTAAATATCTAGAGTAAACCTTAAAAAGTTTTAAAGATTAAATTAATATTATATTAATTACCCCGGAAACAGTTATTATTAAACCTTTTAATTAATTTTTAAATCGATTAAAACGATAAGGCCGTTTAAACTATATTATTATTAATAAAGCTTATATTTTACTGGATATTATTAAGGATTTTCGGCTGAAAATTAAAAAATTAAAGTCTTTAATTAAATATAAAATATAATTTATTTATTTAATAATTTCCTTACCATTAAAAAACGAAAATACCTGGTTTTAACTAATTAATATCGATATATCCAATATACTTTTATTATGGGAATCGATTATAAAGTTAAATATTTAATATTTAATTTAAGAATACGCTATAGTAAATAATTTAAGGGATAATTTATTATTTTTAATAAATTTAAAAAAAAGGCTTTATTTAAGTGGTTAAATCCTTATCTTTTATGGGATAATTTACCTTACGGATTAAGTTAATAAAGTCTTGGATATACTTAAATATTACGTAAAAATCGGGACTATAAATTAAAAACGTTAAATATTTAATAATTTCCGCAATAAAAAAGTTTTTATTTTAACGATTACTTTAGCTTTATCTATAGGATTAAATTTACCGGATATACAGGTTATTATTTACGTTAATTTATTAAGGGATTTAAAGGCTTATAATTAAGAAAATAAACGAGTTAGCCAATAAGGGGAAAAAAGTAAAATTATAATCCTTTATAGCCCTCGGTTATCTCGGCTTAAAGATCTAAATATAAAGGATTATATTGAAAACGATAAATATCGACGGATTATATTAGACTTAATTATAGACGACTTTATAAACCGGAAAAAATATAAGAAAAACGAGGAAAAATATAATTTTTACTTTGGGTTTATTTAAAAGGAAAAACTTAATATTAAAATTAAAAAGGATTTATTTACGGACCTTACCGGATTTATAAATATTAATTTTATAAATTTTAAATTATAAGAATCTTATAATTTAAAATTAAAAGATCGATATTTATTAGAAAACCGGAAAAATAAAATAAATTTAAATAACTTAAAATTAACTTTATAGTATTAATTTAAAAACTATACTAATTATAAAATATATATAAATTCGGATATATTAATATTATTATAATATTCTTTTAATAAATATTAAAATCATAATATTTACGATATATATCTTTTTATAAAAACTTAGATTAATAAACTTTATTATTAAAATATAAATAAATACTCAGGATATTTTAAATGTTTTTTACTTTAAGATTTTTATACCCGGTTTAAGCCTTTATTTATAAATAAAAGTTATAGATTTATTAAAAAAATCCTATTTATATCGATAAAGCTTAATCTTTAAAACCCTTTTTACCTATTTTTATTATATAAAGGATTAACCGATTTTTTAATTATTAATAAAATAATACTGGGAAAATATTTAATACCTATTTATTAAGGATAA